>SJOL01007662.1:36989-49558 GCA_004794785.1 Opisthorchis felineus
CCAACCCCCAACCTGGAGGGCCAGGAGACTGTGTTCGTCCGACCTCTAGCCATTGACCAACCTGGTATGAGAGACTCTGCGAGTGTCGCGGGGACACCCCTCAGTATAGCTCACTGGGTCACTGAGGTGCGCAAACCGCCACACCACGGTAAGGTCCAGTCTCTTCGTGACGGCCATCTCACAGGGTCTCAAGGGTCGTACGTAACAGACTACAGTGCGTGTTGGACTGTTGTACGGTTGCCAGACTTTATCACTTCGGGTGCAGGATCTGAGACAGACTCAGGTCTTTGACAACCGGTTTCTCAAAACTATTGTTAGAATCGGCTTGAGCCAGCGAATTCGAAATTAGTTAATCAGGAAACTGCTCTTGAGTGAAGCAGATGGTGCTTCACCCAAAGAATACACACAATACAGCAAGCTAAGGTGGTTGGGCCGTATCTTGTGCGTGCCGAGTTACCATTTCCTGAGAAGAGCGTTGCTTTCTGTTCTCCATTCGGGGTACCTGAAACCTAAATGTGGACGAAATTTGACATGGAAGAAGGAATTGAAAGATGTTATGAAAAGTGCTTGGCTGGTGAGAATGAACGGTCTGGAGGGTAACGGATGTCAGTGGCGTTCATGCTGTCACTTTCTATCCAGACTTTCCGACAGCGTTGAACGTGTAGGCACCTCGGATGTTTGTTGCAGGCTAGCTTCGGGCCCCCTCCGTGCCCCGTTTCTTTCTTCCCATAATAAGCCTCTGCTGAACTATATTGACATGGTTGTACGGCAGTGAAGCAACTGTGTTCTCCTCTGGCGTCGCTGCCAGTGGTGATTCTGACGCTGATGACCATTTTCAAACGAATGAATTCATTCCATTTGTTGTTCCTTTCAGGTGTCTACGGTATACCCACTGACACTTAGTCATGCTGTCTTTCGCTAAACCACTGCTTCTATGGATACTCGTGTGCACGTTTCTTCTGCTCATCATTTTGCGAATCAGTGGAACCCTTCCTTGGACTTGGTTTCTCGTTTTCACCCCGATGTGGATTTTGGATTTCGTCGCACTGCTGTCGCTGATGGTCTGCATGTTTCATCGGTAAGTTTCAAGAAATGGCTTCTCACTTAATCGGAACCTTTTAACAGGTCTGTTCGTTTGCGTTGCGTGTGTGACCTTGGCACCCGACTGGATCGCTTCTTGTCAGTTTGTGTAATTTTGTGCAAGTTGATTGCGCAGGCCGCCATTTGTCTGTTTGCTGAGCATCTGACTAGACAAACATCTGGAGAACCTCTCTGGATTCCTGTGCACCGTATTCGTTTAGTTTATATCATGATACCTTGCTGGACTATATTACTTCTCCTTCTGGGCTCTCTTTATCGAAATCTGGTAGATAGAAACGTCCGACGTGCATGGTCTTTTTGTGGACAATATCAGATCATTTCACCAACCATGACTTCTGCACCCAGATCCTCTTGAGGAAATTTAAACTTCATTTTATTTAAACCTACTCAAATTCTGACCACACCTTGCTGCGCTCCTGTCTTTCGCAAAACTACATCGACCCAACTTTGGTCATTCCCCGTGCATTTATGAGGCCCAGTATACAGTACAGATCTCTATGGTTATCTATTACCAGCATGGTTCACTTGTCAATTTCTGTCAGTTTGTAATAAATACTTACCTTATGACTTTTTTGTATCCATTGAGGTATGCTGGTGCTTGATGCTTCTTTTTATGATCTGACTATTCTTCGCTGTTCTGATACCTCTGGTCTGTTCTGGCTCACCGGATAAGATTACGTTGTTTGTTTGCTTTGCCACAAAGAGACTGGACCTTACTGTGGTGTGGCGGTTTGTGTACCTCGGAGACCCACTGAGCTATACTGGGAGTGTCCGCGCGACACAGTTTCTCATGCCAGGTTGGTCAATGGCTAGAGGTCGGACGAACACAGTCTCCTGGCCCTCCAGGTTGGGGGTTGGAACATGTGTGGCGACGTATTCCGTAAAATTGGTAATGTACTTGCATTTCCAGCCCAACACCGCTGCCTTGCGGTTAGGCTTTTGAGCCAAAGGCTTTGGTTGAGGACCCTAATCGTCCTTCTGTCTAGGTGTGGGCGCCCTGACAGTATCCCAGACCTCGTACAACCATGACATTTACAGCTAACAATACTCTCATGCCACATCGGCCGTCGCGTGGTGACATCAGCCGGGTCGCCTTACTTGCTGCATAAAACAGGGCGGGTAAGCGAAAACATGCTACTGCTGACGCCTCCCTTCTTTCTCTTTCACATACTTTTTCTTCCCCCCGTCCCCACCCCATTAATAACTCGCTTCTTGTCGGCCCAGCACCTAGGACTGATGACTCCGTTCGTCCTGCATCAATTTTGCAAGCAACATCTGCGCGTCATCCGACGCCGACATGCTCAGGTATCTCGAGGTAAATCTTCCAGCCTCGACGCCCAGTCTATCTGGCCACCTTCAATGTCCGCACTCTGAATCAAGCAGGTCAACAAGCTTCTCTTACTCTCAAACTGGACTCGCTTGGCATTGATGTGTGCTGTGTCTCAGAAACAAGAATTCAACATGCAAGCACTGTGGTTGAGCTAACCGCCCCATCACTCTCCACTCGTTTCTGGCTGCTCACCTCTGGCAATCCAGAGGCTGCTGCAGCAGGATGTGCAGGAGTTGGTATCGTCCTAAGTCACCGGGCGCAAGTATCCTTGCTTAACTGGATACCTGTTGATAGTCACCTTTGCACGGTTCGTCTGAAACGTCTGTGAAGTAGTCTCACAAGGGGGAGCTGATCGATGTCTGTTTGTTGTGTCTGCTTACGCCCCAACTGACTGTAGCTCTGACACCATCAAAGACAAGTTTTATGACGCTCTGAATGCCCTGCTGCGGTGAGCTGAAAGCTTGGATATCGTCGTGGTTGCCGGAGATATGAATGCACAAGTGGGCAGGCTTAGCGTATCTGAGACTCAATTAGGAGGTCGACATGGATTGAACTCGGTACGTACGGACAATGGTGAGCGATTGCTTCAGCTGTGTGCTGATCGCAGGCTGTTTTTATGCAGTACTAACTTCCGAAATAGCCGAAGTTGTCTGGCCACATGGTGTCCTCCAACAGCATGCCGGCCACAAACTCAAATCGATCACATTGCCATCAGTTACCGATGGCGCGGATCAATAACTGATTGCCGGTCGTTTTGGAACATATTTGTGGATTCTGACTACGCACTCGCCCGGAGCCGCGTAAGGTGCGGAAAAATCGCCTGGCAACTGAATGATTGGCAGATCCGGATGTTAGACGAACTTACCAAAATCGTATTCTGGCGTCTCTTCCAAATGCTCCACTATCAAATGAGATCGCCTCCTCTTTGCATAGTGCTGGGAGTTTTGCTTGTAGCACGGCGCTACCACGCTCACTCAGGCACTGGATATCAGACCGGACAGTGGCACTGTTTAAATCTCGGAGAAATATCGCAACCGGTCCCGAACATAACCTGGTGCGACAAATTATCAGACGTCAAGTGAAAGTGAGCGTACGAGCCGTCCGTGAAGTGTGGTGGACACAGAAAGCCAAGGAAATGGAAAAGGCCCAGAAAGCCAGTAGTGCCCGAAGGTTATTTCAGTTGGCCCGCGTGATCGGTCCCCAGAAACCTCCTGTGAGCGAAACCATCAAGGATCAGGCGGGAGTGACCATCTGAATAACGAAGAGTTCCTCGGCCGGGGCCGAATACTTCGAACAGCTATCGTGACCGCCAGCTGCCACTCATCTGGAGCCCACAGTTGACGTAAAACCCTGGACAGTTAACGTGGAACTCCCTACGACCTCGGAGGTTTATGACTGTATATGTTCTCCAAGCGCCACCGATCTTCTGGTGCTGATGACCTCCCTACCGCATTGTTCAAAGACGGGGGTGAACCCCTCATTTAGCGCTTGTCTGATCGGTTTGCCTGCATCTGGGTAAAGGAGACTGTCCCAGACAACTGGGGAGAGAGTCAGTGATAGTGCCCATTTTCAAAAAAGGGGCTCGTAGTGAATGTGGTAACCACAGGGGGTTCAGCTTGAACCAGATTGTAACGAGGCTGCTGGCGTCACTTGTGCTTCGTCGCCTTATGGTGGCTCGTGGAACACTGACTCGAGAGCAGCAAGTGGGGTTCCTACCTGGTAGGGATTGCGTGGACCAAATCTTCACACTCCGTCAGGTGCTACAACAACGCCGTATGTACAAACGATCCACAATTTCAGTATTCCTGGATTTCCAAGGTGCATTCGACTCGGTGGGCCGGTCTGTTCTCCTTGACAAGCTTGCGCATCAAGGAATGCCCCGGAAGTTTGTAAACATATTACGTTCTTTGTATCCTCAGACTTCCGGACGTGTGAGAGCATACGGCGAGCTCTCCAAAAGCTTCCATACACAAAGCAGTGTCCGTCAGAGATGCCCATTCTCTCCATTCCTTTTTAACTTCGTGATCGATGAAATCATGAGACGAACGCTGGAAGGTCTTCGAAACACCGGTGTTCAAATAGCCTCTGACGAAAACTTTATCTACCCAGAATATGCAGATGACATCGTTTTTGTCTTCGAAGAGCAGGAGAAGGTTCAGGTGTTTTTGGATGAACTAACCAATACAATTCCGTCCTTTGGTATGCACTTTGCATCCACGAAGTGTAAGGTCATGCTCGTGGACATGCAGTCACTGAACACGCAACTTACCATCCAGGGGGAGGCACTCAAAGTTTCGGAGCGTTTTTACGTATCTTGGAAGTTGTATTAGTTCTGATGGTAGTGTGACAGGTGAGGTCAATGCGCGAATCTGCAAGGCTCGGGTCGCGTGTGCTAATTTGAGACACCTATGGCGTCAAAGCGGTATATCCCTGAATCTCAAGGTATGTGTATACCAGGCTTCAGTGCGGGCTCTTTTGTTGTATGACTGTGAGACTTGGCTTGTTCGAGCAGTGGAACTGAGACGTCTTCAGGTGTTCGACAATCATTGTTTCACGACCATAGCTCGTGTGGGTTGGTGTCGGCGAATCTGTAACGAGGCAATTAGAAGGCGAGTTTTCGGTTGTACAACGGGTACTTCCATTGAAGAATGTGTCCAGCACCAGAAGCTGCGTTGATTGGGACAAGTGTTGGGTATGCCGAAGCATCGTTTGCCGAAGAGAGTGCTGTTTTCCATGCCCAATTCAGAATGGCAGAAGTAGACAGGTGGCCAATCCTTGACCTGGCAGAGGGGTATGAAGGAGATTACGAAAGGTTTGGGTGCTGTCTTTGCTACCCGCCTTCAAGGATGGGGACTGCGTGATCCCCACTGCGCCTGGTTCAAGACGCTGCAAGATATGGCTGCTAATCGATGTCAATGGCGTTCTTGTTGTCGGTTTCTATCAGACTGCCTGAATGAGTGTCTGGAGGTGTAGGCATCTCGGGATGATTGTAGTAAGGTAGCACTAAGTCCATTCCCTGTCCACCTTTATTCTTTTCTTCACAATAAGGCTTTCAAATAAATCATGGTTGTACGGCAGCGAAGCATCAGTGTTGAACGCTGATGTCATGCTGTCCATGACGATAGTGATGATGATGTTGATTATTGTTATTATTATTATGACTGCTTTGCCATCTGCATTCTCGGGAAGAAGATTAGCGGTTTTTCATTGCTTGGTTGGCATTGCTCCAAAGGTTAAGACACAAACTACTGGCTTCTCAATAGGATTATACAATGTGACAGTGTCTGTTCGTTCTCTAAAATTGAATGGTAGCTCTCCGCTGAAGGAATTACACCGCTAAGTGCTCGGATGGGATGAATTTAAACCTTGTATCGTCTTCACAGTGATCCGTCCATTGTCACCGTAAGCTGTCATTCAGGTTCTAATCCGGGCTATCGTGGAAGTATGCCTTTTGCTGGTCAGCAATATGACTTAATCCATCCAGGCCTTCAGGATTGATATGGCTGTTTCTTTACAACATTTTCCTCTTTTCGGGTATCCGATTTCGCTGCGTTTGTGTAACCAGCTCGGTCTCTCGCTTGTATGGACCGGATCCTCTTCATAACATAGACAGTAACATAAGTGCTGACACACGTGTTTTGGGTATCCTTATTAGCCTTCTATCCAGATACGTGTTCTAGGAAAACGCTTCCCAACTGTCCTTGCTTCATGTATATATCCTAGAGCCGCTCCTCTCAATCTGTTGTCCGACTCGTTCGTCTCCCCCCAATGCATAGAATTCACTTTAGTTGCTAGTGTCCAGTATTTGAAAGCTCTTCAATTTAGAGCGTCCAAATTTGCATCAGCTGTCACATAAGACTGTGTGTGTCACGGACTGTGTGGATTTTCATGCACGCAGCACTCGTGGAACGTCATGTTGCCTGCTGATGTCTTGTGATGCGCTCTTAAGACCACTTCATGCGTCCCATCATTTGTTGATCCTGTGCTTCATCGGACACACGCATTGCTGATATAGTCAACCACTAGTGTGCCTGAGGTCTCCAGTATAGTTTTATTGGTCATCAGTATCACTCACTTTTGCGTTGTTCTCATGATCTGGACATTTCATTCTATTTAACTAGAGGTTGGCACGAACGGTGTCGTTATGACATATGGAGAAGTTAAATAAATTTCACCTAGAGAATCACATTAGTAAGAAGATGCACTTCGTCGAAGGTAACCGAGGTTAAGAATGTCGGTGGATGACATTCCGGTCAAACTGGCGCCACACAGTTCCAAAGGAAACGGAGCTTGGGACGACAGCAGCCTTTGTGAAACAGAGTTGGGGTCCCCGAGGCATTCGTCCAACCGCATAACCATTTCCTAAAAGTTTAATGGGTTTAAACCTGGCCTTGGGTGTCGGGCGTATCAAGCATGTGCCTCAAGGTCATGCACGTTCAGAAAACTTGAAGACTGGGTCGGCTCCTCGGTTGGCTGGACTTGTGAAGCAACACAGTTTAATGCGTGCATTGGAATGACAAAAGAAAGGGGCAAAGATGATACTAGTTACTGGCGAAAACTGATCATCCTTAGCTTTGAAGATAGCTTGTTTTACCATTGACACGATCTAAAGAACGAAAGAGGGATTCACAGCAGCCTAGGTCGCAACGGGTTTCGGCTGTTTTCTGAAATGTCACTTCTACTGGACACATGCGTCACTTAAGTATGCTAGACTGCAAAATCATGTTTGGTTCTTACATTAAGATGCTTGGCGGTCAACTTCCGTTTCTTCTGCAAGGGATAAGTGAAAAGTACACCCTCAGCTGAGATGGCTCACTGGTTAGAGCGCGAATTTACCGACCGGAAGGTCCGTGGTTAGAACCCGACCTCTGCCTCTCGACTTCCCCTGTCTAGGCTTGAGCAACCTGGCAGTATCCCAGCCCTCGTGCCTCCTTCTGGTGACATGGCAGTTAGGCACCGAAAGGGTATTGCAGCTGAACGCTTATTATTATTATCATTATTATTATTGCTATTACTATTATTATCATTATAGCCAACGCAGAACACTCAAATACCGAATAACCAATAGTCTAAGGAGTGATGGAGCGCCGGTGGATGGCGAAAGTCCAGGTTGTAGCTACCACAGTTTCGTTCACCGATGATTTGGGGAGGTGGGGTAGGTAGCTGCGCATTGGAGGTGGGAGCTGATAAATTGGTGCGTAAATACAGCAGTCAGTGGACTGTCAAGTGGGGGGATTGGGGAGCTATGCATTGAATGCAATAGCTTGGATGCACTAGCGCCATTGAGAGCGCGACTGGGCCATGTCTGACACTGTCTCTAACCATCGATGTGGCCCGTCTCGGGGTCTCCATCCAGGAAGACGCCAATGACCACCACAGCTGAGTTTGCTGGTAATGGCTTTTATACTTCGCTGCCAAGGCATTGTTTGACCTCCCCTGGCTCGTTTCCACCCTTCATGTGGTTGTGCGAAAAGAACCCTACGAGGAAGTCGGTCGACTGGCATACGGAGTACGTGGCCAAGCCAGCGCAACCTGTGGAGAGTGATCAGTTCATCTATCGTGGGTGAGTTATTTCTTCCGAAAACTATTCGACGAACTTCAGCACTACTGATCCGGCGTTCCCACCAGACTCGGGCAATGCTCCGAAGACATCGATGGTCTCGAAAGTGATTGCCTCTGTTCCTCGAAGACGTGGACGGTATCATGTGTGTATTCACTGGTACCGCCAGTACAGTGCCTCCTCGATTGGAGACGCAACCTGCAGCAACAACTGCGGATTTGCCTGGAGTCACGATCAGTGGACTCCTGGTGGCGAAGTTGCTCTAAACTCGTCTTCCATATTTGGATCTGGCACTCGATTTTCTGACGTACAGCAGACAGCTGTCGATAAGAATCAACAATACGCGCTGGAGTAGCTTGTTGTTTGTTGTTGTTGGTGATTTTTCCCAAGACTGCGAACAGGCCAGGAATGAGGCCTCAAAATTGAACGCGAAGAGGGCGGGTATGTTTAGTGGTGTGCTGCTAATCAATTCATTGGGTAGAGGACTTATGGGCCTACTGCTGGACTCCACAGAAGAGTCTCATTAATTAGCGAGAGAACCTGTTTGAGATGATAAGGAAGAGGAGGCATCAGCAGTGGCCTGCTTTCACTTACCTGCCTTGTTGTAAGCAGCAACCTGGGGCGCCCCGGTTCCTGGCACCACGTGACGGCCTATGTTTCATTAAGGTACATTTGTTTGTGTATTTCGTGGTTTCACGTGGGCTGAGGTGCAGCCAGTACACCCATGCCAGGACGATCAGCATCACTAGTCAAAGCCTTCCGCTCGAAAGCCAGATCATAAGGCAGTGGTGGTTGACGTAATATCACTATGGTAGCAACTTTTAGGTGACAAGCCCCCACCCCTTTTAATCAACAACCTAGAGAGCCAAGAGGCTGCATTACTCACGCTTTTGAAAATTGAACAATCTGGTACGAGGTTCTTTGCGAACGTACCAAGGAGCCTCCCAGCTTAGCTCACTGAGTCACTGAGGTGCATAAACCGTCACCACAGTAAGGTCCAGTCTGTTCGTGAGGGGAACGAAACGGAACAGTGCTACTGGTGAACTGAGCCATACAAACTGACCTGCGGATTCAGATTAGTGCGACGGACTCACAACGACCATCCACATGTGTAATTGGGAGCTGAAGTCAACAAATCCTACCTCTGAGTGGTCTGATTATTGGGTATCCCAGACCAGACAGCCAACACGAACCAAACATCGTTTCAGTTACAGCACACAGGTTGGGTGTGAAGCAACTGGAGAAGTAAGGTGTACCAGATATTTTTTCACTGTTATCTATTTCGAAGGCGGTGGGTTTGTTAAAGTCGGATAAAACCTCACGAATTGTTTCGCAAGTCTGCTGGCGATAAGGAATTTGTACAGTCATCAGATGGGTCTTGCTTTCGGCTTCTTATCTGGTTTTTAATCCATGTATTTTCTTCTCTATGAAAGCGACTGGCTAGTTGTTTTATTGCAACATCTCTGTCACGATGCTAATTTTATGAACTTTCGAGGCTTCATCATAGTAGATCTTGTTTGCTCTGTTCACCAGTGGCTGCACAACGATTCGCTTCATTTTCACCGGGCAACATGGAACGACATCCAAATACCGTCCAAACTGAACTGGCTTCCGATATACAAACATGAAAACCCAACTGGTAAGTTTTGACACGACAATCTGCGAAACTCAATGATCGAATTAAAAACGAATTTTTTTATCTACCTTTGGGGTTACTGGATTGTCTCGTCACAGCTAACCAGTCTGGTTTTCATGTCTGTATATCGGAAGCCAGTTCAGTCCGGTGAAAATGAAGCGAACTGTTTTGCAGTCACTGATGAACAGAGCAAACAAGGTCTCCTCTGACGAATCCTCGAATGCTCGTGACGGAGATGTTGTATAAAAAAAACAGCCAGTAGCTTTCCTGGAGAAGATAATAGGTGAACTACAAACAAGATAACAAGCGAGAAACAGCATCCTTCTACAGATCGATCTATCGTCAGGATACTTGGGTCAAGTACGTATGGTTTCATTTAAAATCAACATACACGCTTCAAGGTAAGCAGTGCAACAAAATACTGTGTGATGCACTCCAAAGATAGTCTATTTGTTAGGGGTGCTGCAATACTACTTATGCGGGAGACTAGTAGACAACTAAGAGTGCATACTGCTCGTTTTCCGCCCCACAACACGTGTCAACATAAAACCTGGAGAGAGATTCAGCTATTTCAATGCACGCTCTAGCATAAATTTGTACGGTTGCCTGTGACTAGATTCAATCAATTCGATCAATTTCGATACACTCGGAACGATCTCCACCATAAATAGTGGACAGATTTACCTATCTAGGTGGTGGCACCATGTCGAATGGTAGCATTGCCGACGAAGTGAAGGCTGGCATCCTTAAAGCCTGAGCTACCTTTCTTCAACTGAGGCACCTTTGGGATCGACGTGACATCAGCCTGTCGGTGAAAGACAGGGTCAACAATGCGGTAGCGCGTCCAGTGTTGCTTTATGGCTTTGAAACCTGGCCCCTGTGCTTTGAACACGAGCGAAGATTGCTAGTATTTAACCAGCGGTGCTTTAGAGGCATTGAACATGTATCATAAAACATCGGATCAGGAATGTTGAAGTTCGACGAATGGTTTTGGACAACAAATTTGCTGCTTGTCCGGTTGGGGAATCGGTTTGATGCACTCGAAACATACTGGGTCGGTCTTGTGACCCGTTTGCCAGGCGATTGATTGTCTCACCGTATCCTGTTTGTTCAGCCAGGTTCGGACTGGACGACGCAACCTGGAGAGGAAGCGTGAAAGAAAAACAAATGAGCTTGGTTCTGCCGGTGCACATCGTCTGCGAGGTTGGATTATCAGAGACCCTTATCGTCAATGGTTGGAGGTAGTAACCGACATGACGATGTCACGCAACCAGTGACGGTGCTGTATCTGTCCTTTTTTCTTGATCATTAACCCGCTATTTGTTTTGTTTTCTATTCGTTTTTCTTATGCCCAAAGCTGAGGCGACTGGAACCACCTTACATACGTGTACGGTTCATGGTTGCCAAATTGAGCTGAACTGAAGACCGTGCTGTTCGGAATCTTTGACGGACCATGCCCAACCTGCGTGCGTCAAATGAAACGACGGCCGGTCCAGGTAAGCTGTCTGGTCAGGACCAGTCAGCAACGAAACTAACCAAAACAACAAACCAACAAAACAAAACCAACCAGACACATGATTTCTTAATTCCATCCTTAAACCGTAAGCGTGGAAGTATTTCCCAGACCAATCAAATGGCGTCCCTATCAGTTTGACTTTATCTTGTTTTATGCAACTCTGACCGTTCCATCCCATTGGTCGACAAGTCCGGAACCGCACTTTGGTGTATTAACGTTGTGTTGCTCCATCATAATCCATCTAAGCCACTGTTATTGCTCGTATGGTTCAATCGAGAAATTTTATACCTCGGAACAATTCATCCGGGTGAGCCGGGTAGTTGAACCATAATATCGCTCAGTTGCTCAGGATAAGCTGTTATTCCGGACGATGCACTGAGCCCAATCCTGGGGGGAAGTTGTTCGCTGGCCAGTTATAAACAGTTATCGTGTATTTTTAAAGATATAATTCATTGGTGTGACTGACTAGTGTAGGGTTATTTCGAAAACCACCCAAGCCCTCTCCCTAGAGAGAATGAGTTTTTGGAAGTGGACTTATGCAGTCCAAAGCATCTCGCGTAATTTTTTATTTGTAGGTTCATGCCCTTTTCTTGACACACTACTGCTCAAAAGGTTGATAAAAACCATTCGGAGGCACGCCACCGTTTTTGGCCTTCCTGGGTCACATCGGGTGGGCGTAGACCCCGACATTTGAGCAGTCTCATTTCCCTTGTTGGATACGAACTTGTGCATAAGTTGAATTATACACTTGTAGTAGCCGGTTGGATGTGTCCGAGACTTTGCACGCGTTTGTCCGTTCGTCAATACATCAGAGAACTACTGTGATGCTTGGACATGTGGTCAGTAATGAACATGTACCTTTACAAAGCGGGGCGAGGTGGCTGAAGTGGTTAGAGCGCGAATTTACTGACCGGAAGGTCCGTGGTTCTAACCCGACTTCTGCCTCTCGACTTCCCCTGTCTAGGCTTGGGCAACCTGGCAGTATCCCAGCCCTCGTGCTTCCTTCTGGTGGCATGGCAGCTAGGCACCGAGCGAGTGCTACAGCTGAACGGTATTTACAAAGCGGACCTGCTGGGCTGCATGTACACAATACATTCGTGTCCTTACGTACTTGTTTTCTAAGTTACCATGAACTTACAATAAAACTCATTGTCCAACGGACTTGGTTGTAACGGGAGGCTCAACTGAATATCAGTTGAATGTCTCGTCTGTAATAGTCTTTGATGTCCTGCATATAGTTCCACGTAATATGTGAGTCAACCTTTGTGCAACGCATTCAGTTGAAGCTGGTTATAAACGAGCAATTCAGCTGAGTATCTCATCGATACCGAGTGGAGTTGTAGGTGAGTGTAGCACTCATTTATTTTTTGTTACATGGAAAGCGAGGACCCATGGTCAGTGACACTATGTGGGAATGATGGATATT
>SJOL01007662.1:50961-71391 GCA_004794785.1 Opisthorchis felineus
CACTAAGACACTGAACGACAATGAATCATGACTGATGTGATCTACGTTTACAAAGTGGTACTCAATGTGTCTGCTTTTGTCATATGGAAAGTGTTTTTAACTAACGCTTGAATACTATTTTAACCTGTTTGGGCTATTTGAGCTCGAGTGGTAGCTCAATGGTTAAGGTGTGAACTTACTAACCAGAAGGACCGTGGTTCGGACCCAACCCTGGCATCTCGACTGCTCCTGTCCAGGCTTGGGCAACATGGCAGTATCTGAGCCCTCGTGCTTCCTTCGGATGGCATGGGAGCTAGGCACCGAAAAGGTGTTGCAGCTGAACGACTATTTTCTACGATGAGATATATATTAGCGCAGTCCATTATTAATGGCACTCCTAAGGTTCTCGGAAAAAGCTGTAGGATTGTTGGCGATACAGTAACCACAGGACTAAGTGTCGAAGAATTGTCGTGTGCCATCTCAGCCAGCAGTCGAGTGGCGCCAAAATCATGGCCAAACGGAGATATGTGAGGGGCAATGGAAGTCACGTGTGAACAGAAGAGCAAATCGGGTCAGATGGATCGGTGGTCAGGACGATGCCTAGGGTCTGTAATGAGTCAGCATTGTAGTCGGAAATTCGGGTAGGAAACGATGCGATTTGGGATCAGTATCCTGCCTCATGGCCGGTTGTTTCTGTGTACGATGAGAAATTCATCCTGTCAGGGCTGCGTGGACACGATGGGCTCGGAATTGCGGGTTCAGTTGGCATTCAGTAGAGGGAGTTCAGTGGTGACCGATATACACAGCAAAAATGTTTGTTACTTTCAAAGAGGGTAATTTTCAGCCAACAATTTTGAAACTCAGACGAACAACTGTTGGAGCAGTGAAGTGAAAAAACTAAGTGCAGTCACGACCTCCAGCTGGGAATGGAAACAGTAGTGTAAGGATTGTCCAGGAAATTGGGGTTGCTCGAGACCAACATTTCCCCCGGAAATTTGTTTTCCAGTGAGGAGGAGAATAGACGGGACAGATGATAATAAGAGGTTATGGATTTTGCAGAGCAGGATAGCAGTGACAGTTCGCTGAGCTGTGTATATTCACGTTTGTTTGATGGATGAAAGGCTGGCATCTCCATCCAGGGGCTTAAAGTGATGACCCACCTAAGGTTTTTACGAGTTGGACGGTGATGACGGTAGCATGGGCCACCTACTACCTATATCAGATAATTCCGTTATTCATTCTGTAACAACTTGATGAGTGGAGCGTTTTTTTCACCAGAAGAAACGTTCCTCATTTTTTATATTTCCAGATCTTTGTCCCTAACCTATCTCGTGAATCACCTCTTGATTACTGAGGGAGTACTGGGTACTGAGGGAAATGCCTCTTGGAACTACCCGATTTATCTATGCCGATGAACAACAACTTGGAATCGCCGTCGGTGAGGCTATTAGCGGTCTACTGGAAAAATCATCAAGCCTGAATAAAACCTTTTCCATCGGATTATCGGGTATATACTCTTACCACGAACGTGACTTTCTACCTTTGTAGGTGGTAGCATGGCTAGGCTTATTTCACCGAGCTTGCGAAAGCTATCCAACTTCCAGTGGTCTTCAGTTCATTTCTTTTATTGTGATGAACGTCTTGTCCCGGTGACAGATCCGGAATCTACTCATGGCCTATATGAGAAGGAATTGTTCTCGCACATTGTTATACCCAAAGAGAACATTCACTCCGTGAACACCTCACTTTCGGGTACGACTGCAGTGGCCCCTCTGATTAATCGTTCTTCCCCTAGCACCCGAAGCTGCAGTCGATTATCAGAAGGTAATGCTCAATCATTTTGGCGTTCAACACGGTTTCCCGTGTTTCGACCTGCTTCTACTTGGAATCGGTCCCGATGGACACACCTGTTCACTCTTTCCGAACCACACACTCCTACGTGTAAGTTGATGGAATATTCTTAGGCAGACTATATTTTCTACATCTTTTGCTTCCTATTTGGAATGGGTTTCAAGCTTGTGGTCCTGTAAGGTTCATTTAACACAATGTTGCGCCTGGCGTCTAGCTACACGATCTCCTGAAACAGGCCACCTAGGAGACTAGGGATATTTAGCCTCTCCTGTGGTGGCTTTTCTTGGGCTGAGGGGCATCACAAGCCGCTGAAAGACTCTTCGAAAGGATGGCCTCTTTTCAGAAGAGTTTCCTGGGTGTGTCGTCGTTTTGTTTGTGTTAGCCCGTTCCCCAATGAAGCAAAAACCACGACTGTCGTCGATGTGGTTCCTAGCAGCTTGTGGTAATTTCGATACACATCAGTGTGGACCTGCTGAGAAAAGCAGATGAAGAGTCCCAATGTGGACACTTATGCCAGGCATGTTCGACTCACTTAACGGAGAGCCTTCAGAAATAAAATCAAGAGCTCGATTGTTGTCACACCTGGGTTAAGAATTGTACCTTAGGCATGTTTAGTTCATCAGCCGCAGCGTAGTTCTGCGGCCCTGAATAAGTAAAAATACGAGGTTTTTGCGTTCTCCACAAGAAGATGGTTATCACAGGCCTAATAAGAATAGATTTGATTTCCTATTATGAATTCTATTTCATATGCCTCCCAAAATATGTTTTTTGACCTGGTCTTCAGAAGTAACTCTTGATGAAGGGGGGTAGAGGAGAATGCCGGAGAATTTTCACAAAACCAATTTATAATTGTACGAATTAATCTTCCGAACGCATAATTGCCAGAATTAGGATGTCCATCTGTCTTATAGGCGGAATCTTTCTGGTTTATCGAAGCCGAGGAATGGCCTTACTTTCTACCGCATAGTAAATCACTCTGACTTAAGATCGGTCAGTTTTCCCAGTGGCTTTGCATATCTGCGGGTGGTATCGTTGATAGGAATCCCATGCTAGTGAATAAATATCATAATATGGCTTTGGAGATTTTCATCACACGCAAATTTAGGAAGTACGCGTCCACCGTCCTGGCGACTTTCATGTCTTGATCAGCGAGGATGAGGTATTTATCCTATCCTGTCCTATCCTATCCAATGAAGCAACAAAAAGCGTTTGCAGGAAGGTCATATTGCGTCCAATTCTGTCATGGGTCCTCTACGATAGCGAACCCACCTCGGTCTGATTCGGATAGAACTGCGCGTCTGAAGCCCCTCGAGGAAGGGCACTCATGAGGTAAAGCCGGTATCTTTTTTTAGTCGGGGGCAACTCAGTTAAACTCAACAATTGTCTTCCATCGGAAAAGAGTAGCGAGTCTTGCACTTGAGATACACCTATTCGATGTTTACGGGAGATCCAAATGAATCCTAGCTGAATCTTCCGCTTATTATATTCTTCAACTCTTCTTCATATTTCATTTGGTACGATATTCGAGATACCGTAGTATATCTTCCTGACGGAACAGGCTACTCATAATATTGCTGAGAACTCGACAACCCACTGCCGGTCTTGTTCTTTTTGGGACTCGTCAGGCAAACGTAGTCCCCGAGTTTCTACCACCTTGAGTTTTCTTTCCCAACTTTTGTGCGTGCCCGTGTATCATATACAAGAGACTCAGCTGGGATTCAATCGAGTCTTCCGTTGTCTGTCGTCATTTGCGTACAACTTGGTGTTCAAATAGAGCACACAAAAACTCACAGGAAGGGTGGAACCGAGGAGTTTTCAGCAGCCTTATGAGTGGCATGTTCCGTCAGGATCAGGTACTGTTTAGGTCAAATTAGACGAAGAATGCTCAATCTTATTTGGCTTTCTACCGCATAGTTTGACTCAAAATAGTCCACCATCTTTTACACATTCCCACTTGTTTTGTTGGGCCAGCTAGCTAACTGTGCTCCTCAGTCAGTCTGGACTGTAAGCTGCTGGGTGACATCCCTCATTAGTCAAGCTACACGAGAGTTCCATTACGATCTTCTAGCTTCTCAGTCTACCAGCTCTACTCTAGTGCCGACTCATTTAGACAGCAATCTTCGACCACTGTTGCACAATTCTCAACCAGATATGGCCGTCATGAGTATGTTATCCGGGTTACGAAGATTTAGCGAAATCCACCGGCAGTCCATTATTACATCACCATCATGGTTCATGCGCTGTTTTGTGGCTGCTCACACAATGGTTGGCACACCGAATGGTAGTTTGGTCCCAGGATCCTTGCTGTCCCTCAGATATACCAAAGAAGCTAAATCGACTTTTTCCGATAGAACGATTTACTCGGTGGATTAATAACTAGTCCAACATGACAAAATCGTGTGTCCCTACAACTTAAATGACACCTTACTCTGGTATCGGAGTTCTACTGTGGCCCCACTGACTTCTAGGTCTGTCGTTTTTGCCTTCCCAGTGTGAGGAGGCTGCGGTCGCTCCAATCACGGACAGCCCAAAGCCACCACCGCAACGTGTGACTCTCACCTTACCCGTGCTGAACAAAGCTCGGCATGTGATATTCGTTGTTTCCGGATCGGGGAAAGCAGAAGTCGTTTCAGTAAGTCCAAGATTCCTGTCCGTTGGGGGATAGTTTGTTCCTTATTTTCAATCCTCCTCAACCGCTTTCGAGATAACGTAGTGAGTGGCAGAGGCGCGAGCAGCTGACCATGTAAGCTGTGCCCCGAGCCCAACTCTGGCTTTTCTATTACTCTTGTCTATTCTCGGAAAACGTGGCAGTATATCAGCTTCTCGTTGTTCCCTCGAACTTCATCCGCAGCTGAATGGTCTGACATTATAGTGTGCTCTGGACACAAAGGCCTGTGCTCCCTTTTAAGTACCAACCTACCGAACTTTAATTTCTGTGAAGTCTCAGTGTCATATTTATTTTTAAGGCGATACAGCATATTATGTGACGACACCCAGACCTCACACGGATATATTGACTCGTACAACTCCATTACCTAAATTGATCCACCTTTCAAACTCACCCAGTGTGAAGTATAAACAGCGAGATGTTGGAAGAAGTGTATACTCAGGTAGTACCGGTACCCAACCTGGGACAAACGCTAGTCTTCAACCACCAAACCGGGAGTTTGCCTGTTCCGAATCTCCCTAAAAGTTTGTGCGAAGTACAATGCTGTTGATTCTGAACAATGATGGAACGGGTGTTTACGGTGATTCGCGGTCTTCTACCATAGATTAATTACACTTGCAGGATGAACTCCTAATTGAAACACAGAGTCATCAACTTTGGAATTAAACATCTTATTTGTCTCAATCAGGTGAAAAACGGTTGAAAGGACTAGGGACTATGTGTATAAAATTAACTGCAACGATTCCACTAAGCTTTACATAGGACAAACTGTCAAGGAATTGCACACCAGAATTGATGAGCATAAAAGGAAGATAAACAGACCACGAAGAAATGCGGAAGAATACCAAACGCTGATCAAAGACAGCGATAGCGGTACATGCGTTAGACACAGGCCATAGAGTAGATCTGGAGAATGTGGAAGTTTTAAGACGGGGACTGGGATTCACACCACAGCGGGTGATAGTCGAGGGTTTGGAAATTACCAACCATCACAGCGCGAATAGAATCGAGTGTGTGAAACTGGCGAGCGTATAGAAGGCGGTCTTAGATAGGCCGAGCTGACACGTGACTGTGTGTGGTTGTCAATTCACGTAGAATCATTAGCAGAAACACGTGGGAGGGGGGTGGAAATCCCAACCTGACCAAAGTTCACAGAATCCCTCTTACACAACTATCGTAGCACTAGCTCATCCACACAGACGGACAAAAAGTGCAAACGACGTTCAAGAGGGATCATCACGTGAACCGAGCCAGAAGAACTAGACTCTAGGCTGGACCCAAATCCATTTAGGTTGCCCTATCGGTCTAACACTTCATGACCCACCCTAACACACAAAATCCCTCGGCCGACACCTAACAGAGATTTAGCTTGACTTAGCTGATTGGTTCTCCTTCGGCCTTAAATCTCGACCAACCTCGTAACCTAGTCATTTGGCCTGACGAAACTTTTGATTCAAAAGCGAAACGTTGCCCAGCAATAAATCTACCGATTGTTACCAAACTTTTCCGAAAACGATCTTATTTCTTTCTCAGTTTCCCCCATAAGAAGCAACAGAGGCGAATTATGGTGCGAAATGCTAGTCCCGATCAGCCGTGAAAATAGATTCCTGATTGAAATGTGCAACAGCTTTTATCCTTTAGTATATGTATATAGGATAGGCTTTCCGTCAGTTTTTCTACAATAAGAACACTCAATGTCTCGTTCAGCCTTGAGTTGACCAATAGTGCTATGTGCGTAGTCTTTAGAAAAATGCCCCAATCGCATTCGGCTTCAGACGATGCGTACAGTGCTCTAGACGAGGCAAAATATTCCATGGTTTGGAAAACGGCTGGATATAACGAAGGTATCATCCATCATCTTGGTACGGACTGCATACCGTACCGTTCATACTAGTAGTCACCCCCGTGTCACGATAAGACAAGCTGACCTTGTTATTCTCCAGAAATACTCTCCCGAAAAAGGACTACTACTCCTTCATTTTGAGGAGCCACTCCAGTACACATCGTCATTTATTAAGGTAGCCTCTTTTTCATTACCCACTATTCGCGTACACGGTTGATGTGACGGCTCACACTTACTTGATGTTCTCAACTTGTTTCTCATCTCATACTCACTCTTTCTTTTCTGTAGAAAATATTCAACAACAGTTTGCCTTCACCCGACCTCCCGTGCACCCTGGTACAGCCGTTTGATGGAACCGTTGTATGGTATTTGGACAAGGCTGCAGCCAGTGCACTTTGATCTGTGCTTATGATTTTCTATTGTGACCGATTTCGTACCTTTCTATTGGGAATCAGTGAAGTTAACTTGACCAGTACTTTTTACTGGTATTGATCACCGTTGTCAGTAAGTGGTACGTTTCTGACTCCGTCTTTTTCGGGCTTATAAGTGCTGTGGTTTTTAGAAACGCTATCGAGGGAAGCGCGCTATCAGGCTAAATTTTGAAGGATGACATTGACAGCCCACTAATAAACAATTATTTAATACCGGTGCCCATTGTCTCATCGTGTTTTGGTTGGACTAGCTGACTTCAAGAGCTTGCATGAGGCACCGATTTCTCACCAACTGCTTGTGGTGTACAAATTCTGACTGTTATATCCTCCCCGAAGGCCAGCTGCCTATGATTACATCAGGGTTAAAAATAGAGAACTTGAGGAATGCCTGAGCTAGGAATAAGTAACGAATCAGAAAGGGCGTGCACTATGCGTGCCCAACGATTGTACGCCAAATAAACCGCTGATTCTCCATCTTGCACGTGGTCTGAAACCTCACAGGGCCTGTCACGTGACCAACCTCACTGGCGAGTGTAATCACTCTCTAGGTGGACTGTCCAGCTGAATTTGTTGTCGTTCTGCGTTGGGCTTGCTTTAGGTAAGGTTCGCAAATCATGCTGGTGAATCCGGCCGATGACGCCTGTGTGGGGCTCAGATGTTTTGGAATACGTAATTGCCTTACTCTTTTCTAGGGGTGCAATTTCTTTTCATTCTTCACTAGGACTTCCTTTAACAAGTCATTGAATTACTCTCGCTTCACAACTGTGCGACATTGGAGCACCAGTACATGTTACTGGTGTATTGCTGTCGATGCTGAGGCTGGTGCAATCACCGATTCTATTGTGACAGATGGTATCACTAAATGCCGGACTTTTGGTGCTAATTTGCCTCGTGTCAGGTGTTAAAAATGAAGCTGGTGGGTCATGTACACAGGATGATCATGGGAACTGTCTTGTGTGATTCTAGACATAGCCGCTACGATCGAAACTTCAAGACGTCTTCAGTCATTTGACCACTTCTTCCCTTGGTGTGCTGTATGAGTTTGCGGTTAATAACTAGTCCCCACTAAAGTAGTGCGCAGACAAGCACTGAGCACCTAATCTGCATGTAAAGCTCTAAGGCTCCTCTGTCTTTGCCATTTCTTCATGGCCGCGACAGCACTGTAATGCATGACGGCTCCCCATAGACCGGAGTTCCTTCAATCATGAGCTACTGAGATCATTTGTGTACTCTAATGAGAGTTATCAATTAGACGGACCCCTATGTAGTTTAAGGCCGTGTGGTATGTTATTGTCACCAGCGGGGTCACCACCTGCTTCACAAAGGCTATGGTTGTTGTGGTTGTCACTTTACCAACTACTCATGAGTAGCCAGTTATCGTCTTCCCGCCACCACAGTCCAAGGGTGCTGCCACTCATACAGGTTTGATCATTCTGTATTCATGTCATTGGTTTTTAATGTATCAGCCTAGTGACACCGGAAGTTTCATCGTCATTTGTCCTCTTTGCTACACTTAACTTCAGTTTGATTAGAAAAGGCATGCTAGACTTCTCATTCTGCTGGCCCTGATGCCATCCCCACACAGATTTGTTTCAAATAGCAGAAGCAGTCGTTCTCAAACATGATGGATGACTCTCCTGATCAACCGGGTTGCTGGATGGGTGGTAGACGGTAATAGCCCCTGGGCGGATAGTACAAAGGTGCATATCAGCGAAGCCCGCTTATCACTTTGGAGCATATATTTCGATAATGTTTTACACCGGAACACATTTAAACTAACTCCTCAAACATTACCTCTTGAGTCCTTACGTCCTGCAGCGCAAAAATGGAATGGGGTATCCTTTTATCTCCTTGGGCGGGTTCTCTGTGTAGAAAAATCGCTGTATGGTTGACGCATTATCAGTTTTCATCAACTCCGTTCTTAGTGTATGCCGTGAAAGCACACACCTTCGTAATTGTCTGTATTTGCATTGAAAGTGTTCCTAACGGTATCTAACATACTTTTAGGAAAAAACTTCAATCACCCAGTGTCTCAATGCCCTTCCTTCCTTATGACCGAATGTAACAGAACTTGATGCTACCTAGGAAAGTTTCAGTGTAACGGCATACAAGCAGTTGTAGTTGAGGATCGACACCAGCAGCGGCGTAATTAGTTCTGTCCGAACTATGTCACTTTTCCGTTAATGATGTGGACAACCCAAGGCCTTTACGGTAGGGTGACGCTTAACACTTCGTTGTTGTACGTCAGTGATGCCTCATTGTTTAATTCTAGTTCTGTAGTCCGTGATACTGATTTTATTGACGACGCTGGTTAGTACAAGGTCATCAGTAAGGACTCGACGGTCGAGGATGAGAAATCTGAACCGGTTGATGGATGTGTTGCTGGCGGTGATTGTTTAAATACTGATTCGTTCCCATAGCATCAGATTGAAATCAAATCGTTCAGCTGTAGCACCCTTTCGGTGCCTAGCTGCTGATCCAACGGAAGGAGACATGAGGGCTGGGATACTGCCAAGTTACGCAAGCCTAGACAACAGCAGTCGAGATGCTGAGGTTGGGTTCGAACCATGGACCTTCAGGTCCGTAAGCTGGCGCCCTAACCACTGAGTTGTCTCGAGCATAGCTGTCCCATAGCATATGAGAAAACCAATACAGACTTCGTATTGGTGTTTTGATTTTACCCTACAAGCAAGAATGAGACAATAAAGGAAAATAGCATGCCGGACGGAATCCGAACTTTAGTCCTCATCTTCCTCCTCCTGTTCGGCCTCTTCTTCGGCCTCCTCTGCTCTGGCCTCTCGAGCCAACCGTCTTGCTTCTTTTGCCGCCCGGACGGCCTCTTCTTCTAGTGGCGTTGGATCATTGGTTTCCACCAGCGGCATTGCATCTTCGGCGAATTCTTTCATCAAATTTGGATACCACATAGGTGAGAAACTGGAAGCCAAACTCTTCTGTCCCCAACCGACATAAACGTTTACAAAGTCTCTGCAATCGTGAAAGAGGAAAACATCAAAGTTACTCATCTTGGGTTGACTATCCAGCCCCTAGTTCTCAAATTTCTACGGTGTAAAGCTTTGTAATCGCTTTTGAACTATTGAACAACATGTACTTTTGCCAAGTGAATAGACCCAGCTGTCCAGGGGGAGGTGGTTCGTTCAACAGAACGCCTCCAAATACAACTGGAGAACAATATCTGTCAGTAGTTTGTCAGTTTTGTCGGAAGAACACACCATGCATTCGGTGGAAAAGTCAGGCTGCTCGGAAGTTACTCGTAGTGTCGTCTGATTGAGAAATTTTCGATGTAAAAAGATGGACAAAACAGCTGTGAATATCCGACATGGTGTAATACCAGACAGTTGTTCTGGATAATGTTAAGAGAGTGTTTCATTGCGAATCAGCGAGCACTGATTGTGCATGTTTTTACCAGGGCAAAGTCTCATACCAAGTGTTTCGCAGCAGAAATGGATTAGGACCGTCTGAGCGTAATGTGTTTGTTTAAGAGAAACAGAACTTGGGCGTAGCTTGAGTCAGTCAAATGAGGAAACGTAGAGAACTGGCAACAGATGAATGCTGGCTCAGCTGCTAGAATAAGCTGCTTGCAACGAGAGGTTGGACAGTACTGTGGAATCACTGCATTAATCACTCATATTTCTTCTTAAGGCATATCAATCACTTGTTTTTTTCATCGAGCACATCACCAACCTTTGGACGCCAGTGTTATCCAGATCGTATTTGGTCTTACGTGCGACTGCGACAATGCAAAAGATATGAAAAAACGGTAATTTTTTCGAAACACTGTGAGCGTTGGCCCGAGACGGAATCAAGTGGCTCATTTTAGCCTGGGGCATTGTCTGTGAAGGGACTATCAGGTCGTACTTTAGACTTTATGGCGCTAAACGACCTGCAGTACCAATGACCTTGAAGATAAAAAAGAACAACTGGAAGAAATATTGAATGATTCCTTATCGGATAGGACATTGGTCGAGCTCCTGAAGTAGGTGAGATTGCCATCGTTAAGCGCGAAATGATTTCCAAATGAGAATATGCAACCTATTGTTGATTGTCCGAACCCTGATGAGGATTGGGAATAATGGAGGCGACCTGAAGCCTAAGTAAACTCTTCAGAACTAGGTGGGACGTATATGGGATTTTTTAACGCAAGATGGACGCCAAGAGGTATGAAAGGCAACGAGTTTTCAGTCTTGTTTTCACTCTGTGGCTGCTTTAAATGATAGTGAAGGTTCTTGATTGTCCTAGTGAATACGAGTGCTTGGTCTTCATCGCTAAATCAGGGATACGCTCCAACTAGTTCGGGATATCTAGAACGGTCGATTTGGACTTTAATTTACCTTCATTCCATTTGTTCTATGCATATCATCAGTAACTCACCATTATCATCAAACGCTCTTAGTTCACTTTTAAAGACAGTCGGATATTCACCTCCACCAACTGCGTCCTGATAGTGAGATTGAAATTTCTTCCGATTCTCGGTAACTCTCCTTGTGGTCACTAAAATGGAAGTTCTTTCACCACCGAAGTGTCGAAAACTGGGTGCAACTGCCCCTCCCCCTGGGGACTGTGCTTTCATCAAGAAGCCGTTTGAAGCCACCGATGATGACCAGGAAATGAAATCCATAAAATGGCTCATCCTCGTTAGTTTCAACAAAAGCTGGTCATGCACTTATGCTACTTGGCCATGGCATAAGGTTTGACACCTGAAATTATTCGGAATTTTACACCAAATCGTTCCTACTATCCGAAAGTTTTTCAGCGCACAATTAATTTCGAATTCTGGCCAACCCAGTTTTCTCGCCCGAACAATTTTTCAGTATGCACGATGTTTTTTCGACGAAATCTTGAATTCGATAATAAATCTCATTGCCCTTCTGCGATTTTAGTGGCGACTGTATAAAGCTTGCTGAGACGCACAAACTTTTCTGTGAGGAATAGACAGTTCAGCAAAACGACCCTGCTTCCGTAACAAGAACCAAACAAATGATATGACCCGCGTTTAACCGTCCATTGATAATCACTCCATGAGTTGTCTTTAAAAATTAAGGCACTTGGAAATGCGGATCGCGGCTGACGTTTCCATCAACTGATCAGTTGTCCCCTAATTTATTAGTTTGTGAGCAGTCCTCAAAGCAATGGCTCTGTGTACGCTAAGTCATCGAAGCGTTGATAGGTATCACATACAAACGATATGCTGAAGTTTTCTAGGAATAATCTCACTCGTATGCCACTCTGAGTAGTTTAAGCCTCTGACGCGCACGGCTTGCAGGAAACACGCTTAGTCAACGCCTAGCGTCGACCTAATATGATAAATCTGAATTTTCCTGTTTCATAATCGTAAGAATAACATTATTATTAAACGGGAAATGCTAGTGTTCTCATGTCAGACTGACGTAAGGTGTATTCGTTCACCCGGCCGCACAGACCACTCCGTGACCTCAACGTGCATGCTGACCACAGGATTCTCACTACTCACGAGTAGTCAGACTACGTATGAAAAGTGTGCATTTCTAACGTGAAAGGCCGGAACTGGCGTTCCAACAGTTTTTGGCCATTTCCAATCCGCTTTGGCCTGCCTAAACCATTTTTTAGTTTTTAAATGAGAAACAAGTGAACACGATGGAAAACCGGTTGACGGCCCATTCTTCAGTCGCCACTTCATCCGCGATATTCACGGTCGCCTCTTGGAGGTCCTCGCTTGGGCGGGACAAACGGGCCCCAAGTGGCGGACCAGTGACTCATTTGATCTACGTACACAATTCTTTCGGCAGTGAGGAAAACGAACACCGTCGCGGGCAGGATTCGAACCTGCGCGGGGAAACCCCATTGGATTTCGAGTCCAACGCCTTAACCACTCGGCCACCACGACACGCTTGAGGCCTAAATAGGTGTTCTTTATAGTCACACATAGGTGTGGTAGAGTGTAAGTTTGATCAATCTGTCGCTGTTCATCATCTATGGACAGCATCAGTACTCCACACTGATGCTTCACTGCCATATAACCCTAATTTATGTGGAAGGCTTGTTGCGATGAACAGAATGAGTACATGGGCTAGGAATTTGGTGCTAGCCTACTACGATCATTCTCGAGGTGTCTGCACCTCCCCACACTCATTCAGGCGAGCTGGATAGAAACTGAAAACAAGAGCGCCACTGAAATAAATTAGCGGCCGTATCGCTGGTGGTCGTAAAAATGTCAGCAACAATGTATAGTGCGCTCGAATCAAGCTCATTCCACTCAATCCCTGTTTATCTAACCTGTTGTACTTGAAGTTGATTATCAAATGAGTGGCTGACATCCATGAATCCTGAAATAGATATTCTAGAAATTTTCGGTTGATCTGTTTTCGTAAAAAAGATTGCTTCATTTCCATTGTGATCATAAAGCCACCAATCAGGCATTAAGTCCGAACGAGAATAACTCCATGATCTATCGAGGTCTCCGGAGCGAATGACCCAGACTTCTCGACTACCTATAGTTTGTCTGAACCATAAGTTGCTTTCTGTTCTGTTCTAGTTATTTTGAGCAGGCATGGACAGTCAGCACTCGTCTTTTGTAATCCCTTGTGTTAGTTGCCTTAATATAAATTAATTCAACTTCTGTTATACAATACACTTACGCTCCTCTAGCCAATGTGTAAGCTCCAGGCCAACGACCGGAGCTTACAATGGCGACTGAACAGTTTTTCGGCAACAAAACGGTTGACGGATAAACTCTCCAAGCAGGTAACGGGCGCGATGTCAGTCTAATTGTTCGACCTTTTGGCTTTGTCGCTCTGCCTGTTGGAAGTCCCACATCCCCGGCTGGCGTCAGAATGGCATCTTCTTCGATTGATCCCAACAAACCAGGACCCTCCTGTGGAAGTTCTGCTTCACCTTCCTCCTCCCCCTCCTCTTCCATTGCTTCGTCACCTTCTTCTTGAGCCTGAAACTTGGCTTTCCAGGGCTCCATAACCTGCGGGTCAATCCATCCCTTTTCCGTAGGATCATCCATGTTCTCTCGAAGGGTAGCCGCTGCTCGTTTTTGTGAAACAAAGCTACATCTCCCTTGCGGTAGGATATATGGACGCGTGTGTTGCCAATTCGCTGCGTCTAACAGTTCTTCAAACTGTGGGGGTTCGAACTCCTCTACTTCCATCAACGTCTCCGGCTGTTCCTAAACATAAGCGACAAGAAAGTAGTTAACCACAATGCTGATCAGCCGCTCATGAACGAACGGTGAAGTGTCCAAACTATTAACCAAGAGGCTGCGGGTTCGAGACTCCCTGGAGTTTCGTCAAATCCGCATTGCTGATGTTTCCCAATAAGGATGAAGCAGCTGTGCAGTGCTTCTCGGCCTTTCGGCATAGATTGGCTTCATTCACAAGGAGAAATCCTTATTGTAAACTACCAAATCTCTTCATTAATTAATCAGCCTTCGAAAGTAAATCTGAGAGATACACTTGGAATCAGAGCATGAAGACACATGGTCAGCTAATGGGAGTCCAGCTGCGCACGCATGATGTCTCTTCGATTAGCAACGAAACGTTTGCAAGCTAATTATCAAGCTCAGAGATGAGATCGGCAACCACCAGACCAACTGCCAGAACTTCTATATTATTCACATTCTGTTACCGCACACGCAGTTCTGTATTGGTTGGATGCAATGTGGGAAAAACAGTCACTCTCCAACTTGTCCAATCTTTTATTTGGTATATGCCGCATTTAACTTCGGCCTTCAATTAGTCTAAGTAAGTCGAATTCCTGATCTGCGTCGACTGGTTACCTTCACAGCTTGTGTAAGTCTGTCGGTCGAGCATTGTATGTGTTCAGGCTGCACGCACTCCATTCTATGTCTCTCGTGTCCAGTGACAATCGTCTCACTAATGACCAAAGGACAGACACTTGTGCAGGAACCTCGTTGCACTACCAGGTTGCTCTTTATTCTATATAAGTTAACCTGCATCGATCGTAATAAATCCCTGTACACGGATACGTGCGTACTGTGCTGACGACAGTCTGCTGATTTTGTTACATTGAATTACTATGCCGACGGGAGCTCACGCTGGATAGGTAACACCAGGGGTGGTTTGTTTTGGGCTGCCCATGGAATCATCTGAGCGCTCTTCATTTTATGTACACAAAGTGGGGTAAGATACCATGTCCGATTCACCGTTGAATTTCAGTTGTCTCTCAACAAGCAGACAGACAGGCACGAACTAAATTCAGCGCTCTTCAGTCTGCAAGCTACGGTTTTCACGCCACAGTATCCAGTGTGATAACACGCCGTTTCCACTGTTTCTGAAGTTATTAGAAGAACCTTGCCCATCAGTGACCCCACAATTTGAAATTGTCACCATCGGTAAGAGAATGATTTTGTCGTCATTCTTGGCTAAAATCGATTTTGTGAACTTCTTCTGGCGCACTGTAAACTCGCTGGCACTATCTTGGTTTACGTCAATCCCATAATTTAGCCTTGGAATTGTTTCGTGGAAAATGCACTTTCACAGTCATTAACTGTAGTCACATATAATCGTATCTGTCGGGTCTCAGTTTGCAAACCGTCGAGTCGTGACCATGGTCAAATTGAAAGATGCAGCGATTCCGTATTTCTCTGGGAGGAGGGGATTAAATGGTGTAGGCCTTAAAAAACCGCCAAAATTGATCACTTAATCGGTAGCTAGTCTCGGACAGGGCCACAGTGCTCAATATAGTCAGCGTAGTATGATCCACTAGTAACAATTCCGTTTGACTCCAAAGGCATGTGTAACCCTCGTCTGTACCAGCAATCTGACTCAATTGCCCTAGTCGTTGTCCTCAAGCTTGGCTGCCTCGCATCACTTAGTTTCTGATTGTGCAATGGGTTAAACTTAAAAGACCGACTATAGGTAATTTTCCTCAAGAAAACCCCAACTAGCGCAGGTGGGGTTATAAGTGTTCCACCGCTGTTGTCTCCAAAGCACTGCCTGAATTTGAGGGTAACGTCGAATCAACAACGCTGAGATATCAGACAATTTTTCGAAAGACAATTGGTTCACGTTTAGCACACTACATAGGATATACTTTTGGGTTGTTTACTTCAGACGCCAAAGGACAAGCTGTCTATCAAAGCTTTCTGATGCGCTGAATCTTACTAAGCTCGGCAGCCTGTGATTTGAAAACTTACGAGCTACGCAAACCAGTCGATATATCGGTGTACTTAAGGAAAACGGCCTGGAAATGCTAGCCAAAGTACCACGCGTCTGTTCTTTCTACGTCGGCTTCATAAGTCACACTGAGGACGAAGATATTTATAGGGTTCCACCTTTGGGAATCATACCAGATATTTATCATAGGATTAGAAATTTTCTCATCAGCAAATGCAGTCACACTGCACACTGTCATTTCTATAGAAAAGCACCTTTGGGAGAGACAGATTTCCTGCTAAATACACTGGTTCATTTAAGCGAAAACGACGCTCTCGCAGAGGAAATATCATAATCAGTGCTCGATAATACCAATCTTCATTCGATCAGCACTATTTAAGAATGCAACGTAGATCCAACATCCTTCCACTCGAGTTGACCGAATAATTGATCACTCTTATTCTTGGCTTCCTCTCTGTTGTTCTCTGCGCTAACAGCGAAGTTTGACAGTGTATAGCTGACAACCTGAACTGGACTGATTTTGTATTGTCAGTATTGTATTGTATTGTATTGTATTGTATTGTATTGTATTGTATTGTATTGTATTGTATTGTATTGTATTGTATTGTATTGTATTGTATTGTCAAATCAAATCTCAATCGACTGGACTGATGCGTGAAAGAAAACCACATCGAATTACACTTACTCCTTCTTCTAATTCTGCCTCTTCGTCTACTTGATACAATCCGGCAGGAGAGATCCAAGTAGCGGAGGTAATACGGGCAATCTGGGCACGAAGCAAATGCACCTCTAAACCAGGAAAATCACCCAGTGCACCAGGAGGACGTGGAACTGGAGCATCCGGCCGCCCAACAAACAAATGACGAGTGTGGCGAGCGTAAACAATGTGTTCAGGTCTGGCTGGTGGCAGACGGAACCACTCGTCGGTCCCGAGCTTTGTACATGCGAAGTAATCCCACCTGTTCGTACCGCGACCTCTTGCCTCTGCCGGGATCGGAGCCCGTGGGACCCATTTATTTTTTGGGAGGTGTTCCAACGCCACGACTCTGGCTTCAGCGAGTTTTGCCTCTTCTGGGCTCATCTCATTTTCCGGTTTTGGTTCGCTGTTCTCACTTACCTCGCGAACGGGTACCGCCTTATCAGAAGGCTCTGAAAACCAAGAAAACCCGTTAAGCCAAGTTATCGGCTGTACAAAACAGCCAGTCGGTACTAATATTAAAAGATTCGCCCAACAAATTACGTACCCAATTTTTTTGAAGGTAATCAAGGCCATGCATGAGGTGCTGAACGTTACAGAATGGCCTCACTTGGAAAATTGACCGCAAGTTTTGTACGTACAAACTATCGACAAACAATGTTTCATGTAGAACAGTTTTGCGGCATCCTAAGGAAACTTTCGGCCACAGTGTAACTTATGAACAATAAAATTCAAGATACTGGAAATCCCCTTTCGATTAACAAATTTCACTGCAACGGCTTTCATTGTATGCGACTTTGATTGTATCATACCCTCTAGCATTAGAATCCTGATACCACTGTGTTTATCGCCACTGCTTACAATTAGTTTTAATGTAATGGTTGCCACTGACTGTCTCTTGTGTCCGTATGGCTTTTGGATGGTGTTCAGCCATACAATGTGTCACGTATCCATTCGTCTACTCAACCACTTAGGGGACCGTGTTTCAAACCAGATGCAATAGCAGTTTAATAGCATTCGTAGCCATCTGTTTCATCCACCACTCATAGGTTTTTGGAAATAAGGATCTATTTGATCCTCGTAGGCAAAATGCTATAGTGTCCACCACATGCTTGTTCTGTTCAAGTGGGTGGCGAAACCTTCACGGTAATGCATCACTACACAGGATTTCTTCAAAATAGGTCACGCTAGTAGGGTGTCCTTACGGATGTGGAAGAGCTGCGGCTTCCTGATGAGACCAGTACCTTAATTCCGCCTCTGCTAAGGCGATACTGGCAGCAGAAGTATACCAACATACTTCTACGGGAGACGGACAAACTTAATAAGGTAAACAGAACTGCTCAGTTGTCCAAAAGCTTCATTCTCATACAAAAACTGAACTTACCGGGCTCCGTGGTAAATGGGCGCCAATCATCGAACGGGCCTTCGACTCCACTATCTGGATCCATGCCAGCTTCAAATTCACCTTCAGCGATGTAGTAGCATCCTTGAGTACCCATAATTTTTCCCCAGAATCGCAATTTCACTACTGTTGTCAATTTTAACGAGAGTTTACGTATGCTCAACCAAACTCGAAGCATTTCGGAACGCCCCAAACCTGGTTAAATATACGTAGAGAACAATATAATTTGGGACAAAATCCAACGCAAGGGAAAAGTCATTGGTGGATCTGCTCCAATATGAGTCACGGATATTAGTTTCAAAAATATATGTACCCTATCGCCAGAGAGCAAGTTATGTGAAGATGTTGGCCAGTTCTTCAAAAAGGATTTGATTGTGAAAGTCTTGAAGTATGGTCACGCTTTCGTAACCGACTTTTCTGTCTACATGTTTGCATCTTTAACCAGTGAACAGTTTTGGTGAAGTAAGTACCTCTCGATGGATTTCACGTAATTTATGTTCACGTCAGAGATAAACTAAATATAAGTTAAAGCATTCTGTGACGTACTTTATAACATCTTGGAGATGTTTAATCGACCGACGCACTTTTCCGGGGAAAAGTTAAACGTAATTGGGGGGAGAATACGATGTGTGCCGTTTCCCACTGGAATACCTATCATCATGTGTTGCCGTTGGTTGAACACTACAGTTGAGGCAGGCATCTAGGGTCGCTGCATCAGTCTGCAAACTGAAGGTCGCTCACTGGAAATCAGCTCGTCTGCTCAATGAGATCTAGTCGTAACACAGTGCAACAACATCCTGTATCTAATACCCCTCCGCAGGGTCAGAAATATCAAGCACTAAAGCCCCAACGCCAACTTGAATGCCATTTTGAGCAGTCATACAGGAAGATCCCCATGTCCGTATTACCGATCGTTTTGCACGGAGGGGGGTCGCTATGATGACCCCACTTCAGTGGTGACAGGATAGGAGAAGAGGTTTCTTCATCAGTCACTTTTGGCAACTTTTCAGTTGAGATAGTCGACGAAATTTTGAAGGCTGTACAAATGTATGTGGAAAAAACACTTAATTGTTATAGGGACACATACACCTAAATGAACAAAGAATGTAAGCCAGACTAGTTCACGGAGGTTCTATCTTCGAAATTCGCCTCTTAAATAAAAGGGCAGAGTTTTGTAACGCACCGACTACGGGCCCGCGGAGCTTTTATGGACACACGTTCTGGTATACAAAAGAAAGATAATCCTCCTTATTGGGTACTTGAGAAGACAGTTTGATAGTTTGGCTTTTGAGGATGAATGGGATTGTAAAAGGTCGGATCGAGATAACCTGAGCAGGCTTTGATATGACAGCAGCTTAGAACAGCATCTGGTGATAGCAAAGCCAACTTTCAGTAATCTGACATCGATCTATAAGTTTCTCAGAGGAAGAACAAATTCACAATACGAGTGAAAGTTCTGTCGTTGAAGTCGTCACTCAAGCAACATGTTTCTGTGATTGAAGGATGAGTGGAACTACGCCCTGTCTAAATGCGAGTTGATCACACTGCCAAACGGTTGATTGTTCAAACTACTTGTCTGGCGGTTGTTGGTTCAAAATTGGCCGGAGTTTTCTGGGATTTGCGCTTTAGAGGTTTCCCATTAAGGATGAAACAAGTCTACAGCGGTTCTCAACTTCTCAGCATAGATTGGCTTCATTTAGAGGACTAAATCTCAATTGAAAAGCATACAAAAGCAGCGGGTGAGCATCAGAGTAAAGTGAGTGGGTGCTTGTAAGAATGCAATACTTAATTGCAGAAATATAAGTGAGCAGAGCAGACTGCTGTCTGATAAAAAACGCAGTCGCCGGATCGTCAGAATAACGTTTTTTAATTTATCATGCCAGAACAGATCAGAGGAGAAATCAATCCCGAGGTATTTAGTTCGCTCTAATTGATCTAAGAGAAACGTTAATGGTGATTTGAGGAAGTTGTTGTTTTAAGTCATCCTGCTATTGGCCACACCGAAGTGTAAACGAAATTTTCGTTCAGTCGCCTGAATTTAGATTGAGAAAAGTGCTTTGTAACCAAGAGAAGGTAGCATGACCATCCATCACGAAACGCTTAGAATTTGCGACCATGAAACTGGCTCTACCAACGGTTATATCGTTAGCATATTTTATTACAATGTTTCAGTCATCCGGATGTAGGGAATTTGTGTGGCAGGACGATGCCATGAGGCACATCGCACTCAATTCCATTCCTTTTTTGTCACCAGTCTGTACATACGGCTTATGATCACAGAAACTATCCCCTGAAAGCGGTAGATTAGACCCATGCATGTCAGCTCGACGGAGATCGTGGAGGAGCAAAGTTCGATCAAGTTAGTGAAAAGCATTGCTAAAGTCTATGATACAGATGCAAACACGTTTGCCTCTGCTATCCA
>SJOL01007662.1:76642-88483 GCA_004794785.1 Opisthorchis felineus
CCGAGGCTCTCTGAGGGGTGTAAGTCCACACAAATAGATGTATCAAATTAGAACATACCAGGTTGTATAAAACATGTACTTTTGAGGATGAGTACATCCATGATGATTTTCCTCCAAAAGTGGACCTATCACAACTCGGGTTCCGGGTTACCTTGGTCCTCTGCGCAGGTCTTCCTTCGGGAGCTGCTTCTGTTGTATTTCACCACAGCGTAGCACCATAAAGTGACTAACGTCATTTCCAAGAAAATACCGAGTATTGTCCAAATCAACCACAAGATTAGTGTCCGAAAGCTAACGTATCACTTTAATCATGAACAATCTACTCAGTGATTCGGCTCTTGGATGAGACCAAATTTCCAACACTGTGATCGCCTCACGCTATCTACTGCCCTAACGTCACTTGGGGTCGTACAATCCTACCAAAATGGTTATCCTCATTATAGTGCGTCTCATTAAGGGGTATACGTGATTCCATTACAATCGGAAGTAACTGCATTTTCGAGTGACGTGCACCATCCTTAAAGCCAAGAACAAAGTTACAGTTATGAGTTTACCAAGTTTGGTAACACCAAGGTAGTTAATGCTTAAGTTTACGTGTTATTTGAAGCAGAACGGTTGTTGATCTGTTTGTGTTTCATCAGTGCAACATCGAGTGACGTTCATCCAACCGCCATGCTGACAGTTAGGTGTGTACTTATCCTCATTTGTCCCCTTTGCTTATGTCCATGGGTGCCGCCCAGCACTATATGAAGCTCTGTTGATGATGTGACTTCGGCCAACCCTGGGGAGCTCATCCACGGGAGACTTTTCGGCTCAAGTTGAACCAGCTGGACGAACGTGAATGGGACCAGTAATTGCCAGCATTTCCAGACCCTTAACCTCAGAATCATGTATCCACTGGTGGCTCTTACTGTAAGCAATACCAACCTACGCAGACAGGCAGCTTGACTGTTCTGATTAGGCAATAATCTTCAAGAATATCTAACATTCACCAAACCACGGTCTTCAGCTGTAGGTGTATACTGATGAGCAACATGTCAGCTACGGAGAAGTTCTCTCACGGGTTGCCTTCCGCTCCCTACTGTGTCTCCTCATGCGCTCAACAAACGAACGGATTTTGTGATGCAAGGATATTCATAGAGCATTTGAGTAAAAATGGATTTCTGAGCCTACTTAAGTTTGAACCACTCTTATTTGAACATAGTGAACTATATACGAAGGCGGAAAAACGTGTCACTGTCAAGTGAACCCACTGAAATATGTGTTATTAAGCAGTTACTAATTCGACCCTAACGGCCTCATCCGATACACTCACCTTCAATAACGTACGCTCAGTCTTCGCATGGAGGTAGTCTGGCGTGTCTTCACGTGCAGTCGGGGCGGTGGCCTCGATATCTTCTTGAACTAGGCCAGCTCCTGCTCCAGAACCGCCAGCACCACCGCCACGTTCTCGCTTCACTTGTCGACTCAGTTCCTCAAACTGGTCCAGCGCATGAGTGGGTTGCTGCTCGAGTATCACCTTGAGTAAGGTGACCAAATGCTCGTACAGGTTACCAGTGGTTGGATCACTGTCTCGATTCTCATCATGCATTCCCGGGCCACCACCGTGCATGCTTTGAAGCAGTGCCTTACCACGAAGAAATTCTTCAGGTGGAGGCAGCTCAGGACCAAGGTCGGCAAATCCGCGTTTCACCTCAGTCATGGTCCGTTGAGTAGATTTTAAATGATCGGCTGTTATCTCGTGGATGTCAAAACAACCACCTGACTAGCAAATACCAGGGAAGGATTTCATAAGAGAAACTTCTGAAACTGACAGAAAACCATTTTTGCAGCTTCAGAAATACATGGTTTCTGTCTGAATTCCTATCGTCCATAATGATAGCTTATTTTTCCCACCAACAAATTTCCTTGCTATCCGCTATTTAACCTACCTCCACTTGCGGGAAGCAAGTGCTAGTTGGCAGAGACAGCTTGTTCCCACTCGATCGATTTCCGCTATTGATGTGTGCCGTGAATCTCATCCCCGTATGTCACGAAAGAAAGTGGTCTCCAGTGGAATTTGTAGAGTCATTCTATGGATTAGATCTGTGTTCATGGGACTCTTCTAAGGCTGTACGACACAATCTTGATAGGAGACCAAAACCACAGTGCTCCGCAAGCCAACTGACAATGGGGCCGCTTTTGATATCTTCGTTGGCCCATCCTAAAGCACCATCCTCGTTAATTTTTCATCCGAACAAAGGCCCTGTGCAGAGGATTTGCTCGAACCGCCCAAACTGGAGTAAACAACAGGCTTTGAGCTAGAGGATATCCAGCTGGATTGATTAAGATGTAGCTGAGAAAGGTAATGATGTCCATGGCGAAGGTCACCATGGAACCGTTTTTGTTCCATATAAATACCAAATATCCGAAGTTGTTCCAAAGGTCCTAAACACGGCTAACCTAAGAGTAGCATTCAAGAAGGGAAACCATCTGCACTAGTTTCTCCCGGTAGACAAAACCAAAGACCATGTTTACAAAATCACATTCAAAGGACTGCATTCAGATCTCTGCGGGATAAGCAGCTAGGAAACTTTAGACCAGAATCGGTGATCGCAAAAGAAAAACAAACAAGCTGTCAAAAAAACGCAAGTGACTATCGGGCGCTAGTGAAGGACTTAGCAATGGTGGGACATGACCTAAGCGCGAAACAAAGAACAGATCTAGAAAATGTTCACGCTTTGAGAAGGGTATTACGACTCAAGCCACAGTGACTGATGACCGAGGGGGAAAGCCAAACATTCCAGTGTGGATGCAACAGAACAGATGTCGTAGAAATGTCCAGCGTGCGAAACACACTTGTGAATCGGTCGAGCTGATCCGTGTGCGGTGTCGTAGCATTCATAAAACCACACAGACTACCAAAATTTACCAAGGAAGCCTAAGAGGAACCCTTAACCGGAGCGCTTTCAACCGGAAGATCGAGGTTAAAACCCAGGCATCCGTACAAGCAGACAAGACCTTTTGACGACATTCTGCACTGATTTTGTCTGTCACTTGAAGGAGGCCATACTGACTGGTTCTCCATCTGCCTTAAAATTCCTCTACACTGGTAAACTGCTCAGCTGGCCTGACGAAGCTTTTGTGTTGAAGCGCAATGATGTTCAGCTTTCGTGGTTCCAAATTTAAAGCAGTGTATCAGTCCAAAAGGATACGCGTTCCACAAATGCGACAAGGTGCAAGTACGACGAAATTCCATGAAGACTGAACTGCTTTACGGCATCAAAGATGATAAACAGACGAACGTATGACAACAGTAAAAACGAAATCGGTTTCTGTTGAAGGATGTTGATTTTGGATGAACACTCAACATGTGGAGTGATATAAGACCAAGTTGAGAACTTCAAGAATCCCGGACGTGTAACCACAAGGGGCCGTAAAGAGTTGTCAATGTTCAGACGAGGAATGGTCTCCCGTGGGACCAAAAGAAGGCATTCATCCAGCTCAGTATGAATGCATACAGTCTTCAAAGCAGCTCATTCTGGCAAATTTTTGCTTTTCCTTGTCCATTAATCCAAGTAAACAGGGAACGAAAAGTGAATAAGTATGGAAAAATAAAGTATAAGTAGTAAGAGTATTCTTCCGGAATATTTTTGAGAGCTTTTCTTTTTGGTTGCGTGCTGACCGATACTCTCACAGCTGTTGTTATCCGTCCAGAAGTACAAACTAGTTTGGGTGACACAGTTCCGCTTCATGGTTTGGCTTGAGCTTCACAACTGCAAGGTGTTCAGTGCTGCCACAAAACTTGACGAAATCAAACCCAAATATCATACTTGAGGGTGAACCAGTTCACGTGATAGACAAATTTGCCTCTTTGACAAGGGGACCGTCGGATCTCCGATAGTTTTGAAGCGGAAATGAGACAACCTTGGCTGTCATAGGTAGAGTACACATTGATGCGGTGCGGCCTACCATACTGTGCGGTTCGATGAGCTGGTAGCAGAACGTCTCATAAAACTATCTGTGTTTGACCATCGGTGTCCCCGCAGCATCGACCTGAATTAGTTGTGTCATTGCACAAGCGATTTCGAAGTAAGCCGGATGGTCTTCCAGAAACATAGCTTACTTTTGGTAGATCAGCTAGTCATTGTTTTGCATACCAAAGGACTGTTTACGTTACAGACCCCCACTTACCCGCTTAGGTGTCCGATGGAGACGACACAGTGCCGGCCACTCCATGATTTGGCCGTCGCGTTGGTCACTGCTCTCTCCCTGTGGGGAACCCGGGGAAAGACAAAAAGCCTTGTAGATCCTGACAGGTGTAGCCACATCATCTAGTCAGTGGCCATCTTGCGTCAAAGCTGCTTCTTTTAGTGTGCAGATCAACCACCTCAAGCCTTGCCATACAAACGGAAGAATGGAGCATCAATTAACTAATCGAACCATCGCCTCCAACGCGTAGCTTTCATAACCTCACCGTAGCTTCGGTGAAAGAAAGTGGTGGCAGCCGGAACCATCACAAGGTTCGTAGATGAATAGCTGATTGAACCGCTACCCGTTGATTGGAGGACAAAAACACGGCTTTGATGTAGATGGTTGCGTTCTTCTGTACACGAGGTCAGTTTGTTGTTTTGTTGAGATATTACCTCAAAGAAGAATTTGAATCGAGAGTAAACGGTCGGCTTCGTCCATTGCAAGTCGTTCGCTGAATGCCGACGTACCTAAAGTGGACACAACACGTTGTCTTCTTCAGTTTGTCTTTCGATTCCATCGGACCAATCGCCATGGTTGTAGGTTATTGTGGCCGACATTCCTATCTTTCCCACGTCGAAAGACACAGAACAAACAACTGACAGATTTAATGGCAGCGAGACCTCGGTGAATATCACCAGCAAAGTAAAAAATCACAAATGCGGCCTATCAAAAAGGTGAAACTTAGGATTTTGAGGTTTAAGTTTGTGGCCTAGCTGTAAAAGCATGTCGAACAACATGCCGGTCACAATCCCTCCATTACAAGCAAAAGCGGCGAACATGCTGATCATTGTAGGAAGACAGAAACATAGTCGTGAAAGTGATCGCTGCCAGAATTTCAGAGGCGCCATAGCGGCACAGTGGATTTACCAAAATTGCTCAAAGATGTGGAACAAATGACCTTCAAACAAACACCATCGGACTTTCCGTGGACTGTCCGTGACGGTGTGGTAGGATGTGCATTCTAGCCGTCCAGAAAAAAAAATCTGGAAACTTAAGGCTATGAGCGTCTGTCTTTCACTGAAGAATTCTTCCAACGAAATGCATTTGGATTGTCTCGAGGAAGTTCTGTCCTATAGCATCATCCCATCAAACGTTCCACGTTGCGACCGCAGGCCTCTTAATATTATGAGCAATAAATTCTAACTACTGAAATTATCTTGAGTAGCATTCGGAGTTGGTCAGTCTGTTGGCATCGCATTCGCCATGGTTAATCAGCGTATCTCACAGCAACCTTTTCAAGAAAATAAGTTATTCCTCTTTATGCCTGCCATTCATTGATAAACGCACACCACATAGTATTGGATCCACTGATCTACAAACGTCCTCCACACACTCGACAGTTCTACTCCCTCCGTTCCGTTTACACTGGGATGTTCGACGATTAGCACCGTCCAGGTCGTAAGGAGCTGTGAAGAGAGTCACAGTTCCAACATCAAACCTCCAATATCCCTTGAGTACCAATGTCTAGTGCATGGTACAACTTTGCTAACTCGCTCACTAGTGCCCGATATTCATCCGCATTTCTTGAAGGCCCATTTATTTTTCTTTTGTGGTCACCGATTCCTATGTGAACTTCTCCAGCCCTCTGTTCCATATGCACCTTAGTGCGGCCCTTTGCATTTGATATTGTGAACACTGTTGCTACTTTTATATACTGAAAGACGGCACCAGTGCAGGGCGAGGAGTGCTTTTCTTCTGGAAGAATACTCTTACTACTTATACTTTATTTTTCCATACTTATTCAAGGAAAAGCAAAAATTGGCCACAATAAGCTGCTTTGAAGACTCACCAAGCCGAGCTGCTGTGGAGTAGCCTTAAGTTTCCATTTGGCTAGCTTGACTGCCATATAAACAACACTCCATTGCTTAGGAAGGGAAAATATAGGTGGGTCGAAGCAGTTAGAATTTATGTTGTTAACTAACCCTAAATGAGTCAGAAGCAGGTCTCCCACGGCAATGAAACTTGGGTCTGCGAATCACCCTAAGCAAACCAAAAAATATGTGGTAGAGAGGCAGGCTGGCAGTTATAAGGACATCTAACAGCGAAAAATATAGATATCGGATGACTTGAGTTCCTAAGTGTCAGTAGCTCCCAAAGATTTTCAGTTTGCATCTGTCTCCTACACTTGCAGTTTTTACACCAGAATATGTTTATCAACCGCGCCAGGATAGCTCTGAAAATCTGTTAATCCTCCACTGATGCAGACAAAAGTCTTGGTAAAGACATGGTACTTCACATGACGTTCCTGTTATCAAATGTATTGGAATTCTTAAAGAGGTTCATTAAACCATGTTCGTCGTCAAATTAGGTGACGTCATAAGTTCAAGATTCGAAGTTTTCTGTAACCGACCAAAGGTTTTAACGAAGTGTCTTATTTTCCACCCAACCACAAATTATTTTGTGTTTGAAATAGAGCCTATGGTACCAGTAGCATAAGGACGCACAACACCTTACCCAATCGTATGTACTACATATATCAGCAATAAACGGGGTAAAAATTTAGACAACCAAAATCAGGCGTGTTTACTCACAGTCTGGGAACTGAACTAATATTATTAGTCCATGAAGCCACCGTTCATTAGGGGCGTTGGCTATTCAAAAGAGCGCCGCGTCTCCCTGGATTATTGATTGTTTGGCCAAAAATCAATATACAGCGGAAAACAAGCAGCGTGGAGCATACAGTGTCGTGTTCTTTGTAAAATGATGATGTTCCCAGTAAAGACTCCAAGCTGAAGTAACATTGCGGAGTAAGATTCGATGTACACAGATGGATTTACACTCATTAGGACTGTGGCGAATGGCACCACTGTTCAAAACTGATAAATCGGCCACTGGTCACATGGAAGATGGGGATCACTAGACACCTTTATGAAAGATACGCAGAAGAGTAAACAGGGACCATTATTGTTACTACGGCTTCATGGGTGAATCCCTATTTCTGTAATTTGTTGGAAACATCAGCTGGGTTCCAGGTGAGACTCTCGCAAAACCAAATTTGTTTGCAAGTGAGTGTATTTCGCTAATTGTTGTATTCTACTTCATGGCATGTTTGCTTATAGCTGAAAGTGACCCAAACGATGGACCACCTGCTTTAATGATGTCCTTTATTCGGCCAACGAGCGAAGAACGCTGAGTGGACATAAGCCGCGACCCAAACACATAAATAGGCTTTCTTGTGCAAAAACACTTGTACACTCATCCGTTCTGCGGTGTTTTCATGGTCGTGAAACAATTCGCAACACGTCATGGACAGTTGAATTCCCATTTTGGAGGAATGACACGTTGGCTTTCTCCGTCCTTCGCTTGTTATGTATGTCAGAGGTCTGATGAATGGGGAAACCACTCAAAAAAACGGTAAAGGGAACTCTATCTTGCAAAACAGACTAGAAAGTTGAAAAGCGTTCGTCACCTTGAGTGAGTGGAACCGTGAGGGTCTCAGATTACTTGTGGTGGGTTGAAGTTTTGTTGACCATATTCTCTATTTTCAAATTCGGGACTTTTTAAGGTAAGCTCTGTAGCTGTGTTGAATTGCGCTGATCCGTGAAAGACTGGCAAACCATGGACATGAAATTCGAGCATTCTTGTAGATTTACATATTATAACACAGTGATGAAAACCATTTTTTCTACTTATACAGTGATAAGGGTAAGCAACAGAGGTTGAGCTGGTTTGGTATTCCAGAGGCAAATCGCCCAATTCAACGACAGCCAGTTTTTGCAAAGTTAACCGGACCTGTAGAAAATGGCCGAACTTTCATTGTTCACAACGGTTCTCTTCAGGAGGAGGTTCGCTGAACTGATGTACGAAACGGCTGAAATAACCTTGCTTGCTCCGAGCGCTTTTCACTTCTTTCTTCTCTGTAGCTTTCCGGACCAATATGATTTTCTGCTCAGCACGGACAATTATCTCCGCTGGGAGCTGAATGGTACATTGTCTGCTTAAACTATGACTGATTGTACATTTTGTGACAAATTTTGTATTTCCGAAAGGACCCGAATAAAGTGCCTCAATAGCTTGATACTTCACGAGTTCAACAGAAAGTCTTGGGTATTCAGTGCAAACTCACACTTGAAGTTTTCGAGTGTGGTATAAAGTTCATCTGGGGTTTACCATGATCATCATCATTATCATCATCAACAACAACATAACATCAGTGTTCAACAATGACACTTTTCTACTGTACAATCACAATTTATTTGAATGCCTTATTGTGAAGTAAAGAATAAAATTTAATGAGTAAGTGGCTTTGTTCTAGCCTGACGCAGTCATTCAGAGGGGCTTACACCCCCAGGCACTCTTTCAGACAATCGGGATAGAAACTGACAACAAGAAAGCTATTGATATCGATCTTGCGGTGTCTCCAACTACGCGCAAGTGATATCTCTTTTGGACCCTATCCTGGAATGGAAGTTGCACAGACAGTGCACAGACTTTCCGTAGTCTCTTTCTTACCCATCTGTCACGGCAAAGGTTCATGACTTCTCTACTCGCGCCACTCTGAACTGGACAAGAAACACAACACTCTTTGGCAAAGGATGATTGGGCATACGCAATACATGATCACACTGCGGCTTTTGGTGCTGGATACCAGCATCTAGCTGCATCCAGCTTGAAACTTATCAGGTCCATTTCTTTCTCGCTTCTCCGGCACAGCCATTCCGGTGGGCCCGCATTAAACATAAAAGGCGTAAGACTCTGATTTCGCTATTTTCAAAACTCATCAAGGTGCGTATACACTGTTGTAAAGGAAGTTTTACTTTCCGCATCCGACGCACGGGGCAAGTGCGGTACTAATTCACTCTCAGCTCAAGCTCGATGCAAGTAACTTATCAAATCGAAAACTGACGTTTTGAAGTGACGGCTACCAGCACTGTATTATTATTGAATTAGAGAGAAGCCATCGGGTTCAGGACAATTTGAGCAAGACTACAGTCGGTCAACGCCAAGCGTATTGCGAACAGAATCCTACCTGTCAGATCGGTCAAATAGGCGATCGCAAACTAGAACGAAGCAGATAACTTTTCCTGACCATCTGCTATCGCGTACCACTTGCCTGTGGTTTCTGATGCTCACCGGATGGTATTATTGAGCCTCATATGTACTCAGTCAAGTGACTGTTGCTTGATACCATGCCATGATGCTCAACTATGACATGGCTGTTGTACTATTAACAATTAGCTTCCTGAGCTAGGCTCTGATGCTCCCCACAGGATGGACAGTTTTAAATGCCCCTAGTCAGTCCCCTTACACATCCTTTGATACATATATTGATTTAGCCTGTAAGTTCCTGAGCCCTTGTTTTTTTTTACCAGAAACACAAATTGATCTAAAACCAAACTGGGTGATATTACTGCAGCCCCCAAACTTATCCCGATTTCTGCGTCATCCTAACTTTTTCAAAACATTGTTACTGAGTTACCGTTTCCGACAGTATTCACCGACATAAAATGATACCTTACTTTTGACAGTTTGGTTCGTTTTGCGGTATTTTCCCGGTTTCAATGCTTATTCATCATTCGCTAATTTGGAGAAACTTTTCAGTAAGATGCAGTCAATCATGCAAAAATTATAAGTCTACAGAATTCATGCCCCAGCCGGATGAATCCTTTGTTGACAAATCCATAGCCGCTTTAGAAACCCACAAACTTACCATACACCTTACTCAGCTTATCGAATCCTCAACCCTAACGTGTGTTCTAATGCAGCATAAATATTTCCGCAACCTATTCACGTGCCATCCGTTTTCCCAAAAATGTCACGCTGTGCAATCGCAGTAATCTCCCCGGTTCAACGCTAAGCCAAATTCTCCGGGTAATAGTTAGCGAAAAATTGCCTTTTACGGCATCAGCAATTTACCAGAAACGGTTCAACGTACCGTTGACAGGTTTTGTTTTAACCCAAACGGACATATGATGGGCTTGACTAGCCCACTTAGTGGACAAGAGCGAAGGGATGGAAAAGAATGGGGAGATACAGCGAAATACACTCATTTGCAAACAAATTTGGTTTTTCGAGAGACTCACCTGAAACATCAGCAACCTTATGAGTAGTACATTACGAATGGGGAGATACCTTAACCTAAACAGCCCAATGGAAAGATGTAAACACATTCACGGGGTGGACGTGAAGAAAATAAGGAGAAAATATAAAAGCACAGTCTATTTGGACAGTTAATAATGAAATCAAACAGTCAGTCGACATTAGTCTAGGCTTAAAGCCTTTTGTCTTTTGTCTGTTTTGTTCGAAATTTATTCTAGAAGATAGAGGACAACGTAGAGGATGTATTTCCCAAAGACCATACGAACAAAGCCGGGCCTGGTATCCGGTCATAATCAGGTCATCTGTGATCAGTTTTATTTTGGTCATTTCCGGTGCACCTTGTGGTACAACTATAGAATCGTCTACCAATTTTCACGAAATATCACTGTCGATAAGCGGAATGAAAGGATTATTGTCAGAAGGTGACGGGTATCCTCGAAAAGAAGTACCAAATTCACAGGGATTTCCCTGGTTCAAAAGGCGTAAGGGTGTTGATAAGGGATGGGTCACTCCAGGGTGCCATCAAATAACGTATTCCTGCAACTGCGCCTTGAGACCTTTCTCAGTCATTTTGCCATGCTTTTTAATGCGTGTCTAAATGACACCTTGGTCGAAATCTTCTCACTCTCCATTTTTACTGCAGGTACCTGCCTGGATTTTGGGGCCATAAAATTTACATCTGTGTGTAGTCTGTCTGCCTGTCACAAAGTAACTCGGCCTTATCGCAATGCAACTGTTTTTTGGTCTACTCTACCTGGTGAGCTGTACTGCAGGTTCTCTGGGTGGCACTCGTAGAGTCACTCATATCAGGTCGGCCACTTGGTAGACGTAAAGTTAACACGGTCTTATGGTCCTCCAGGATGTGGATGGGAACACATATGGTGACGTGTTCCCTGAAAAGTTCGACTGCTCTGTTAGTCTTATGCCGGCCACCACTGCCTTGGGGTCAGCTGTTTAGTGCAAACCACGTTGAACTCCTGAAATACCTAGCTTGTTCAAAAAAATTAGGAGCAAAAGGCGTATACCTTCATGCATTCCCAGCGCTGTCCTACGAGGGTGACCGGAATACAGCATAAGTGTCATCATCTGCATATTACAAAGACCTGGATTCACTCGTTGACAATGAGCGAACGATCCATTTTTCGAATGGTTTTTTTTGCTTAGAGTAAAAAAGTCAGGTGCGCCTAGCATGAAGTAAAGCTTGTAAGGAAAGAAGGTTTGGACTGATCCCTGTTCTACTTCATCGTGGGAAGCTGATACTTCTCTACGCAGATCAGGTGGGTTTGCAGTTTACCAAACGAGATACCAAACCACAGTGAAGAACGTAAAGAATCGTGGTAAAAATAAGTTGAAATCCAGATTCTCTCCATTTCTTTGGGATAAGTCATACAGCAAGTCATAAGTCATAGAGCATGACGCGTTGTGGCTACGGCCGGGAAATCTTAGTCACTAAACATCGGTCCTAATCATGTTTCAGATCAACTGTTTATAGTTCATTCCAGCGGACCAGATTGAAGCTTCTACACAGTGTGACGAAATGAATAATGGTGCGATGTGCAAAGCCTTCGG
>SJOL01007662.1:89157-121481 GCA_004794785.1 Opisthorchis felineus
GAGGGATGGATTGCTCAAGGGTAGATGCATTCAAGGTCTGCACATCCTGTGCAACTTCACCCCCTTCAAGAACGGACGATCTCGAAGGGTGAACATTTTTCTCTTAGTGAATAGAAGTAGCCAAAATTTCGACCTGCATACCTAGTTCATGTCTTACACCGTCTGGCCATTACAAGATGTAGTTTCTAACTGATATCCACTTTTATCCAGCATTCCTGTTTGACCGCTCACAGGTTCACTGTTCCAGCTGCTAATGAAATATAGCGCCAGATCTCGTTTCTACCCTATGCATTTCCCTTTACGGGACTTTATGTATGAAAACCGAATGGACCATGAAGGCAGAAGAAGTTAGTGATCGTATACTGCTTCAAATTAAGTGTTTGGTGTTGCTGCATTTGGAACTGGATCTCAAACTGCACGGAACAAGCGTGTGGGCGCCGTTCGTCCAGTATGGGACATCTGGGGAGCCGACTGATCCTGTCACAAGGGCAGTAAACCAAGTGACCCTGATCTTCATTGTTCGCAACTGAAACTGTGATAGGTTGGCGCAAACAAACTAGGGCTGGTCGCCCGAGCTCAGTGCCTTAGTCATTGGATATTCGTGAAACAAGGGTGGAGCAGACACTGCAGATTGATTAGGCGGTCCATATGACCTACCAGTGGACAAAACTGTGGTTCCAAATTGAGGTACAGATGACTGTACAAGGATCCTGTTCATGAAGATCCAGATGGATATGTATGGGATTTAGTCACGTGGCCCAACACAAAAGTTAGACGAATCAACTTGGTAGCCCCACTGACACTTGGGTGTGTGTCATGTTTGTTTTTATGTGTGGTGGCTGTGTAGCTATGACGGCCGCTAGTGAGTTTCGCACCTATTCGACATGGGCAGAAAGGGAAGTAGAAATCCAATGTATTAGTGCTGGGTTGTTATCAAGGACGTGAACTGTCATGTGACCATGAACTCAGTAGTTGTTCTGAGAGATTCCTCAAGAGGAGGTGGATGACAGTTGCTTCAACACCGCTTGGACTATGAGGGTGCACACACACGTTCTGCATTGGGATCCTATGCGCATCTGAAGACATTACTGACCTAATAAATTGTCTTATGTGATAACACAGATGGGTGTTCCAGAGCTCAACGTTTGTCTTGGGGTGAAACTTCGCTCTGTGCTTTCCTCACATAATCACTATCAAAAAACCATTTTGCCTCTGAGTGGTTACAACAGTTGTAGAGTTTTTATCTTGTTTGAACAGTTTTCCTCCTGTCCCGGCAGAATCATTCTGGTTAGACTCCACGAAAGCGGAGATCAGCTGGTCTTGGATTTTCACTAAGTACAGACAAAACAGACCGTGGGTCGTCGCTTAGGGTGTAGGGTAAACCACCACGTTGCTCAAGCGTAAAAATTTTCGTCAATTGTGACCGGAAAATTCAGGTGCACATTTGATGGCCTATTGGTGACAATTCGCCTCGATGGATGATAAATCTCGGAATGGCCAACAATATGATCTACCAGTTGGTTTTTATAAGGACGAAAGTGAACTTCAGTACCTCCTTTGGTGTGAATTAATCATGCTAACCATGTCAGGCTGAGAGGAAAGTCGTTCTGATGATAATGTTGTCAATACACGTACGGGGGTGTGAGGAATGGTTGCCTCTTTATAACAGACAAGCAACCCATTTGGTGGCTTGGTTGTGGTACACGAGATAAAACAACGAACATACTAGCAACCATCAGCTATCCTAGCAGTAGAGCCCTGTCTTTATAGAATAATGAATGGTAGATATGGATCAAACGGGAGGGTAGCAGTGGTTACATTAAGGAACTAAGAGAAGAGAAACTCAAAACAGTTGGCCAGAGCATGGATACTAGTGGAATGACGGCTTGTTCCAAACAGACTTGTGGCGAACAAAAAATAATTGTGAGTAAGGAGGGTTGAGCGGGAAATTTTTTGGTGCTACGAGTTATCCGGTAAGAGTTTCATAGATTGGAAGGTTAAAACGTACAAGAATGTCTGGTCAAGCTCAAGAAGCGGAAGCCACCATGGATGAAGTTGTACCATTTCACAGAATCTTCAATACAACTGAGTGCAGAGTGTTTCTATGAGACGTTTCTCAAATGACTTCTATGGGTTTTCTGACGCATGGGGTAAAGTATAAAACGGAGTATGAATAGAGTAATGGTAGGCGGACACAGAGGTCTGAGGTAAATTGCAGTTTGAAGCTGAAAAATTGGTGCAGCTTCGAAGATTTTCCTGAAAGTTTATTCCACAAAGCCAGAACTAACGTAGTGGAGAAGATTTAGTTTGCAAAAGCTGTAGAGGGGGACTGAGGTAGAGTGATTGTTAAACAGCACATTGATTGGACAAGGCAGAACACTTTTCCGAACGAAAACGCATTAGGTCAGTGCACTGACGATGTGATAAAACATTCGAAATCCAACTACCAAACTCACCGAACGTATCAACAACCAAGTAGCCCACCCGAACTACCCTTATTCCGCAGTATCGCCAACAGAAGAACTATGATGGTCTCTTTCACCGAAATTATGAGAATCTTGGATGCGGTAGAAGTTGGCGTTTGTAAAAAGGCGATTACTCTAATTTCGGATGATGGACTGTTCCTAGGATGAGGGAACCGTTATAAGCCTAGCGTGGTGAAAAATGTCTCTCAACTGGGTTATCAATACCAAGACAGTATGAAATTGGAAACCATTGTCTTGAAAATACAGGAAAAACGAGAATCTAAGGAAACTGCTTATGTACTTGTGTCCGTTTCGTGGACTGGGTGGGTTTCCAGCTATCAAAAGACTGCCTCGGGTGATAGTATTACCAGTGTTTCTCTTGTAGGTATAGATGACAAATTTTTGTTACGGATTATAGGAACGTTCAGAAAAGCCAGATCACTGTCACCTGTTCAGAGTACAGCTACCCGAAATCTATCATACTATTATGGCCTATACATACTAAAAGGATCTTCAGCTTACAGTTGAGATTTAATCGTGAAAGCGAAAAAAAACATGCTAAAAATTCGAGAAGCATCGTTCAGCTGTTTCACTTCTGTTAGGGTTAGTTTACAGAGACCTTTCGGTTAATGTTTGAACACTATATCGTTTGGGCCCAAGCTGTTGATCAGCAGTTTTGTTAACTCTTATTCAGATACAGCACCACTTGTCCTGTGAGCATACAGTTCTGAACACGCTATCGAGTGTCAACTAGTTCTTGAAATGACTCGTTATAGAAAAGCCTGTGTAACTTATGAGAACAGATTACTTGCCACCTACGTCTAAAAATTATCCCTTCCGTCGTCTAGACGAAACACGCTACTCACAATGTTGCTGAAAACTCTTCGCCAGTCCACTACCGGTTTCGCCCTTCTCAGGGCCCATCAAGTAGGCGCACTCTCCGGAATTTTGCCAACTCTATGTTCTTCCTGAGCCAATTGCTCCCATTTGCACACTAATTTGGTGCTAATGTCTGGACAATGTATTGCGATATCTCGACTACTGTACCAACTGAAAATGAAGCGCCCTTTGTGCTGCAAATTCGGCTGAAGAATACCATAACCGAGAGATTCAGCTGGATTTAGTTAAGTCACTCGTTAAAGACAAATGAGTTTGCAGATGAGAGTATTTGGCGAATCCACACTATTCTTCATTTGCCAAGCATTTCCGTTGATGAAGGACAGCAGGTATTTTGGCGCGTTTTCTTTCCCGGAAAGGTAAACGTTGCGTTCACCTGTATTCTTACCAAGGTCGGCAGTATCATATATTTCGTCACATAGATAAAAGAAAGTTAACTCATGCGCCGCTTCAATCGAAACAAAAACTAAAACTGAGATAAAAATGCGGTTCCGGTGTTCATAGAAAGGTGGTAAGACAGGTCTACCACGTGACCATTATGTGTACACCAAGAATTTCCGCTTGTTCATGTCGTCCTGTGGTTTAAGTTACTTTTCACTCCATTGTTTAAAGTTGAGATTAGATATAATTCACAGCTTTTCCACCCAAGTGTTCATCGTAGACGTCCAATGGCCTCAGACTGGTAACTCTGAAATACCGGTTTCGAGCACTTCATCATCCAACTACTACTGGCTGATCAGAAATGTCTTTAACTCTCAGCTGTCTAGGACATCGCGTCCTTAAAATAAGAAACGCAAAAACGCACCGCATGAATAGTTCCACCTGCTCTCTCGATCGATTACCCTTCAAACGAAGACTTGTAACTTTATGCCATTAATTTCCTCTTACAAAGAAAAATGAAATTCATACAGGTTGCTGCCAGATCATCTACGGATTTGTTTTTCCAAAGTGTTGATTAAGATTTTTGTTTGTTTGTTGCCTCAATCCAACATTTATCATGTTCACAGAATCAGCGCCAGTTCAACGACCCACCTAGCGTTGCCGATGACTCGTTCCTCACGCTACTAACGCCTCGAGTGAAAGCCGTCACTGCCAACTCGTAGTAAAACTAAATTGCGATTGTGTTGCATGGCCACCACCAGACCCGCACACACACACGCACACACACTGTCGTGGGCTTGGCGCAAGATTACAGCAGAAAGCACACGTAAGCAAAAAGAGTGCAATAAAATGTTGCATCAGACGATAGAAACCAGCAGTCAACTATTTCCCAGATGGGTCAAAAGTGAGGATAGTCAGCAGTGGGATTTCTGGCTAAGTCAGAATTGACAGTGGTGTGCCTACCCATGAACATAACTCACTGTCCTGTGTGCTAGGACAATCAGATTAGGTGGGCTAAAAAACCGGGGCGATTATACCTCAGAATCATTGTCCGGAAGAGAGAATAGGCATCTGCACATGATGAAAGATTATGGTAACGCTATGGTATTTCCTACTAGCTCACTTCGACCTCGAAGCTTGGACTTTCAGCCTAACGAGGTCGTAATGTTTCGCACACAAAAAACGAAAGAATAGATAAGTAGTTCAGTGTGTTTGCTCGGGGTCTGAAAGCACTACGGTATTCAAAGGCCAAGGTACCCGAAAACACGAAACCTTTGAAACTAATATCCGTTTTTAACTGGGGTCTGTACACTGAACAGTGAAGGAAGAATAACCTACGGATGTATAAGACACAACCTTTCCACGTTATAGTCTGCCTTTGGAAGTAACTTTATTTTACTGCTGCGTTCGTTCATGCAGACCACACAAGATCCTGCTGAGTAAAACGTTTTGGTTGAGGAAACTCAATGAACTTAGGGACTATGCCTACCTGATGAACCCCAAGAAGGGCTAAACCGATCGTGGGCTGTTGAGGAGTTGCCAGCAACTTCCTTAGCAGTGTGTTAAGTCCAACCAATAAATCTTAGATTTAGACGTAATACACTACTCATAAGGTTGCTGAAAACCCTTCGACAGTCCACGACCGGTTTTGTACTTCTTAGGGCTCATCAGGTAGACGCAGTCCCCGAGTTTCCGTCAACCTTAGGTTCTACTTGAAACCAAATTGCACGGAATTAGCAAAATACACTCATTTGCAAACAAATTTGGTTTTTCGAGAGACTCACCTGGAACCCAGCTTAATCTCTCGTTTATGATGTTTCCTTTTATGATGTTTTGTTTACGCTGAAGAAAGTCATTCCGGCTGCGATGCAAAAATCTAGCGCACCAGGACGTGCCTCTACTTATAGAAGAACTCTCTCTCTCTTACACCCAAGCATTTAACCAAAATTGAGAATGCCATCCACGGAACGTCACTTGTTTTCCGAACACTCTGGATAATACGTGTACAAATTTTGCTTCCCCTGGTGTCCATATCCCAGAAAAATGTCATATGCACCCATTATGCCAAAAGTACGACTCTGTAAACATACCAGCTTGCCAAGTTTACCTGGTTTGTTATCTCTCGATCCAATCAGATAGTTTTTCGTAGGAACTTTGTCCATCCCTTATCCACGTCTTTATAAGTACCAGTATTCTGCTGAACTGTACAATAAGGTTTTTGTAGAAATAAAGTCGACAAAATCACCATCCGGGTTTTTGTGGGCTGTAAAAGCCCACTGAACCCTCCGTATTGACATTTACCTACTAAGGTCCTAAGTTATTTTCAGTGTAGCTGTTTGACAGTTCTTGTCTCGGATATTTTGGTCATCACAGTAAATCACATTTCACCAATGCAAGCTCTGTTGTTTTTATAAACCGACCGCTCACTGCCTTGACGCGGCATCCTCGTCAGTGTGAAGGACAAAATGGTGCTGGATAAAAGTCCAAATGGGAGATGTTATGTCTCACTTTTGTTCAACTGTTCTGAACATCTCATTCTTCTGGGGTACCATACGAGACATATTTTTCAGGAAAATTTCAAATTCCCTATATGAATGAAGGCTCTTTTTCTCAAGTGAAAACATCTTTAGGAATCCTATCCGGCAGGTGAATCACGGAATCCAGTAGAATGTCGGCTTAGTCGAGGTACTCTGTTATTAACCGCGTTGGCCACAAACTGTCAAACTGATTGAAGCAAAACAAAGGAACTCCAGCTCTTGGAATCAAGAATTGTCTTTAGCACGATTTAGAGATATGTCAGTCTCGCACTGACGCATTGTAACCCAGACAGCTACAGTTTTGGTATAAAAGTTCATTTTTTACCTTCTCTGTTACTATGCTTGTGTTGTTCTGTATTAATATTCGTGATGTAAAGCTTCCTGCCAAACGACGGAATTCGAAACCAAGCACACTTCTACTACGGGATAGAAATTCAAATCACCCTATTCGATAGATGAATAGGTACAGCATGGTGAAAACCCCTTGCTGAAAATACCTGAACATCTGTTTTTCCCCAAAGTACTGGCTGGCTTGACAGTCCACCTTAGAAGTCGTACTCTGTACGCGATAAACAATAATTGTCCTCTATTTATTTCCAGCACCCACAAAAGCAGTCACCTGAACTTCAGCCACGTGGTTTGTTTCTGCCGGTAAAAACAAATCAATGGACAGTGCGCGAGAGCCGAAAGCTTAGTTCGTATGCTTAGTTCCTATTCATTATCCTTGCTTTTGAGCAGTAAATCCTGTCGTGAATCTGGACTCGTGTTACCTTGGACAGCTGATGACGTGATAATGATTTGCATTTTGCTACAGTACGGCATCCCTTAATAGGTTAGCTCACGCCTGCCATCATGTCTTAGCGGGATCTTCGATCGATTATTTCTGACCAGAGCTGTGTTCTACTTCTCTGGATTCCGCCCATTCTGAACTAATTGCTTTTGCTCTTAAGCTGGTGATTGTATGCGTGCATACGGAAGTGAGTTCAAGAATTTCGCATAGGGTGCCGACAGACCACGGAGACGATAGTTAACTTGGGGGATGCCATTCAGGAAGGATATTCTGATTTGGAAATGTCTCCACCATTTGCCGAAATGTGTTCCCCGTGTTGTAAATTCTACCGGCAACCGACTGGTAATCTACCATTCTCATAAACGCATTCATCTGTGTCAGTTGACATTTTCGCTTGAGTCGTTATTCAATCAATCGTGAATACTCACACTCAGCTGCTATGAAAATTGAGGTGATACCAATGAGTAGTCAAACATAAAGTACTTCTACCCATCTAACTTACACCAATGGGCTACTATGTTTTTAAAATGAAGATCTTCCCCAAGTTTGCACCAAAATTAGTCAGTGATAAGGTATTCCTTCGATCTTTGCTTCGATTATCCGCTAGTTTGATCGCCTCTTCGTAGTGACTGGTCACAGCCACAGCTACCAGAGTAAGGTGAAATTTCACTGTCATTTATTTCGTTCAAGTGAACAGGTATTTCGTGGAAAATGACCTCCGAATTAAAAATTTTGCAGAGTGCGTGTAACCTTGATAAGTGGAGTGTCACAGTTTCCATGTTTTTTTAAAACTATGATTATTACAGTGAACCCGATGCTTTGTTAACTAACGGACATCTTTTTATCCGAATTTCGGGTGCCATATTTTGCCCCCACTTTTGGCCGATAGGCATCCATTTCTTCAAGCGATCACTACTATTCCCGGCTAAGGTCATCCGGTGCTTACTCACCGATCACCGTAAGTCTCTGTGTGTTCACCTGCTGACACATTGTGATATAGAACCTCGAAACTGAATTTAATCGTAACAACCAGTAATTTTTCGGTGAACGCAACCATGAGCAATGCTGCAGGACCGTATCTAGCAGTTATATTGTGACGGTATGGTGAACATAATATGCGCTTCCAGAGAAGAGACGAAAACAGTCTTCACTTACGAAGATCGTGACCTTGACAACGGTGAGATTTGGAAGTGAAAAATAAACGGTGTTACCATTTCTTCGTCTTCGCTAAAATTTTACACTAGATCCCACAGACGAATTCTAGTGGCTTTTTGGACGTAATACACTACTCAAAAAGTTGCTGAAAATTCGTCTTCTTGCTTAGAAACATCATAAACGAGAAATTCAGCTGGATTCCAGGTGAGACTCTCGCAAAATCAAGTTTGTTTGCAAATGAGTGTAGTTCGCCAACGGCTATTGTTATATACATAGGAACAAGATCAACCCTACTCACTGCTGGAACTGATTTAATTCTTCAGTCAGTCTAAATGCACCGTTGGAATTCCGTGAATTTATCCATATGTTTAGTGAACTGAATGGGCTTCCAAGAATTTTGAAAAATAACCTACACCAAAAGTTTGTTGTCACACAGGTCAAACTAGTGGTGAGTGTAAAACTTTCCGCTATAATTTTCCTGATCGGTATTTCTAATTGAATGTGCAAGATTTGTAAAACCTGTATTCAACTCACTGAACGCGTTTCACCCCTACTGGAGCTCATCACTTGTGCGTATCCTTGGAAGTACATGGATTTAAACCATAAATGTACGACATGATAGGAAGATTGTTCAAAATCCAGTAATGTGAATATAAATTTTCCAAATCCAACAACCACCTACAAACTGATCAAAAAATTATCCAGCCGATTTCAACAGGTGGCAGCGCTATCTTACCGAGAAGTCCTGACAGGTGGGCCAGCCGATGGAAACGGTCAAAAAAAAAACAGTGGGTTAAGTTTTCAGAAGTTGAGCGGACCAATCACGTCGTGCACTTCTGGACACATTTGCATGCTAAGGTGTGCTGATAAAGGTGCGTCCACCGAGCGCTGGTGTACTGATGGTACTGGTGATCTCTATTCTGAATTTATAGTGCCCATTTTGAGAGGAAGCCGAAATAATGGAGAAAGATTGAGTGGTTTTAGAGGGATTTCGTATACTATTGTATTCTCCTTCACCAGCCCAGTCCCATGACTACTAAGGTGGAAGTCATTCTGTCTAGTCCGATGGTTGAAATTCAAAAACTGAACCAGTTAGTACGTTTTGTCCTTACGGATTATTGGAGAGGCATAATGCCATATATATTCATTGGTTAGATCTGAAACTATTGTCATCTTTGACAGTTTGCATTTCGACAATACCTCAACTGTGTATCGCTTTATCTACTGTGTATGAGTACCGACAAAAAAAACTTTGTTATTTTAAGCAAAGCTTTTCAAAAATAGCATATTGGTTTGTCACGACAACAAGCCCCGAAAAGACTACAATTTAATCAATGATAACCAACTTATTAAATGAGTGAACCTAAATCTCCCGGTGTCTTCATGATTTGAGCATCTGGTCGCTTATTCACCCGTAAGGATAGAAAGCTTGTGTCGCAGTTTATACACCAAGTGGATTTTTAATTAATTTGATGTCAAGTCTCATGCTTTCTATATCCTCTGAATGGTGCAGGGGAGCAAAACATGTGTCTGTCAACGTCTACATCGGAGAAGGACCGTGTACAACAGTCCTCGGTTAGCGAAATGAACCAACGTTGCATCTTCGGATTTCAGAAAAGGCATACTCACAAAACTGTAATTCTAGCAGACTGATGAAAGACGACTTATGTTGCCATTAACAAGTTAGCTTCTGGTGTGATTGGAACATGCACATGCTGGGTTAGTTAGCCGACGTCCTATCCGCCTATTCGCACGACTGAATTAGGCACAACGTTCTTTCTGTCGCAGTGTTTGTTCCGCGAATTTCTGTGCATGCTCTGTGTTGCATCAGACCAAAATGTGCCAAGATATTTTTCACACTGTTGACTGGACGAACGTAAGTGACGATCCGATGAAGAAAGTGGGTGAGAAATTTTCAAAGATGGAGCCGTTTGATCCATGTGGCCGCTCTACCGTAGTAGAAATTTCTTTATTCCTGGTTATTGATTTTTTCCAACAATCAGTTGGGCCACGTTGAGTTACTCGCAATGCCCCAAAATTCAAGTCATTCAAATGGGGGTTTATCAGCAAATGTGGTATTATTAATGCAATAATAAAATTGTACAAGCCTCAAATCGTGAGATTATGAGGGCTTCTATACACCGGTTTTAGGGACTGCAAATTCCAAAGGGGATCCCAAAGTTTACACCAACTCAAGGCCACAAGATAGCAAAACCCACACTGGTAGAGTTCCAAAAATTGTTTACTGATATAAGCTGGTACAAATATGTGTCTCAGAGTTGCATGGAATTCTTGCTGTGCATCGGAATATCAAGTTTGCCTTGCAAATTAGGTTCAAACTCTCCACTAAAATAGAAATATTTCAGTTTGCTTTGATATATGTCAAAAGAAGAGGGTTATGTCATTCGTATTAATATCTGTACAGTGTCCTTCAACGCCTGGGTGGATTATTGTGTTTTGGGTGAACTTCAAGAAAATCCATTATGTATGTCTTATGGGAACGATGCTTCTTTAGTCAGCCAAACAACTGAATATTCCGTTCGATGATACACGGTGAATGTTCACAACCTGCTACAAGTCACCTTTCACAAGATGAGCCTAAACCCAGCTTCTGTGATGTCTTTTTTGATGGAGAAAACGTAGCTGATTTGTTCACAATCAGCGACTGTCTGCATAACCATCCAGCGCATTGGTGAAGCCAACTGAGGCAGTGTGCTAGAATCGAATCGTTCAGCTATAGCACCATTTCAGTGCCTGACTGCCATGCCACCAGAAGGAAGCAGGAGGGCTAGGATACTGCCAAGATGCCCAAGCCTAGACAGGAGAAGTCGAGAGGCATAGGTCGGGTTAGAACCACGGACCTTCCGGTCAGTAAATTCGCGCTCTGACCACTGAGTCATCTCGCCCTCGTGTGCTAGGTCCGTACATAACTCGCACGTCCAGCTTACCTGTGTTATAATCGCTGTACGAACCCTATGCCCGGCACGAGCGTTACAAGCAGCTGATTAAATAAAACAAAGTCGTCGGGTCACATACAGCAGACACAGGCAGTCGGCCGGCGATCTTGGAGCGCAATACCCCTTCGTGGATTGGGAGCACACAATGGGGAGGGCATCCAAGCAATCAACAATCACCTACAAATCATAGTCCTCTCAAATTTACTCAAAATACTTCCGCTGTGTAATTCTGTGTCGCACAGCCAGGTCGACAGGCTGAGTTAAACAATCTGTCCGATTGTTTCGATCGTCACTTTGGAAGACGTTGCGCTTATTTCATTATTACTTTCAGATTGACTGGAACTTAGTTAACAAGAAAAATCAGGACACGCATCCAAACCCCAATGCTGTCGTTAGCCACGCCATTCATATCATTCGGCCAATTCCAGTGAGATCAATCATGCAGGTTTAGAGTACGTAAGATTTGTCCGAGATGGTTACGCGCATTCCACCTACATGTTGTTGTTGCTGTGAGTAAAGACCCGTAGGGTATCGATTAAGCAGTCAAATGGTTTATATTGGGTTTCATTATGTGCACACCACGTAGCAAGCACCTGGTCTCTAGTTTTGTTCCACCTAAGACCGCCTTCCGGTAAGCATTCCTGACTTATTACCGACACTGAGTGCTATTCACTCGAACTGAGCTAATTCAGTTCAGCAGGTGTGACTGAGAAACCATGTATTGGTTTTTGGTCCTACTGGCCTCCCTACTTCCATGTGAGTTTATGTATCACGCTGTGAAAGAAAGGGTTTGAAACTGATCGCACTGGTTCGTACCACGTGAAGTGAAGCAATCAGCGAACCATGCATGACGACCGTGCGATTGGCTTTCCTGCCTATGAACTTATTATTTCTGCTCTTGAAGTCATAATTCGTCCACCTAAAATAAATCATTATACTTTTAATCAAACATTGACATCCAGTTGACTATCATCCTTGCATGATCAGACCTGCTGTTTCCACATCTGCCGATCTAAATGACAAACCTGAAGGAACTGAAGGGGATCCACAATGAGCAGTGATCAGGCCACACGTGATTAGAACCGCTTTACCAAGATATGGCATCTCGGTCTCTGAAGATGGAATTTACACCTGCTGTTTTGTCCAAAGTGTTAAATTTCATAAACCACATATTTAGATTGAAGTTATCTGTATCCGGCTTGCATTTTTCTGCAATGAAGTTCTTCTTTGATCTGCATTCTGACGGCTTCTCCACCGGTAGATCTCGCTTGATCTGACCTGGATGGGGGTTAAATCCATTTGAATGACTCTTTCACCCTTTTGGTGGGGTTCTCTGTACGATACATTTGAGCCCATTAAGATCGCCATCCCGAAGAAGCCAACCGCCAGAGTTCAACTGTATATTTTCTGGTTTTTAAATTTAGATTGGGCATGACTTTTGGGATTTGCCGAACAATGAGGGATAACGCTAACACTTTTGGCTTACTGTCTTGCAATGCTGATGGACTCGAATAGGACTTGGTCAGATTTGATTGGTTGTTTGACGTGTCACCGGCTCATTTACCTACTTAATCATTTATTTGTCTACTTACTTACTTACTTGCCTACTTAATATCGTCTATATTCCAGGAGCGTGGTCACAAACATAAAAGTAAATTCAAGTGCTGGATGTGGAAGGGTGTACAGCAGAATATTAGATCAACAAGGGCAGCGTTCGGTTCGAAATCGTGCCAAAAACAGTTTTAGTCAGACAAGGTGAATCCCAACGTATGTAAGGATGTTTGGTACGAAAGAACACGTGTAAAGACCAGCAACCATAGAAAGGACAAGCAGTGCGAAATGCTCTTCAAGGCGCGGTAAGCGCTAGCACAGTCAAGATCCCCAACATCAGGAACAAAATGCCTGACATACTGGGTCAGGTGTGGAAGTAAATGGCAACAATGAACACTCAACGCCATGTACCACGCATAAAAGTGTCGTTAGTATGCAGAGGGCCCCAAATTGCAAGCAAACACAAGTCACTGACTGTGGCCTTAGGAAGTCGCAGTCCAATAACAACCTTGCTTGAAAGAGGAAAACAAATCCCTCGATATGAAAGGATCATTGGTTGGCGAACCAAAAAGTCGACATTACAATCGAGTGAGCATAGGGCTGAAATGATGGCGAGGGAACGATCATCAGCTCCATCCTTCTGGTTCTTCTCATTCCACTCAGTCAGTCCGCTCCCATTCGAGACTATGCCTACGTCCACCACAGCTGCTCGGCTATCCCGAACAGCTGGATAAAAGACGTCGACATAGGTGTATCCCAGGCGACGGAGGCGAGTCACCAGTTCTCTTGTAACCTAACTATGACGAGCGCATCCAGCATCATGCTTGATTCAGCAGGACCGCAGAATGTGCACCAACTTCTTCGGTTAGCCACAGTTTTCACGCCATAAGTTCATCTGGTCACCATGAATACCTCGGGGTTTCTAGTTCCCCATCCTCTGTAGGTTTCGTCAGAGCTGGATACCGCGCATTAATACCTAAGAGAACACGTTTGCTAGAAACGCAAGCCGTCTTTTCGAAAGAGGCGAAGCTACCAACTCTCGCACACCACCCGAACTATGGCCCTAAGCAGCCAGCACTTCTTCCTTGGTGTTCACGCATGCAACCTGAACTCGGATCGGAACAACCTTACCAAAGGCAGGATCATTGACTACATTTCGTATTACTCGGCACTGAGTAGACAAAAGCCTTTCCATACGCGCTGTCTGCTGCATCGGGATGGCCAAACTCAGGCTAGGGATACTGGGTCACCATATTGTTTGGTGGCGTGGATTTAGCTGATTGGGGTGTCCTTTGGTAGATGTAACCAGCCACGTATAGATTGCCTGATATAATTGTCCAACCTTTTGAGCGTGTTTCGGTGGACTTGGCCGAGCACGAACGAATATGTCAACCTGGTTATCAGGTAGTTCCTTGATATCTCCATTCTTTTGGGTGGTTTCAACGGGTCACGCGTCACCTTATCATGCAGATTGAACAGCTGCTGTTGGTGGTTGCAGACTCCTCTCCCCTTGAAAGTAAAGTGGATGCCCAAATACGTCACGGTGTCTGACCAACCCAGAGGACTGATGAGATCCTCGGCAAAGCGAAAAGGTTCGAATGAGACCGCTGTCGCCCGATGTTTCCTGTCCCGGTAAATTACCATCGCTTTCGTCTTTTGGGCGTTGATCGCCATACCAGCTCTTCCTAACTCGACCGCAGCAGCTTCAGGCTTCTTTTTAAGGTGAGCCTGACCTTCGGCACACACGGCTCAGTCGTCAGCAAATTTAAGACCATCCACTAAGGTTTCTTGGAAATGGTACTGAGCCAGTTTTCGATTTGCAGCATTTGCCACATTCCTCACACGTGAACCCCTGGAGTCTGTCCTGTGTACTGGTTGGAACTGGTGAAGAGACGCCAGCTGAATCGTGTTGCACACTGTCGAAAGTAACCAAACAGGGTGACCGTCCCTGTCGGAAGTTGCTGAACACTTAGCTCACCCATACGGACATGCAGGCTATCCAGGCGGCGCCAAGAGGAGGTGGTTCAGCATGCCGACTTACTTACTTACTTTACTTACTTACTTACCTACCTACTTACTTACTTTACTTGCTTACTTGCTCGCTTACTTACTTACTTACTCTACTTATTTACTTACTTTACTTACTTACTTACTTACTTACTTACTTAGTTACTTACTTACTTACTTACTTACTTACTTACTTACTTACTTACTAACTTACCTACTTACTTGCATGATGACTTGCCTGCTTGCTAACTTGCTTGCTTACTTACTTACCTACCTGCTGATTGGTTTGCTTAATACTGACTTGAAATGATGCCTTAGTTTACAGGCTACTCAATTCTGTTCATTTCAGTATCTCTGGAGCAAGCTGATGGACAATGCCCATTGTAGTCTCCTCTGTAGATGACCTCTTTTTAGAAGGGTCTCTTTTCGGAGGAATACTATATAGCGCACAATTACTGAAATTGCTTTTACTTACTCCGTATTCTAGAATACTTACTTTACTATAGAATATGGAAAATGCTTTTTTGTGGCTGATATCAGCAAAACCGTGCAAACTGTGGGCTGCTCGCATGTGGGAAAAGGTGGACCTCAACAAAACACTGACTTTTATCTCCCTTTTTTCTACACTGTCCCTCGTAGTCCGTGTGATCGTGCGCGTATCCTACGTTAGCCGCCTGCACACCTTACTCCCGATCAATAGGGCTTTAATAATCTGAGTGTGCGTAGGACAACGGTTGGTCGATAGGGTGCTTGCTGCAGCTTCATTGGTTTTGTATACGTGGGTATTAACGGGGACAAACCACTGGTAAGTACGAACACTGGTTGCGAAAATTGGAACGAGCGTGCATACCCACAAGCAACGGTTGCGTCCAAACCGTGCATACAAACACAGGCGCGCACATCCTGGACGCGCTTGCGTTTTGCTTGCGTTTTGCTTGCGTGATCCATGTACTTCAAACACACGTGGATTCTGTGTCCAACGGTGATATGCTTGTCAAAAACATCTGCATGAGAATTATCCCGTGAGATGGTGCCTATATAGAAACTGAGTGCTTGTCACGGTGCTTGCCAGACCACATAAGCATATCTATAGTTCCACCCAACGCCCAACCCTGGATTAAACTTTCTAGCGTGATCATCATGGAGAATGGTTTGGATGAGGATGACACGCTGGACGAGTCGATCGGTGAGGTGGAGAAACCAGTGAAACTCAGGCCAAAACCTTCATCAACCCGACCCGAAGGAAGAGCTCCCACAATGACCATCGAAGCAGTCCGAGTTGGACGACCGATGAAAGTAAGTCTTTTTTTCACTGGACTTGTACAGACCCGTAGATGTTTACTGTCGCCAAACAGACCATTTGTTTGTGGCATGGCGACAAGCTTCTGAAGTTTACTCCGATTGGTTGCGCAGCAAAAAACATCCCAATGTTTTAAAATCCCAAGCAACAAGACTAAATGGTGAACAAAGTGGATCGGCTTTGTGTTGCTCTTTCACCAGAGGTTTCACTATTGACGTTTATGTAATGCAGTTAACTTGCTCACCCCGAAACTGCAGGCTCTTTTTTGCCCATTCATTAAACGGCCATAGTTCCAATATTTTGTTTAGTTCTTATTCAATTATTACTATCCAGGGGAGCATAGAAGCTATCGAATTAGTTCATAAGATTGAGGAGCTTAATCTTGAAATTTCTGAGACTGGAGACTCAACAGGATCTCTCATAATCAAAAGCATATCGATACTGTTCTGCAAAGTCTGTAGCACAGAGGCTATCTCATTATGCTATCAACTAAGCGGAACCTCATCTTGTCTTTCATTCCGGCAATTTCATCTTTCATGTGAGTTCAAAATTAAAAGTTCGGACAAATTGCCGTTTAAGTCAGCGACTAATTTTTTTGCCTTCTATGAAATTTGTTTACCTGAAGAGTCCGAAGAAGGACGAAGCCGGTTGCTTTCGAATTTTGAGTAGTCGTACCATACTACTTGCATCAAATTTGAATAAAGCTCAGACTTCCGCGGATTACACAACATTCGGAAAGGGCAAGCAGTTTATTTTTTAGACACATTTTTGCTGTAAATGCTGCGCATAGAGGGGTGAACGGTGCAGTGTTGCTTCCTGCTTTTGCTTTGACCTGTGAGCGCTGGCCGACTGGAGTTGTTCCCTGCACAAAGAAATTTTGCTTTCTGCGTTGAACTATTCTACTTTCTGACTATATCAGGTCAGCAAACATGTCTTTGCGCGGACGTTCTTTTCACCAAAAGGACATCAGTTTTCTCGTAAAAATTTCTGATATTTTCCTCACTTGTCTTATCTACTTGTGGTCTCTAATTGACGAAAAGCCGGAGTTTCCCTTGCTCTTCGGCCGGTTCATTACGATGCTTGTTCTCCATCACAGACGGAGACGAACAACTAAACTCTTGCACGGACTTGTATAGCCATACTGGTCCTAAGGGCTTGCAGGGACTGTCGTTAGTGCTGCAATCCAAACAACACCTTTTGACATGCGCAAAAAAGATGACCATAAAGAACACTACTCACAAGGTTGATGAAAACTCTGACATCCGGTTTCGCCCTTCCAATTGGGGCTCATCAAATAGGCACAGTCCCCGAGTTTTCGTCAACTTTATGTTCTACTTGAACCCAAATTAGACTGATTTTGACAAATACACTCATTTGCAAATCAATTTTTGGTTTTCACAGGAGACTCAACTGAATCTCTCGTTTATGATATTCTTTAAATAAGTGTGCTGCACAAAGGGCGCCTCATGTTCCAGTTGGGTACGATATTCGAGATATCGCAGTATATTTTCATAAAGGAAACTACTCACAAGGTTTCTGAAAACTCTTCGATGGCCCACAACCGGTTTCGCCCTTCCAACTGGGGCTCTTCAAATAGGCACAGTCCCCGAGTTTTCGTCAACCTTATGTTCTGCTTGAACCCAAAAATGCAAGCAATTAGACAAACACACTTATTTGTGTGTAGTTTGGTTTTTAGTTGATGGATATCATAAACGAAACATTCAGCAGGGTTCCAGCTGATTCCCCTGTGAAAAATGAATTGGTATGCAGATGAGTGTATCTGTCGAAAACGATAACCAGCTCACTGAAGAAGCATTTGTTCAGCAATCCTCGCATTCGGTTGTCTATGTTGGTTTGTTTTCATTTGGTTAATTATTTGTTTATGTTTGTCTTTTGTTTATTTATTTACCTGCTTGTGTGTTCGTTGGCTTTTTTGTCTGTATGTTTGTCTGTTTGGTTGTTTGGTTAGTTGATTTCTTACTTGCTTTTGTAGCTTGAGGTTCAGCCAGGCGGAAACTCGAAAGCTCCCTTGAGAACACCAATACAGAGTTAAAATTAGGGCGTATTTCACAAGTTGCTAAAAAAATCAACTTATTATACCAATGGATCCTAGTATGAAATGAGGGGACCCTTTGGGGTCCTCGTCCAAGATTTTTGCACTTTTGACGAGGAGAAAAATAACTTCTGACCCAACAAGGAGATGGAGAAAAACGGGTTGTCTGTTTATACTGTTAAAAAGGAGGACTTCTCCACTTTTTAGGGAACAATTTTTCAACGCGCTTTTTCTATCTGCCTTTGGTTTGAAAATTCCTGCATCAACACACCACGGATTCATCCTTTCGGGGGATATAGTTTGCGCGTACATTCATGATTTTGTGCTCGCTGAATCAGGACTCTTTTCAGGGATTACTCTAATGATTGCGTTGGTAGAAGACAGTTAGAACAAATCCCTATGGGTAACTTGCTAATATTTTCTTTTCATTTCAACCATAAAGGTCTTCCCACCGGACCCCCGTAAACTGCTTCACATAAAAACCAATAGTTCGTAGCTTTTTGATGCTAAGCGCAGGGTGGCCCCTTCCATAAAATCGTCAACCAATGTTAGATAATATACAGTGGTAATATTAGTATTATTATTAGTTATAATAATAAATAACAACCTGAAATTAAATCACTCGATACAGTTTGTCGTAACAGTTCATGTGAAACGATCAAAAGTTTTATTAATTCAGAACGCATGCGAACTGCGCCATAAATTCCTGTCAGACAGTACTACAGGGGAACTGTGTTGGAGTGGACAGACAGTCCTGCGTCCTTCTGTCTCCCTCTTACTTGGCTGTATTTGATCGAGCCAAAAGTATTTCCGTCAATCAATGGTCACTTGTTCCTTGATTGATTTTTGTCCGTTTGCGTTATTACTATTGTCGCTTGGTTCTGCATAGACTAGACGTCACAGTGTGGGTTCACCGTGTCTTTGATATTAGATTGCGTCACAGCAGTTTTGGTCACGTAACTGACGCGACGGTTTCGAAGTGTGGATCGTAGCACATCAGAAAAGTGACGAGAGCATAATAGGTAAGCAGTAGGTCTATGGTGAGTGGAGTTTGACAGCATTGATTTTAGCTGATGTAGATTGGGTGCACTGCCTGATACTTGGTTTGTTCGAAGTGTTTTACAATCTGGTTGCAAACGTGCCGCCACCAGTCAAAGTGCTTCATTATGCAATTGGCCCATTCATTCACACGCGTCTATTTTTGCTATTGGTGAAGAAACGTTACAACCCAGGCGCCAAGCTCGGTGAATAAACCAACAACTGATGTATTCATTACAGAGTTTGATGACGCGGAAGCTTGTGGACTTTTTGAAAGGGTTTCAGCTAAGGAAAGAGGGCAAGGACCATCGCACCATACACATCGAATAGACGAGGGCGAGGGAACAAGAGGTTGAAGACGTTATATACTACTCATAAGGTTGCTGAAAACCCTTCGACAGTCCACGACCGGTTTTGCCCTTCTTAGGGCTCATCAGGTAGACGCAGTCCCCGAGTTTCCGTTAACCTTAGGTTCTACTTGAAACCAAATAGCACGGAATTATCAAAATACACTCATTTGCAAACAAATTTGGTTTTGCGAGAGACTCACCCGGAACCCAGCTTAATCTGTCGTTTATGAAGAGTTAGCGTAACAACTTCATGGCGAGAGTTTGGTTCCTTCACCGTTTTTTTCAACTAACTTGATGAATGATAACAGAAGTGATGACACAGAGTAATGATAAAGATCACGGTGATGATGATGGTTTTGCATTCTTTCGCGCAAAACTGTTACCAATATATTAGCATAGCATTACTTGAATAGTACAAATGGGAGTGAGCTTTGGGTTTACTTATTCGATCAAAAGAATGTCAGGTGGCCGAAAATTAGCTGAAAAACCAAGCAAACATATGGTATTACTTGAGTTTTTTTTCTTCAGAATTTCAACAATTTTTATTATTTTTTCAATGGGCAACTCATCTTTGGCAATTTTCTGAGATACTTTTTCCAGTCTACAAAATTTAAAGAACTTCGGCTCTTCAATAATACATTTCGTTGGCAAGAAATTGAGATTTTTCGGATTTGATTGCCAACAAGTCTAAAGAATCGCAATCAAATGGTCATTGTTAATACAGAACTTATAAACACAAGTCATGCTTGTTAGTATCATAGTGCATCATCCAAAGAGGTCTGATTATACGTACTTGCCTTCCATTAGGCTACGATCTCATAAAAAGAGACTGAGTCAGTAGGTTGACGATCGGGGAACAGTGTACACATACCTATCATAAAAAAGAGTCCCTTTTGGATCAAATCCAGAATTAACTTTTTTCTCAAGACAACGCCTTCCACTCCTTTGGCAGAATCTCTTGTTACCCAAAATTTAGCCCGAAATGTGATTGGTTCTCGAAACGTTGATAAAAACTCTCTGAAAGCCAATTACCGGTCTCGCCCAACTTGAGACCAGTCATTAAGGCATGGTCCCCGAGTTTCCATCAACCTAATGTTCTGTTTGAACAACCAACTATATGTAAGTGGTGATATACACTTATTTGCAAGTCAAACTGGCATTAATCAGAAAAGAATGCATGAATGAAGAATGAAGATCAGACGGCCTTTGTTTAGCACATTCAGTTGAAGAATAGCGAAATGAGTTGCCAATGAGTTACTTCATCGTTTTGCTATTTAGTTCTGACCAGCTGACTCAGTATATCCCTGTTAAGCGAGAGAGCAATATTTTCTATTGCCTTATGGTGAAGTATACTTATTTGCAAGTCCCGTTGGTGTCAACGAAAGAGGAGTAAAACGAAATAAAGAATTTCACTAAGCTGTGCGAAATAGCTGCCGGTGTGCTGGGTTGGTCAAATTGGTACGTATACTTATAGACGCCCAGTGAGAGTTGCGTGATATTTGGCATCAGCCTCACCAGACCGAAGTGCGCAAAACAGGACGGTAATTAGTGGAACTACAAGGAGAAGTGATTTAGATATGCTTGGAATTCTGGGGTCCCTCTATGCGCTGACGGCGTACAAATTGTTAATGACACGACCGAAGAGATGGAGAGTGGGAACAGGAAATTTAGTAGCACAAGGCTTCAAAGNCATTTTGAGAGTGTGGAACTGGCGAGCGTATGGAAAACGTATGGCCTTACATAAGCCGAGTTGACACGTGATTATATGTGGTTGTCCATGCACGTAGATCATTAGCAAAAATAGGGGTGGGGGGTGGAAATCCTAACCCGACCAAGGTTCACAGAATCTCTCTTCCCTACACACCTATCGTGGCACTATCCCATCCACACAGATGGAAGGAAAGTGCAAGAGGGATCATCACGTGAACTGAACCGGAAGGAATAGACCCTAAACTGGACCCCATCAGCTTAACACTTGGTGGCCCACCCTAACGTACAAAATCCCTTGGCCAACACCTAACACAGATTTAGCTAGACTTATCTTATTGGTTCTGCTTCCGCTTTAAATCTCAACCAACCTCGTAACCTAGTCACTTGTCCTGACGAAGCTTTTGTTTCAAAAGCGAAACGTTGCCCAGCAATAAATCTACCGATTGTTACCAAACTTTTCCGAAAACGAGGTTTTTCAGTTCTTTTTATACAGGACCGATGGATTCAGCGACAAGTAGTGTATTTACACATTTCAGTGAAATAAGTTTTTCTAGACTGGTAGCGTTACTTTGTTTTAGCAACAGACGCCTGGTTAAGGTCTGTTCTGAGTTTTGGTCAAATTCCAGACATCTAAGCTGTTTTACTTTAATATGAAATCTTCGTGAAGATCATTCAGTCTGGAAACCTCATCCTTAAAAGGAACGGACTGGTGCTTCATCACTGCCGTTCTTTGAGGCTACAGAGTATCATGAGCTGAGATGATGCGAAAATATCTGGGCAGATAAATAAGACTTCCAAGAGATATCTCAAATAGAAGCAGAGAGTACGTGCAATATGTGGATAAGTCATCATTGTCGAGAATACTGAAGTTTGTAGTCTCTAGTGTCAGCGGAAGACAGCTCAGATTATTAGATTTTATGTTCTTTGAACAGCGCGTTTCTTGGTACGAATCGAGATTCAGTTGTTGTCCTTTGAGTAGGTCTCACCAAATTTACGAAAGTCTATACGTCGCCAGTAAGGAGAGATGAATACATTGGCTACATGGACGGATATGTGGTGACTGAGAAAGTTCAGCTCGTCAATAGTTTTTGGTCAATCTGTGCGTGAAGAAACGCATGTGAAACTGATTTTTCGGGTTGAATTCCTCTGAGGGTCCAAGTAGGCAAGTGACTCAATTTCCTTCTTCGCAGATACTGAGCGCTTCGCACAGGTAAGAGCTAACTATGAATTCTGCTCAGTATGTAACTATTCAAGCAGGACTCTTGCATGCATTCTGTAAATTCTTACGCTAAAAAATTGACGTAATTCACCGAATTTTTACATGTAAGTCCTGCATGCAGCAACAAACTTTACGGGAACCTGTCTTCCCACACTTCTTCCGAAGTGCCCGTTGCCATAAGGCACAAGCTTTTATCTTTTCCTTCATTTGTAGTGCTTTAGATTGGAAATTTTTGCACAGCCAGACATCGAAAGTCCGTCGAGTTGACAGCAATGCGGAATAAACATTGATTTGTTCGACAGTTCTCATAAACTCTTCGATAGTCCATGACCGGTTTTGCGGCTTCTCGCGTAGGCGCAGTTGTCCAGTGTCCGTCAACTTCAACCTAGAACTTGGTATATTTATTCAATTAGTTTGGTTGCTTGATATGCGTCCGTGCACCTAAGACGTCAACACTCGTATTACTTACGCGAAAAGCACTTTTATACATATATGGACTAGACCTCCTCGTGATATTAAGACCTACTAACAGCGTTTTAGCCAAGACTCATTTGAAATAGCAAGACGTTGGGGATAAAGCATAGCAAATCTCGCGTTTTCGTCAACAAGTAAGTTTTCTTAGGGATTCGCAAATAAGAAGTGATCAGAACGGAAATTTAACAGTGTTGGTGCGAATCATCTGGAAACTTTGTTTGCAAATATTTCCTATTAGATGGGACTTAGTTCCAGCAACCCAGCGTCTGACTAAAATTTCTACACAGAGGAAATTACTAGGCACACAACCTATCTACTAACGACAGGGCACAATTAGACTTGATTCTCTTGTATTGAATTCGGTTCTGGGTCTTTCCTCTTCTGGTTTCGTCCCCCACCCTCATACCGGACAAGAATGTTCCATTGAAGAGAACAATTCTTCCCCCCTCTCATCGGTTTCCCGGTGACGATCAAGCCAAAACAAATGACTGGTAGCAGCACTACCTCACATCATTTGTTTTGTAAACAGCTGTCCATGAGTACTACCATTTTTACACAACTGAAGGTGGAACTTTAGTAAATGACATGACTTTCTCGAAATTGCCTGAGAGAACTCGTTATTTTAACGGTCTTGGATGAAACTCGTCCAGATTACCGACTAACATAACGTTTGCATGACACGAGTGGTTTCGCCCTTCATGGGTTAAAGAAGAACATAAGGTTGACGGAACCTCAGAGGTTGTGTCTACCTGAAGAGTCCCAAGAAGGACGAAGCCGGTTGTGTGCTGTCGAAATGTTTTCAGCAACCCTGTAAGTAGTGTGCTTAACGCATGCTACATGGCATGCATGTGTTACTTGAACAAAATTCCATTGCGAAATTCCGCTGGTAAAACTATGGAGATGAATCGGTCGAAAAGAGATGTGAAGAAAAGATGTGATTTGCTAGATTGTGAATCTCGTCTTTTGTAGTACTTAGGAGAGTTAGATAGTTCCAGCTGATGAACAGTTCTAATTGGTCCTCACTTCCGCTCAGCTTTAGATTTCTTTTGGGGCCAAATACTATTGAATTCGACACCTGAATAGCATACCATTAATCCTTGTGTTTTGTGTGTACGGAATACTAAGTGGCTTTCTTTTACGGAATAATGTGTTTTGGAAAACAAAACTGTTTAGGTCATTCACTGTTTTCTTTGTACTCGCGTTTACTCTGCCTTGCCCGTGACCTCAAGCAATCTGTAAATAGCAAAATGCGCCACAAGCTTTTTAACCTTCTGTTCTTGGTCATCTTTGGGAAGGAACATGTGAACCATAACACTTCTATATTTATTCGAATTTTTGGCCTGGTGAAGATAGCAATCTCTTTGGTTTTGCTCTATGTGGAAGTAAACGAGGCGGAATTCAGGCGAGGTCGTTTGGACGCCTGAGGACAAAGACGGTTTCGCTGTGAAAACTTTCTTCTTTTCAAGACACTTGGGTAAATCTGGATTTTAATAGATGTTGCTAGAGCAGTGTGAAAATTCAGCCTAGCATTCCACTCTACCTTGCTGCTACAAATTGCCCGATTGGGGGATATCAGATGGGTGGTTTGTGCAAACAAAGTTGATTCCCTTTCGCGCTACTTGAGTCGATTACCTACTGTAAATCATACCTGTTAACACTGTGATGAGATATTATCCAGTTGAACGTAAACTGTATTCGAATTCACTTCAGGTGATTGTCGTCAATTTGTTTTTTTCCTAACCTGGTTATCACTTTATTCTGATCGCTTACAGTAATCCAACTATAATTGTGAAAACGACGTTTTTGTCGCCTTTCCAGAACAGTCAGTGAATCGTTTTTTGTATGCAACAAAACGGATCGGTTTTGACTTTACAATGCCACACTACTTTTTCATCCAGCTGGGTGCAACATTAGGCTCAAAACTAAAGACACCATGTATAGGCGTAATGCACTACTCATAAGGTTGCTGAAAACTCTTGGACAGCTTACGACCAGTTTCGCTTAAAAACATCATAAACGAGAGATTCAGCTGTGTTCTGGATGAGTCTCTCGTCAAAACCAAATTGGAATGCAAATGAGTGTATTTCGCTAAAGACAGCTTGTTGTGACGCATTTGGCCGCGTAGAGTGGCGAAGGGGTGCAGTTTGACATTTGTTTATGAACGAACCCGTTTTCGGTAATTAATTGCTGGGCTTCTGAATCAGTTCTGCACATTTCACACAAAAACACATCTACTGATGCATCTATTATTATCATGCTGCAAACAACGTCAGCTACATTCGTTTGGATTCCACAACTACCCAAACTTTTCAAGACTGTGCTTCACAAGTATGCTCTGACGAAACCAGTCAAAGGAAGTGTGAAGAAATAGGTTTTCGTCAACTTTCGTCAGGTTATACAGCTCTAGAGAGTGGGAAAAAAAGAGAATGATCGCGTCCGTCATCTTCATTAACAGTAGCACCAGGTGAGAACACTGGCGTTCCGTGCCGCACAACCACGTTGGTATATTTTAATGAGACCTTATAAAGGAAAAAAACTGCGTGAGGGAGAAGGACCTATAACAAGCCCATCACAAACCTACCAGGTGCCTGCACCTCCAGCACTCAGTCAGACAATCTGGATAGGAACTGTTAGCATCAACGCCACTGACATCGGTTGACCGCCATATCGTTCGACGTTACGAGCCAAACAAATGGAGGCTCACGTGGACCATATCGTGGGAGGCAAACAGCACTGATAGTTCAAAACCCTTTCAAGACATCTCTCATTCCCTTCTACCAAGTCAAATTCTATTCACTTCTAGATTTCGGCCACTCCGAAGTAGGCACGAAAAGCAACACTTTTCTTGGCAGGTGGTGACTCGGTAAGCATGACACACGACCCAGCCACCCTAGCTTGCAGTGTTGGGTGTATTGTTGTCTGCTTCACCAAAGACCCTTTCCTGATCGCCTCATGCCTAATTCGCTGGTCCAAGCCGAGTCCAGCTATAGTTGTGAGACATCGGTTATCAAAGACCCTAAGATTTCACAGATCCTCCGCCCAAAGAGGACAAGTCTCGCAGCAGTACAGCAATACAGCTCTGACTACAGTCTAATATACGCGTCCTTTGTGACCCGAAAATAAGCCTTATTGATGCTGCAAGTTGCGCAAACTAGCGAAACCAAGTCTGACCTTTGAAATTCTTGCGTTCACTTCGTCCGTCATGTTACCACCAAAGGTAATGCAAAATCCAAGATACGTGTAGCTTTCCACAGTTTCCAGTGTCACTCCCTCAATTCTCAGAGGCATTTTCCAAGACTGTAAGACCCACAATTTGATCGGAATAAACTCAAAGATTATCACAGAGTGAACTTTGTACATTTTATTCGTAATGCACTACTCATAAGGTTGCTGAACATCCTTCGACAGCCCACGACCGGTTTTGCTCTTCTTGGGGCTCATCAGGTAGGCGCAGTCCCCGAGTTTTCGTCAACCTTAGGTTCTACTTAAAACCGAATTGCACAAAATTAGCGAAATACACTCATTTGCAAACAAATTTGGTTTTGCGAGAGACTCACCTGGAACCCAGCTGAATCCCTCGTTTGTGATGTCTCCAGGCAGCAATCTTATGAGTAGTGCATTACGAATATACATCTATCGCGATATCTCGAAGATCGTAGCAACTGAAACATGAGGCGGCCTGGTGCAGCACATTCAGTTGCCTGGAAACATCACAAACGAGAGATTCAGCTGGGTTCCAGGTGAGTCTCTCGCAAAACCAAATTTGGTTGCAAATGAGTGTATTTCGCTGATTTGTACGTTTTAGTTTCTTGTCTCACACATTCAGGCACGAGTAAGGCGGAGTACGCCAGGCTTTACCTAAATAGTTCCATAGTGCCAAATAAGTGATCCAGATGACTGTACTACTCGTCACTCCGCATTGTTGTTGACACTTAGCCTTACTTTCTTCTGGGGTTATACAGTGCCAGGGTATCTGACAAATTTTCCGACTGCTCGTCCTGTTAGATCATTCGCGATTCAGGTCCCTCAAGTAGGGTCTTACAATGCCCAGACTAGTAGTTTCGTGTCCAATAGAAGAGAACGTATAGAATTTCTCGTACTTCTCACTTCCAGTTCTTTTTCTGCAAAGTGGACAAGTAAGGATTTCTTGTTAGTTGAGCATACAGAAAACGAAATCTGTTTTCGAAATGAAATTCACAGGTTTGGATGGGGTAAGGTACAACTGCCAAGCAGCCACTGCACACAATTTTTACTATCTAGCTATGTTTCTTCAGAGTACTGAGGCCTTTAGACAAATTTGAGTTCCTCTCCCTAGTCTCACCATCCAAATTCCCTTGGTGGTAATCCAACAGGACTTCCCATCATGGCTTCACATTAACGTTTGTCTGGAACCACCGATCAAGGGGAAACCAGCTAGTCCAGCCAGTGTTCCGAGTAAACTATGGGCTTTTAGGTTACATCAAAAGAAGTTTTGGTCAGTTTTAGCCTCAATAATCTAAATCCTTTAGTGTAGCCCATTAAAAAATATAATGATTGCAAGCCAGTTGATTTTTCAATATTGCAAAGCTGTCAATATCCCATATGTATACCCTATATTTATTAATTTAAAAAGTAACCATTGAGCCGGAGATTAATGAGACCTTTGACGAAACTAGCCTGTTTTTTTGAAGGATAGTGTAGGTTTATCTCCCTCCACTTGCTGAGCATAAACCACGGTCGGGGTTTTCCCTTGGGTGTTTTTGGATATATTACTAGATGAACAGTCAAATATCTTCTCTTCTAAGTCAGTGAGTGGAATTTCGAAAGTCGTCTCTGGGTGCAAAAGTCGGGTTTAGAACACGGTAATCTTGGAATCTAGGGAATCCTCAGCGTAGACTAATAGAAGGCGTGTTGACAAACGAGTATTTTCGGTAATTCTCCCTCTGGTCAACGCAATTACAAGGTGGTAAAATACAGCTGAAATTCTAAGTGGGCTAGACTATCAGATGACCTTGTACATGTATTGACCAGAAGAAGAATTATCGAAAAAGCTCGTTCGTCAACAAGTCGTCAGAGTAATTGGCGGTGGAAATTTTGCCTTATGTTGCTGAAAATGAGTTGTTAGTGGACTTTGACGTGCGCTCCGCGTAAGAACTATTTCATTTTATTGTCTCTCAGCTGTAACACACTTCCATACCATACCATGCCATACCACCCAAATGAAGCACGAGGGCTGAGTTACTGCTAAGTTGTCCAAGCCTAGACGGAAGCAACGAGAAACTGGAATTAGGCTCAGGCCACGGACCGTCCGTTCATTACGTTCAGGCCCTAACCACTGAGCTATCTAGGGCTCAACAAAGATATTCACCACTGTATACATTTGTACATTCATTCGTATTTCTGTTGTGTAATTTTGATGCCACTGCTTCACATAAAGCTCCCAACTTTTGGCAACAGTTCTGAGGTTTTTGAATGTCACCTACGTGATCTCCTTAAGTGCCAGTTGTTCCGTAAAAGCATCACCAAACACATCAGTCGTTTGGCGCAACAGTCAGATGTTAATTCGGGGCAGCATGAAACGTCTTTTTACATGGATAGGAGAGTTTAATTGCCTGAGTACCGGGGCAAGACTTGGTACGAATTTTATGCTGTAATAAACGTCACTTTCGTGTAAGCTTTACTAAATTTACAGTGATTACCATGGCTCCTTGAGCATTATTCATACAACGGTGTTTCCCTGTTCAGTGTAATCCTTCGCCGGCCTTTAGTGGGCCAAGTCAACCCAACCAGTTGGACTCGTTGTAGCAACAATTACAGTTAGACATTACCGAAAAAATAGTGGCACAACACGTCGAACAAGATAAGTGGACAGACAAGTGAAACATTTCACAAAATTACTGCCACATCTGCACAAATATGTATTTGCTACTCCCCAGTAGCCGCTCACATTTCACGAGTGTGGACATGGTTGTCAATCCCCGTGGTAATTCCTGTATACAGTTGTTTAAGTGATCTGAACACGCTCGCTGTGCATGTCGGATGGCCAGATTCCAAGTTCCGATATCACTCGTAGTCAGGATTAATATGAACAAACCTCGAACCCTGTGATGTGGCCCACCTAACCAGATAAAACGCCGCTGGGGTAGGAGGAGAGTTATCTAAACGAGGGTGATGTGGACGCAAAAGAAAAACTACTGCCCATAGCAAGCATCAACAGCGTGTCATTGCCGTACAACACAGGACTGAAGACGGTGATGAAACATAAACCGATTCAGTTAACCCAATTCCTGCTTTGAGGTCCGTTTGGGCATTTCGCATCCCTGCTACCACCCCAGTATGCATCAGATATGCAGAGAAAATGACTTATTTGGTCTTCTGGATGAATAAAAAATTCGCCTGTGTTTAGATAAGACAATCAGTTAGGATCAATGTTCATTGTTTAGTGTTCATCGTTTATTGTGAAGTGCGTACCAGTTCAAATCTGCACATTCGTGGTGGTCCTTTCGGTGTTATCCTTTGACCCCGTTTGCTTTCTTTCGTATGTTGGATGTTTCAAACCACAGTGACAACAACGTCCATGTATCCAGTGTGAAAATAATCAAGTCGAGCACTGCTGCCTCACTGTCTGCCCGACAGCAAACACCGATTTTTGTCCCAAGTTGGGTCAGTAAGATGGGGCTAACAGACACTCGAAGACAAAGCAGACGGTTTTAATCTCAAGGTAAAACGAGACTGTTTGAGAATTAGTCACCCTCGTGTATATTCTGCGTTCATCAACATGAATCAAGGCTTCAAATCGGATTAGGCAGACAAAACACTGCTTGTTCCATCGAGTATTCTTGTGTATTTCAAAAAACACTGCCATTCTTGTCAACGAACTGGTTACACACCGCACATAATCCCCTTTCATGATGGGTTGCTAAGCGACACTTGTTCTTTCGTTACAGGTCTTGGCCCTTCTCGCGAGTATTTTGAGCCTAATCCTGTTTATCATAGGCACAGTCAGCACCTCCTGGATGTTTACAAACAACCTACGACTGGGAATGTTCCAGCAATGTGATCAAGTGTCATTGATCGAAATGGACCCCAATGCTGAATTCGTGTGCTCCTTCGATTACCAAAGGACATGTGAGTTTTATTTACATTATTTACCCAAGCTAACCGAAAAGATATCCGCATATTCTGGGTTTTTCCGTTCCTCACAAGAATATCAGTCTTGTATTGTCGTGTCGCATTAACATTCAGCAAGAGGCAGTTCCGTGATGTACCCTCCACAGGGTTGTATCTAAAATAAAGAATGAACACAGAACAAACAAAATAGCGAAAATCGATCACATTTCCCATGTAGTCGGTTTTTTTATGAATAGCGTTGAACCAGAAAGGATTGTATGGGTTAACATAATGCTTGAAAATGTTTAGAGAGATTTTACTCAAGTATTTGGTAAGGTTAGTCACAAATAAGACCCTAACCATGGATTTTCAGGAACGGGAAGTCATACATGTTCAAGGCAGGACAAGTTGATCTAGAAGGGTTTGCCTTGTCATTACTACCGGACAAAAGGTCCCCTGAATGACACCATCCATACCCAGCTGATGAGTTCCAATCAAACGAATACCCTTGTTTGACTGAGCGCTTTCTGGATCGGCGAGGTGTTTGCCCCGACTTTCAGTTGGTTCTTTGGAATGAACTACTTCCTAAAATGCTCAACACAGCCCCGCCTCTTCTAGGAAACGATCGTGCGGGCACTAGCAAAACTTTTCCGCCAATTGATACGAGGAGAGAATCAGTTGGGAGTTAGTGCACTAACCCTCCTAGGATAACATTGTCGCCGTCAAACACTGGTCGCAGAGAAAAATTTGGCACCTTTGTATCAACTTATTCGGTTTATTATGGTGACAGTGCTCGCTCAGATTACTTGTTAAACAATACGTTTCATGCTGGGGAAAAAACAAACATTTAACTTATTCTAACTGCATTATATCTTCTAACACCACTTGAGCGGTCAGTTTGCTTTACAATCTTCACATAACGTACATCCTTCCGTGGCCCGTGGGCCTCCCGAAATGCACTTACCAGACCCGACCAATTCCTCAAAAAGGGTATCTTATAGAACAACAGATACGTACTCGTTATAAATGACTTCTCCCCACAGGGGTATGTTTGTTTATATTTTGTCATCCTGAGCGAAGCCAAAGCAATTTTGTGTGGTTATGATTTAGAAGGCGTCCCAAGTCCGTGCAGAAAAAAAGAAGATCGAATATGGTCAGCAATAAAGAGGGACAATGACTGGAAACAATTTTATACACTTCTGTGCAAGCACTGTCACCTTCCAGGATGCCCCATCTAAGCTACTTCCATGGGTCGGATGTGTCCTGATAGCAGTGGTTACACTTCAGAAAAGAGGCTTCAAACTGCCTCCTTGCTATTGGTCTGTGACCAATTAACGGGCAACTTATTCAGGTGTGAGCTACTCACATTGCTGGTCAGCCGCTCGTGGCCAAACGGTCAAGTGCTCAACCGTTAACCAGAAGGTCACGGATTCGGAACTCTCTGAGTTTCGTTGGATACAAGCTGCTGATGATTCTCAGCAAGGATGAAATAAGTGCACCGTACCAGGCGGATTTTCAGCATAGATTAGCTTCACCGACGAGAATAAATCTCAAATGAAAATCCAGTCTCCGGCTGTGTGCTCATCAGGAGGAGGGCTGTTTAAATGAGAGTGCTGTGAATGCAAAATATACGGGCCTCCTGGTAAGCCAACTTGAATGGTAATTTTAAACGAAACTACTAAACGGCTTGCGATCAGCAAGGGCTCTTAAGTGAACTTCCTTAGATTACTCGCCAGGAATGCACATTAACTAATGCAAACAAGCGAACACCATAACGCCCGATCTAAACGAAGACGGTATCACTGTGTTTCATGATTAACTTGTGAATCAACCCAGTGCTGCTTGTATGCAATAAAAATTGATCTTAGTGCGGCTATCAAAATGTTGGTTTGTTCAATTGTCTATCACCTTGATCGGTTTGGGGAAGGTTTGTGACTGTTCCCATGACGCTGCTAGCCGGTAAAGGCCGAACACATGGTTTAGGAAAGGACGAGACCAATATTCGTCTCCTGATGAACCGAAGCTTGCGCTGGAGATACGTTGTCCGCATTTGCGTACCCAAAATGCGAACAGGCATCCATAGCCTCTTTTTAAAGGGACAAGTCATACTACTGTAAAATTTCAAGTAGCCAAAAAACATCGCACGTGAGTACTGCGTTGATGCACTCCGCACCGTAAGCTCCATGCCTAGCGAGGCCGGCTGACCTTGAGAAAATCGTTCACTGTTCCGGTGTACCTCCTTTGATCCGGTCCGATGCCACACCGTATTCGTGTGCCTGCAGGTCTGAAGGCATGCACCTTATCCAACCGACGTACGCGACACATCTAAGTGACAGGGAAATGACGCACAT
>SJOL01007662.1:128207-218323 GCA_004794785.1 Opisthorchis felineus
TATATATATATATATGCGAAATAAACTTCGTTTTAGGAAGGTGACCGTATTCTGAGGAGCAAAACCTTTTCTATCGACATGTACAACCATACCATCGTATTACAGGAGGATTCAACGCGGCAACAATAAATGCAAAAAGTTCCAATGGAAGAAAATCTGAAAATAAAGTACTTGTTTGGCTGTTCCTGCATTCTACTGATGAGTTACAACAAAGATGAAACAGCTGTACAGTGTATTTCGGCTTTTCGGTATGGATTGACTTCATTTGTAGCATGAATGCTCTAGTGAGGTCTCAAAACCTCCGCTTACTACCGTTAGTATAGATGTGGTAGTTCCGTACAACCCCAAAGTTTGTCTACTTACATTTAAAACCCTAAAGCAAAAAGGAAAAACATTAGATGAAGGAGGAACCTGGTTTTAGTCTACCCCAAGTATCCTGAGATGCATACACCGCCAAACGCTCAATCAGACAATCGGGAAAGTAACTCAGCGCGAATAACACCGACATCGACTAGCCACTACTTCTTATAATGTCTCCAATCAGGCGCGGGGACCACATCCTGCAAGGCGGACCGCACCAACAACAGGCAAATTCTTCCTAGTATCCTCCACACCCTTCTGCCAAGTCACACGTTGTCCATCTCGCAGCCTGCGCCATTCTGGGGCAGGTACCGAACTATTCTCTGTAGACGATGTTTGGGCATGCGTAGCACAACGCTGAGCCTGAGGAGTTCGGAAGACGAAAAAATCCACTGTATCCAACAACTTCGCAAGTCCACTTTTATCAAAAATTTCCTCATGTAGAAATTTCTTACCAAAGGTGTTCACATCGATCAAGGGTGTCATATCTTGAAACTTTCTGTTCCTTTTAGGACAAAACCATAGGATCACAATTATTTTTATAACTATTCTCGGGCCCGAAAACAACTCCCCTGACGTGAAATCGTCTTTTGTGAATTGTTAGTCGTCCGACATTAGTATCAGTGAAAGAAAAACAAAAACAACCTGTGAGGCCACACGAGCCGATTCAATCCCTGATTATGTTAAAAATACCCGATGGTCAAACGAAGACGGCTGTTGGCAGCCTGACACCATAATTCCAATATGGGCTTTCCCACTGTCCTGTTTACCAAAGTTGTCCGATCACCCAAACCAATACTGTAGAATTCATACGTGGTAAACCGCAAATATAAAACACAGAAGAAGGGGCGGTCGCATTGTTAAGTAGCATCGCAGGGCACCCACTGGTTTCATGTGTGTTTACACCACATGCTGGAACTTGTTCAGATGGCAACACGGATCTTTACGCAGACCCATATCTCTCTATTGATTCATGCAGCCAATCAGCTGATTCTCATCTGTTTGATCAGCTGTTTTTGATCAAAGTCAGGTGACCAGAGCCTTACTACTTTCACAGTCACTGTTGAGCCCGTTTGTTGCGGGTAACGCTTCACTGCATAGTCCCTTGAGTTCACGATAAAGGATGCGTATTTGTGAACGTTTTTTCTTGCCTCAGGCTACTGATCTCCCGCTCCCGATTCAGGCCATTTGCAGACTGACATTTAATTTACTCAACCAATTAGAAACGCTTTGATAAAGTTCCAGTGTTGCTTCCTACTTCGAGTTGTTGCTTGGTTGGAGGTAAGACCCAAAGCAGTCAGAATAATTCAAGGTCATGAACACGTCATTTCTCATCGATAACAGGGCTACGCATCAAACCAAAAGCTTGTTACCAAGACTAGATGACTGTACTATTCATGTTACGCAGAAAATATTGTTGTGCAAGATTACTAATGCCTTCATTCATGTCAGACCTTTCATTTTCCCTGCCAAATATATCCTTCCTTTCGTGAATGAGTCTTCCATCCACTGTTCCTCTGTTCTAAACTGCGCGCTGATAAGACATACGATCGTGGTCTTTTCCGCGGGTAAGAAAGTTCCGTAGAGGAGCCGTCAGAAAAATCACTTTTACGTCTCTGCACGCACCCAACTTCTTCAGTGTACAATAAACAAAGAAATCAAAGAACCAAATTAGGCAGAGGATGAAGAACGACTTGATAATGAGTTCTAAGCAACCAGTTGAACGCAGGGAACCGTCCCTACACCAGAAGAATAAATACAGTGAACAAAGACGCGCAATCAGTCAAGTAAACTCGACAAACTCAAACCGCAATGCTATACAAGATGAGAGCATACCAAACAACTCGAAGCAAGAAGACCGCTAAAGGCGAAAACCGCCAGAAGAGCCAACCAAAATTAAGAAGTCAGACGACCACGACGCAACACGAATCAAACCGGCGAATCAGAACAGGAGAAAAGCCTCCAAAAAGCCACGCAACGCACCAATCGAATGCACGGAACCCTGACCATAACGTAAGGCAAATAGTGAACGGACCGATGGAATTGATAGAAGGGTGCATTCCAATTAACTGATCAATCTATGTACTCCCTTGCAAGTGAGGAGGAAGTTCCCGCCCAGTCGCGCGCTTCTGGTGTCTTTTCGATTGGTGTCGAAACGTTTTCAGGCTTATTATCGAGCCCAGTGATCAGGTCAACAGCTACTTGCTTATTTACGAGCATGTATTTCAAAAGTGTATAAGATACGTACAGCTACGATCACTTGTTATGTATTGACTTGTTTTTACTGTGTGGCTTATTCACTGAACAAATGATACCACGGTTGCGGATAAAACACCAAACCCCCAGAAAATCTACTGTTGCGTTCGTAGCTTAGCTGACATTTCGAGGAGGTAAGGTTTTCCAGAATATTGTCAGGCGGTAGAATTCATAGCGCAATAAAACAGACCAGAAAAGTTCGCTGCTTTAAGTTTTATTTACAGGGCATTTTCCCAAAAATACAAAAATGGGAACTCATCGGAACCGCTTTTTTTCCTCGAGCTGCATTTCGGGTGGGAGGTCCCCACGAAGAGTGAGTGCTGTTCCGCTTTTTTATGATTTGAGTCCTAAATAACTCCGGGGATGGGGGTCGAAAAATCTGCCTAAACACATTCTAAGAACTAAAAAACCTAGGTCAGAATATGGAACCAGTACCTAATTCAACAAAGTTACATTCCGCTTCAGGAATATTTTGTTGAACTGAAGCGAAAATTCCAAAGATGGAACTTATTTATTGATAAGGTTCACTGGGAGGGTGCCATCTGGGAGGTCACCAACATCTATATCAGAGGGTTAAAAGTATTTATGCTCAAAAGCCCCTAACTTACGCATACAAACTGACTGAAGTGTTTGCCTAAAATTCAGGTGCATTGGGGACGATAGTACGGTGTCGATTCATCTCACTCATACTTCAATTAAGACCAGAAATGGACAGATCAGACAGCGAGGTCACATTGGAGAAAAATGGATGTTTATTCCGTGCAAAAAACAAATGACTGCATAGAAAGGCGAACAAGGAAATTTGCAACACTTGAAGTTACCATAGGAACTCTGGCCAAAGAAACTAAAGTGTGAGAGACCCACAAGGCCAATGGGCTAGTTTTGTTCTGTTAAGCTACTTGCAAGATAGAATTACATCTCAGTGATGCCACCAAATTTCAGAAGTCGCATGTTCCAAAAGATATTACGTACACAACACGGAGTAAACTGACCTCTGTGCTCAAAAGACCGATGGGTAGAGAGTAAATCAAGAAGCAGGAATTCGATGGGATCAAACATAACGTAAATCGCACTCCTTTTCAGTATGGCTCATCCAAGACGTACAAACATGTAGTCCTACTACGTTCTACTCTTGAAAGGTTTAGCTCTCTGCTCCACAATTTAGCCAGTCATATCGGTTTCTTGTTTCTTAGTTAAGTAGGGCATTCGCGATACTTTTGGTTGCACTGGACCAATCCAGTCCCGAAATCTATCAGGTGAGACAGTGTTTTCCCATTTCTCAGTAAGACTATAGGATGTACATGTGACGGCATCCAAGGAAACAATATCCAGGTAAGTATTTCACCATCAAGTTTCAAGGTATATGTATAGTGAACGTGAAGTTCCTTTTTAATGGTAGATTGAACCATCAGACAGATGAAACGGCAATGGGATCCCTCACCTGGCCCGTTTCAAGCCAACATACTTGTGTCCGAATTAGAGAACAAAGTGTTCAGAGAAAAAGTTTCGCCGATGGAATTTTATCTGAGTTGCTCATCACTGCGTACGAACCGAAAGAACAGTACAAGCTTACTTTCCTTGATATACTTATCTCACGAAATGGTGACAGCAGTGTACCGAGAAATGAACCCCAGAAGCCTACTTCAGTAGATTAGTATACAAAGTTCGTTCTGTTGAAGGTTAAAAGAGTCCTTGGGCTTTATCTGCACGACAGAGCATCGAAGATTTGCATTGGAGACTTACGTTCTGAAGTGAATCATCTTACTAACACTTTGGGAGAGAACCGCTTTCTGGAACGATACGTAAGGCTGAGTAAACAAGAACTTATCGACACAGATGTTTCGCAAACATAACTATATCTGCAGATCCCGTTTAGAGGTGCTATAGCTCAGTTAGTTATCTGTGGGTCAGGAGGCCAAAGGTTTGTTCACTGGGCTTAACAGTTGGCTTGCAAACGCTTCGTCACCATGCAAGGCGACATCGTCCGTGCGTGGTTGGGTTGGCTATTCCTCAAATTCTGCTTGCTTGTAAATAGGTTCCGAAGAACCTGTAGTATCTGCAACGTGACTGGATGTTTTGGGGTTGGTTAGTACGTGATGTGATTGGTCATTTCGGGTCGCCTTGCCCTCAACGCGATCCAAATCCCTAAATGACCAACCAAATTACATGCTCGCCCATCTCGAAAAAACCAATCACGTTGCATCTACTAGTCACTCTTCAGAAACTATACAAAAGCAAGCAGAAGTGGAAGACTTACCAACTGACGATGTTTCCTCGCATGGTGGCGAAACTTTTACAAGCCAATTGGCAAGCTGGACGAACAGATCAGGTGTTACCAATTAACACCCGAGAGACATGATGCCAATTACTGTAACGTTGAGCTAGAAACTAAACAGGACGTTCAGGGTTCACCTTCTGTGCGGGGGAACTATCCTGGCCATCACAGTTATCCAAACCCACGGTAAATTATGAAAGACTAGCTTCCTCCTTTTTCCACCTCAGTGTAGGCAAACCTTGCTCCTGTGGGGCTCTGCCTCAGGAGGGCCACGAGGACCTTTTTTAAGCTCGCGTCAGAACATAGTTTATCTTTGCTAGCTAAAAGATTTACATAGACTATCAACAGCGCGGTCTTGGTAAGTCTCGTGAACACGGAACACTGAGAAAATAACAATATATTTAGTGTTATCCGCCATATCAGCAACAAAATACCACGTACAATTAGATTCAGAATGATGTGCACAGAAGAGACAGTTGCAGTTCATTCTCACAGGTTGAATGTATGTATGCGGAAAAGTTCTGTATAGTCCCTACCGTTATCTTGACCTACGCAAACGGAAGACTAGAATGCGTTCGTTCGGTCACCACTCTCGCGTTCCGACGAAACCTGTGAGCAAATATTATTCGTTCATTTGGCCTTTGTGAATTGCGAGCCTTGGGGGCTTTCAAGGTCACCATACCTTACTTGGTTTTGATTTGGCCGATTGGTCGTAAGTCACTTTTGTTGTTCTGATCAATTTATCTCGATGGTTATATTTTTAAGAGCCAGCAGAAGTTTATTCAAGGTAATTCTCCCCCCAGACCACTGTTCTTAGGATAAAAACATTTCTTACTCGTTTAGGACTGCGCAGCTACAACCGACCTGTTGGCAGGGTTATGCCGAATTCAAGCACCCATGCTCTCAAACTGGTGTTGGTCTCGGTGATGATAATTGGGATGATGGTGATGACGACGATGAGGAGGAGGAGGGGGTGGTTGTGGTGGCGATGATGACAAGAATGTCGACGATAATAATAATAATAATAGTAATAAAACTAATAATGTTGATGATAACCACCAAACTCGGCTGCACTCCTGTAGCTACATTATTTAGAACCAAAAGTTTGGATGGTTCCAGGTCTCCAGAGGGCTTCCGCGATCTGCGTGACCTACCTACTTTCCGCTCAATGGTTATCTTGGTAACTTATGGATTTGAGCTCTCCGGTACTAGAGCTGGGGCGTTTATTCACTTGTCTTCAATGTAATGATCTCACTTGATTCGTTGTTCTGGTGATCTGTTTCTGAAATTCCGAATGAACTGTGGATTACAGTTGTGCATGGACTGACTCAAATAGGTTGATTAACTTTGCTGTACGACACCAAGCATCAAGGAGCTCCATAGAAACCCTTTCAGTTGAAGATTGTGGAAATAAATAATCTCTAGTAAGATGAATGTACCACCCTCACAGAGTTCTTCTCCATACCAGGACTTTGCAAAATGAGTAAGCGAAGCCATACAGAACATGCTCCCATTATCTGGTGCTCATAGTAGGGTCAGCGTCAGAAAAAAACAATCTAAATCTCAACGACTGATCTCGGTGACAGCCACAGGGAGATATGAACGGGCTTATGATCAAACATTGGTTTCAATGTCTCCAGGTGTATTGCGGTGTATCAAATGACCCGATACAAGCTAGCTCTTGATAATCGTTTCCTGTAGAAACAAGGAAAGCCAGATTAGGACCCATCGTCACATTGGCAAAAACCGGTGATTTGAGCAGATGATGGATAATTGATGGGGGTGGAAAGATTATCCGAATTTCTACTCGGAAAATACGTCCGCAAACATCATGCAGTTATTGAGTGATGTGCAGTTGAAGAACCACAAAAGAAATGGTTAGTGTGCGCAAATCAACTGTTTGTACAGCAAACTGAGATTATTAACAAGTGTGACCGGCAACTAACAATTTCATTTTGCTGGAATAAAAGGCAAGCTTTACATGTTTCGTTGGTCTAAATATCTGCTTTCGATAAAAAAACCTTTAAGGGATTGAAAAACAGCCCCTATAGGGGTTCTTTTGATTTGGAGGACAGTATCCGAGGCTCGACTGCATTTCTTTAGCAATATCTTTTCGTCAACCTGTTATTCCCCTTTCATAAGGCAACAGCCAAAATAAACTGGAAATGAATTTCAGCACTGAGTTCACTTTAAAATACCCAAACCGTGATCGGTACGAATGATGGTGAGTAGATTGTGCGCTGCGTGTAACATTTGTCTAGGTTGATCAGTGGTAGAAATCAACGGTAGCTGCAGTTTTTTCATTTCGTTTCGACCACCATGGGTGACATACGTCAAGAACTGATCGGAATCACAAAGGCCAAGAGAAGCAGGGGTTGACTGGTATCTACCGCTATGCGGTCAACCTACGAGTGGCTGCTCAATTGGTCAAGATGTGACAGTCACGTATTGCGTGGGTTAAAGCTGAGAGCAGCTAGTCTCGCTATTGGATGGTCCTTATGGGCCCTGAAGACAGCGGATTTGAACTGTTCGTCATTTCGATTGACGCAGACAGGCTGTGTTTGAACAGTGGTCCTCCTGTCCCGGCACAATCATTCTGGTGAGTCCATGCCAAATGGGGAAGAACTAGACTCGAGTTATGCCTATATTAGAGCTCACCAGCACTGCATACCGTTGGCCGTGTCGGTGTCTGAACTCTGTACATCTGACATGCGAGGCGAGAGTGTAACCGCTACCCTGAACAGGCGAACATGTTCACGCTTTAGTGATGTGATTTGTTGGCCCAATGGCTCCAACGACGACCCAGTAGCTGTCTTGGTTGTGTCTATCGGTTGGCCCACCTGTCAGGACTCCCCAGTCAGGTAGCAACACGGACGCTGGAAACCTGCTGGACAGTTTTTGGATAGGTTGTAGCTGGTTACGGGATCGGTAGGACTCACGTTGTCTGTGAATTGCCAAGGTTCCGCACAGTGTGGTTCAGCCTATCTTGTCAGGCCTGTGTGTGAATTGTTCGAGCCTGGTCGAAAAAATATTGTGGTTTTCCATCAATGCGGGCACAACGACGGCCGGATTTTATCCGGCTCCTGGAATTTCTAAGAATTTCAGGGCGATAAGCGTGCATGTCTTTGGTGTTCTGCAATGCGCAATTTCAGTTGTCTGGTTGTCGCTTCTGAGTCCTATTATTTGCTGGCTAACGAAGGACTTTTACAATGTGCCTGAGGCACTGCATCATCTCTGCCGAACGATTTCCTGCCTAAGAATTTTCACTATATCCAGATTTTAATTACTAATGGATTGGGTGAGATGTCCCTGCAAATGGGAAACACCCAATGGACTACACCAGCATATACTACCGTGATAACGCATTCGTAGCATGAAACTGGCGTGGAAGTGACAGTATGCTGTTACATACAGCAAAGCGTCAATTCGTAAACGATATGGCAATCACGCGAGTCAAACAACACTCCCAAATCTCACTGTCTGGGTCAACTTAAGGCCTCGAAAAACTTTTCAAGCCAGTGCAGTCTTGAAAACAATGTATATATGCAGTTGGTGCGAGCTTATTGGCCAGAAGGTCCGCTGTTCGGACCCCACCCCGGCGTCTTGACTGGTCTTGTATAGGCTTGGACAACCTGGCAATATTTCAGCCCTCATGCTTCCTTCGGGTGGTATAGCAGCTAAGCGCCGAAAGAGTGTTACAGATGAACGATTATTATTATCGTTTATTATTATGGTGTTGGAAGTAGGGAGTCTTGACTAATCTGTGGCACAGTTCAGTGGGTAACGTAGGCACTGAAAGCAGCAGAATGCAATCAGTGGATCCAATGTAAAAGTGTGCGGGCGACTTTCCGTCCTGTTATGGCTCCTTGGTCACAACCTAGGGTGATTGCTTATAACAAAACCTGAACAGTTGTTGAATCAGTTATGTCCAGTCTTCTCCATTCCTGCTACCAGCCGTTTCTGATAACTTTCAGCTCTTGGTGTTCTCTACACTGATTGTCAGATGAAACCCAAGGTCACTTGAAAACTAGCACAGTAAAACAAATTTAGAATCAAACAATTATTCTAATAGGCGTAGCTGACGCATGAAATACACGAAGGTGAATTTGTTCTTCCCTATAAAGCTTTTTATTTCTGCATTGGCTTAGTGTTTGAGCAAAAACTGGTTAGAAGAAGGAGTTTTACACAGTGTTTTGCATTTTCCCTGCGCAGTATGAAATGAATACAGGAAGGAACGTAGTTCTAACTTGACTCCGAAAAATTTTCCCAACATTCGATAGACGTCAATGTGGTGGAAGATGGTATAGTCATGAACTAAATTCAAATCGATAGCCATCATATGAAACAGTGACTGTAAATGTACAAGCTGTGGTTGTGCGGTTCATGTGAATTTCTTAGTGCACTAGTCAGGTCTCTAAATTTCTAGACAATGTTGGTCACATGAGCGTAAATCAATGTGCCTGGCATGCAGCGGTACGTATGGGAGAGTAAATTGGTCAGTGAATTGACAGAGAGAAAGATTGGCTCTAAGGCGAAAACCCTGCCACTTTTTGGCAGACGGGCATATCTGATGTAAAATTATCGTGGCTTGTGATGGTCGCAGTGAAAAGGTTCAGAACCGAAAGTTGACGAGGAACAAAGTTATTTTGATCGCAAATAGTGAATGCCAGATATAGACGGGATATCATGGATCATTGTGTTATCTGCTGTGGGCTGACAGTTTCTAACCAGTGGTGGTCTGTGAGCGCCTGCGAACGTCGTTCAGCTAATCATAGCGTATTGTTGACCAAGTTAGGTAAGGGGCTTGTTAAGCCCTGGTTGTTTGACCTAGTGCACGTATGATGATGAGGTTGGGGTTTGTCTGTGACTGTGGAACGCATCGACAGTTACAGACTGTTGAATGAAGCTCATACAGAGTGAGGCGAACGCTTTTTCCCTCTCAGTATGTCAAAACATCTATTACTCCTACCTCCGGTCCGCACTAAAATCATTCCATCCACAGAACTCCTACTTTGAGATATCTAGTTGTGATCCCATCACGTCATCTAGTTACTCCCTCACATCCAGACTGTCTTCAGTAGAGTCAGACATCAAAATGGATGTTTCCGTTGGTATTATCCATAGGTTTGTTAGTGCGCCTGTTCGCTGTCGCAGGATTTGTTATTCCAGAACGATAACTTATGCTCAAACACGTCCCCAAGTGCAGAGCAATCTTGGCTGGCTTCACACCAAACAAGTATTCTGATGCTTGATCTGGATTCATAAACAAATTTCTCCCGACAGCCTCCAGCTTTTTCGTCGACTGCTCACCAAACAGACACTTATATATGCATTTGTCCAGAGTCCTTGAGTGATACCCTAATTTGATTTTTGAGTTGCTTTCTAGTTCATCCTACTCCGACGCTTGACGACAGTTTCGTAACTCGCCTAGCTCTTTTGATCATCCGATGACGGCTTTAAATGTATAGGTTATTTTACCCCATCCATGTGATGCCGTCGCCAGTTTGCAAGCTGTCAAGTCTCATCAGCTTTACTTCAAACTATGCACCCTGTACTGTGACTGGAAGTGGGTGGATGTCTGGTATCGTTTGTTAATCGAACGAATTGTTCTGTCTTGATTTTCCCACACTGATTACGATTAATATGCAGTCACTCTTGAGTGAATTCCGAAGGTTTTCTTGGCAGCAGAGATATTTTCACCACGGTTTCTGGTCATCCAAATTGGATAGGTATAACATTTACAAATTTCTGTACAGATGATTGGTTGGTCGGTAGCTTCCTGTGAAACTGTTTGACACACATATTTATAAATCATGTTGCGTTATTTGGTTCATTTGCTATAAAATGTCAACAAATTTTTCCTTCTAATCAGGGGAGCAATGGACATGCCTTGTTCTGGATGCAGCAGCCATTTCGTTTACCTTAATTGGAGTTATACTCATGATCGCCGCCCTGCTCACTTTGGTCGTGAAACACAAGTATAAATTGTACAAAGCCGTGCTGAGTTTCAACAGCATCGCATGTAAGTATTACTCACCAAACCATCACATTTGCCTTACCGTTGTTTCTGTATTCAAGACTTTACTGTTGAGCGAACACATCTACCCCCTGCCCGTCTCTCAACATCAGAAAGCATTTGCTGAACTGTATTCGTTAACTCTCTAAATTTGAGTTTTTTTATTTTCGACATTGTCAAATCCCGTTTAGAGGTGTATATAAGCAGATCCAGTTAAGTTCTCATGTATATTTTTGGACAAAATCTTACACAGTAGCTGTGATTCTTTAGCAGCACCAAAGGGCTCATCAGATTCTCTCGAAACCAGTCACAGTCAGCTTCTCAATTGACCTTCAACCCGGAGAATCGATGTTTGATGACCATTCTGTGATCGTCTTCCGGTGAATACTGTGAGCAAATATGGAGGTATCAACAAATTAAAGTGAATATATAACAGATAATAATGTACTGTTCCAACTAGCCGTGGATACGCTATAACAGATATGACTCTGGGATACACATGGGCAATTCCATTTCAGTTATAAGAGCTTTTGACGAGGAGTTGGGTTTGCGGATTCTCGCTAACATTATCACGATCATGGTAGAACACGGCTCAGAGCACTGTTGCTATTATCTGTTGCTCGTGAAAAAGAGGTGAACTTCAACGCGTTGTATTTTGAAGTCAAGGAAACTGCTAGATCTATCGTATGATGTCATTCTTGCGGCTGGTTAGCATTTCTCACTGTACGATCAATTACAGACCACATAACTTCATCCGGCGTTTTGTCCTCCCTAAGCCCACTGAGATTGAGGTAGACACTTGTGGCATTTTGTAGTTTTGTTCCATTGTGATGATTTCGTCGCCATGCATACGGTTTCGAGGCTTCAAAAGGTATATCCTCCAGGTACATTATAAGAGAAGTTTCCATTTTTTGAGGAATAGCATTTGAAATAATGGATACGGTATTGCTGGGCAAACCCTAGTGAAAAACGGCCCTATCTACTCTTCTTCAACGTTGACCTCACTAAAACTCTGACAGAATCAGTCCAGAGGACGTTTACTGCTTCCTATATAGGGTTCGTAATCAGGCGTATTTAATCAGTATTGCGGAATAGCAAACGTAGACGCCTAGTTTGACTGATGCTTCTTTGGCGTACTACATAACAAGGATTAGAGTGTATATTCCTCTCTGGCCTGCTCAAGCGAATAAGATAGCATTGCTGTCGTAATGACGATCTATTACCTTGACTTGAGCAATACATAAGCCAACTAGCCATTCTGTATCTCGAACGAAGCGAACGAACGATGTGGCTTTCAGACTGCCCGGATAATCACATTAGTTACCCAGAGGAACATGAACAGGATTTTCAGTCCTCGACCAACTGTTCTAAATATTCTTGTCCATAGTTAGATTCCCTTGAATTCCGCGCCATTCGTATCCTGTCGTTTCATAGCTCCGGTTGAGTACAGTCAACTGTCTAGAAGCTTGATGCAACACACTACTCTTAGAGTCCCTGGAAACTCATCGACAGCCCACGACCGGTTTTGCTCTTGTTTGGGTATATTAGGTAGGCGCAGTCCCAGTGTTTTCATCAATCTATTTCAAAAAGCCTCATCACAACTAACAGAGTTCGCGTCGGAGCTGTCTCCTTTTTTACTCAGCGTGGTCTTCGACGCTATTAAGAGGCACACATCCAAGTAAACCTGGATGATATGGAGGATATCATTTTGTTGTTTTAGGATTATTTGTCCTCAGAAAATATTCTGAACGAGATGTCCATGTTAGTCTTATGTTTTGGTATGCGTTTTACGCCTTCAAAGTTCAAGGTCTTACTTCAGGATTTCCCATCGTCTTCTGCCTGTCTGAGACTTTAGCATGAAGAAAGTGGACTTGTTGATCGGCTCACGAATCCTGCATAAACCGTGATTACACCGTAACAAATGAAATCAGTGCGCGGGTAACAAAGGCGCGGGTAGCGTCCGTCAACTTACGTCATTTGTGACGTCAGAAACGCATTTTTCTGAAATTAAAGCGCCTTGTATACAACGCAACTTAAGGGCGGTCTTATTTGATGGCCATGATACTTGGTCCCTCCGATCCGGGGACCTTGGGCATCCTCAAACGTTTGATCACTGACTCCTCTATAGCATAGCAAGAGTTAGCTGGCTGTAGCGAGTAGGTAGCGAAACACGCAGTAGTAAGTTGTGCATCAGATGGCATTTAATAACAAATCATAATCACGAGTGCGTCTAATTAGACTTATCTGGTGAAGATGGTTGGGACATGTTTTACAGATATCCAGACACCGTCTACCAAGGAAAGCGCTATTCTCTGTTCTAAACCACTGTTTGCGCAACATTCGCGGGAGCGTCAAGCCAATGTGAAATGAAAGCTGCCGCAGTCAAACCGAGTGCTCTGCAGTCTTGCGCCCTCCTGGCTGGGCTCACGTGGGCCTGCCTGTAGGTGGTTGGAGAACCTGCAGGACATGACATACAAATGATCCCAGTGGCGAGCACGCTGTCATCTCCTAGCCGGACTGCTTGGCTGAATTCCGCCTATCGTTGTGCATCGAACTTATTTTGGGTGAGATTCGTCAAGGACGCTGGATCAATTCCGCTGTTGATGCTTCAATTCGGCGTGATGCTCAGATGTGTTTAAGTTACCACTGTCCGTAGTCTTGGTCGTCTTTCTTCAGGACATGGGGCCTCGTTACATTAAGTCCCACCCTTTTGTTTTATTACCATTCTTTAATAAGGCCTTTTTTCCTCATGGTTGTATGTCAGTTAAGCGCGATTGTGCATTACTGGTGTCTTACTGTCTATGATGACGATGATTTTCACTGTACAGATCTTTCGGCAAACAGGTTTCCGGCTTATTATAGCCAGGGTGTCGTATATCCCACACTGAAGGATTTGGGTTCGTGTGTTGAACACTAGCGAATTTCATGTTTCCGCTTCAGATAATCCCGCTCAGAACGTCCTGGTCTACTATTTCTGGTTTAGCCCCTACCATCCTACTACTCGTGTCACTAAACCACAAACCACTCGGTATTCTCCTCTCACATTAGCTTCTTCTGGAAAAAAACACAAAGAAACAAACAAACGTTTTCGTGTCAAAGAAGTGGTCATGTTTCAGAAGGACAAACTACTTGCGTTACTGTTAAATCATATGTCGATACAGAGAACACCGTTAGACAGAAAGAGCAGTATTCCACAAAATTGTCATTTTAGCTCGGTGCATAGTTCAACAAGCACCTGATGAGCCACCGCTAGATGCACCCAAGATACCAATATTTCGGCACATTTCCAACTTCTCCGTCTCAGAAGTCGGTCCAGCTGAACTCTCAGGCAATCTTGTCGCATCTTTCCGGCTCGCTCGATGATGAGCGGATGATCATCAGTGTGTTTACTCCGTAGTAGGACAGGATATGACACCAGAATAAAGAATATTTTACACAGCATGTGAAACTTCCACCTCAGAAGTCTTTCCTCAGGAGCCACTCAACAAGTGACCATGTAATGTGCATCCCATGATGGAAGAATGAGTGTCGCAATGTCCTGTCTGAGTGCAGGTTATTCACACCGGTGATCGGTCACTCTTGGTCAAGCGATTCAACCGGAATAACGCGAATTTGAATCTCCCTTGGAATCCCTGCAGTGCTGATGATTCCCAATAAGAATGAAACAGCTGTTCAGTGCTTCGCAGCTTTTCGACATCTACTGACTCTACTCAGTTGACAAAATTATTAGACCACCTCATACTACCTAACTATTTTGACATATCGAGCATCGTGCCAAATGAAGCATGAGATGGCCTATGTACAGCACATTCAGTTGAAGTGTCATAAATTTGAAGTTTAGATAGGTTTTATTTTGGTTTTCTGTTGGTGTCAACCTAATTTGCAAATGAATGTTTTACACCACTTAGTTTACACTTGTTGCTCCTTAAAAAATATAACTTTAGTTTTTCTATGTGCTTTTCAAAGTAGTTCGTTCGTACGAAGTACCGGGTTTAGAATACTTAGGAATACACCTTGAGGGTGTCGAAATACTGGTAGTTCAGGTGAATTTATCGATTGTTGATCAGGTGGTTGTTGAGCTGTTTGCCAAGCTTAGCAATTAACTTGCCAAGCTCGGCAACTGCGCACTGATGATGTCTCCTCTTATGGTGGCAAAGCATTTGCAAGTCCATTGTCAAGCTCGGCGAACAGATCAACAGCCAACACGTTGATTTTTTCCGATTCGCATTTGCGCAGATTCACCAAATTGGTTGACTGTTCGCTGGGTCCTACTAACTCCCTGTGGAATAATTCAATGGAAAATAAAAACAAAATGTCTTAGATAAGCTCCTTACTTGGTGGTAAATTTATCAAACGTATTCAGTGTCGTTAAAACAATCGTATTGGTTGTAATCGCCACCGTGTCTGTCTGAATCAACTGTATTCAATTATAACTCATACGTATGTTAAGCCTACTAACTCACAGAAGGAGTCGATCAAAGCGGATGTCGAGAAAGACTTCTGAAGAGAAGCCGCTTATCTAGAATGTCAAAGCAGCATTCGGCATCATCCACGACGAAATGTGCGATTGTTTTGGAGGGTGAAACCCATGGGTATGCCACATACTCTTTTCTCCAAAACTGACTTAACCAGGGGAGTTTGTGTACCACTCTCGGAAAGATGCATCAGTTTTCATATCTTTGAAAATATGACTTTGCTCAGCAAAGCCGAGTTTATATGGGGAGTCAGGTGACACAGACGTGCTAAGATTTGTAACTGTAATAAACTGGGAAAAATGGGAGCAAAGTCAAACAGGCTGGTGGCGGAAATCTTTGTAGGGAGACGTCCGTCAAAAGAGTGGTCCAGTTGCGTAGGCGGTCTTGACTTTAATTCGACTTTAATTGTCGTTCATTTGGGGGAAGTTTTCAACGCAGCTCGAGGCTTTGTATTCGCAAACTCCTACCAACTTACTATTGGTACTGCTGTTTACATATTCGACATATTAAGATCCGTTGAAGTTTAATTCTTTCCCCATTAGTTTCCCCTTGATAGATTCATCATCATGTACGTATGTGTAAGTTGACCACTGCTTTATCCATTCAAGAGAAATTAAGCTTGAAACACCTTGTTTATTGCAGGGTTCAGCATGTTGACAAACGTCATCCTATTTCCAGTCAGTTTCTACTATCGAACAAACCACAATGCATTACAATTTGGTTATAAAGATGATGAGGAACCAGAGTTCATGGTCGGATGGTCCTATGTGGTTTGCACGTGTGGTTTGCTTCCCCTCCTGCTGGCAATCGTGCTTTTGGCTCTGGATCGCAAAAGCGAGGAAATCATATACCAAGAAACAATATTCCAAGACTCTGTTGCAGTCGCAGATTGCAACAACGAGTGAATTTTTTTTCAAGGACCTATTGGCTAGTGCTTTCCTATTGTTTTTGCCTTATAGCTTTCACGATATGCAAATGAACAACAATAACAGCATGTCCCGCCCCCCCCTCTCGAATGTTACATTATTACCATTATTGTTGTTATTCGCATTGTTGTTCTTGCTGTAACAGAAATTGAATGCAGCTGACTGACTGATTTCCTAGTCGCGAGTGCCTATTAGAGCTGTACTTTACGAGGTTGCAGTGAGTGGGAAACGGAAGGCAACAGTGCGCCGACGGGGGGTGTATAATGTGTACAAGGGCAATGACAAAGTCCTGATCTTGAATGTGTTGCACGTTTATCACGTGTGATCGGTTGTCAAGGCTGCCGATAGTGTGCTAAATGAAACCATTGATTATTTTGCGTCGAGTTCTTCCTTGCAAAAAATAATCACGTAGAGAAAATCTCTTTTTCGTAGTTACTGGAACCCCTGTATGTATTTTGTTTCGAAACTGTTTCGAAACAACTGAGTTTTTGTGATTACGTTGTACTTGTATGAATCCACTTTTTTCGCAAGTGTTCTATCTTTAGGTAGAAATGTGGAACCTGACCGCAAATCAGCGAAATCAGACAATTATGAGTTAGAAGTGTTATGTCAGTCATTCACCAATCAGTTGGGTATAGTCAACTGACATCCGGGGAAGTTTGGTGCCGAATCAGCTTGTGTTTCAGTCATGTCACTGTTATACCGGGTAGCAGGCAAATTATGGTCATTCGTGCATGGCTTTCTCTGGCTGGTGTGATCTTTTCATTTCCTCATGCAATCCATCTCTCGTAGCTTAGCTCGACTAGCGAAATTTAAGACCGAGGCACATTGTACTGTAGCTGGCATGACGGCATCTCATGAGATTACACATCCACGGTGCACAATGTACATGACCCTATTTATGTTCGCTCCAGAGTTACTGGGCCGACGGTAATCGGCCTATCCGTGGGTAGCTTTCATGCAAACGGACATCTATACCCCGTCGTGTCAGAGCTGGGACGTGGTAACAACTAGCGAAACAGTGGACAGTTCTTTGTCATAAGTGAGGCTCATCCTTTCCCATGGGTAGTTTAGAACAAGCCTAAGGCTGTCCGTAACACCACGTGTCCTACATTAATATGGGTGCGTTTGACGGACGTAAGATATTCGCTGTTTAACGACGCAACAGAATAATGGTGAAAGATGACTGGATACGAGACCACATTCCGACAGAAGTAATCGGATCACACGCCAGTACGTCATGCTGGTTGAATTACTGTGTGTTCATATATGTTCATGCCTCTGAGGTTTGGGTCTTATTGGTTATTTATTCACTTTTAGGGTTACCCAGACGACAAAGTCGCATCAGGCAAAATGTAGCTGGTCGCATGTCACGTTACGTGGGTTGGTTCGTAGTTCGGTGCTGATTTTGACACTAAATTATAGAAAGGTGATTGGGAGAGAAAAGCAGTGCATTTGCCGGAGAGAGTGGATTTCACATGCATGATCACGAAAGAGGATAATGAGAATGGAGTGCCGACAGTAGTATCGTTGTCCGCGTGAAACGAATACAAAATGATTTCCCGAAGCAAGTGAACAAATTCTGATCGAACTGGTAATGCAGACTGACAAGATCCGAGATATTTTCAAATAAAGAATCACTGCTGTTTCAGTTTTTCAGGGTATAGTTGCTGTCCAACACGAGGATTGTCCAGTAATATAAAGACATACCGGAAAAGCTACAGATGGTTTCCGGTCACAAAAAATATTGATCATGAAGTCTTAACCAACTATATGAGATATCATGAGCTAAGTTTGCTTGTACATGCCTCACCATCTAGAAAAAATTCAATAATGATCGTAGAGCACTTCAGCTTTGGGTGATACCATCGTATCCCTAATTGTATGGGTGCTGTGTGTCTTTTTGTCTCTTCACACTACCTGTTGGTTTCGACCGCAATAGAAAGAACTGATGATGCACGAACGACCTTCTGCAGTGAAAAGTTGTCAGCAGGCAAGGTAACAGGAACGAGCAAGCAGTTTAGTTTGGTTCAGTTCAGTTCAGTTCAGTTCAGTTCAGTTCAGTTCAGTTCAGTTCAGTTCAGTTCAGTTCAGTTCAGTTCAGTTCAGTTCAGTTCAGTTCAGTTCAGTTCAGTTCAGTTCAGTATTCCAGCTCACAGACCGATTATCGAAGTGCACTGGCTCCACCTTCTACAGTTTCGTTCACCGGAGATAAGGAAAATAAGGGAATGAGAGCCAAGCATTGGGGGTGATGACCCAATCAGTTCATTGATAGCAAATGGGTAGGTTTCTCCAGTATTGTGGTTGAACTTTTGCTCAGACGCCCCTGAGATCACACATGCTCGGTTTAAAATTACTTCAGCCGTGCCTGATGGGTAAGCTGATCGGTAAAACGACTAAGAACAAGTGCAGTATACCTACTCAAAAAGCCACTGGCGAGGAAGTCAGTGGGTAGTATCCTTTCTTGAGAATGGATAAACAAAAGTGGCTACGCAATGACTCTCTTGTATGATATAATACCTTCGTTGAAAGTGAGAATTACGAACGTGTATTTATTGGCGAAATACGCTAATTTGCAAGTTAAGTTGGTTTTAACGGGAAAGTCAATCGACTCCCAGCTTCATCTTCAGTTTATGATATTCTTCAAAGACCCCTTCACGTCAGCCGGCACGATATTCGAGATATTGCAGCGTTTTCGAGCGCAGTTAAGAAGCAGTTACAATGGACTGGTGAGGTAATCTGGATTGCATTTCCCTCAATAGCGCTCACTATGTGACTTGATGTGTTTAGCGTTTCGGTCGAAATCAGCCACTGGTTCTGTAAAACAGTTTTTTTCAGTTGAACCGCAGCAAAGGAAAGCGGGTGGCCCTAAGAACGCTTCACACAGTGGACAATCAAGTCACTGTCAAGCTGTTCATCTTCCCTACAACTTATTATGTTTGTTTCTGGTTGTTTGACAACCGACTGTCACCAAACCCCTCTGAAGCAATGACTTCTTAATCGGTTCCAAACTTTTCCCAGTTGATCGAATACCCAATTGCATTAAACAGTAATCAAAGACTCAAAATCGTATCCGAGTCATTGAAGTTGCACTCTTTTTTCAAGTATTTACTTTTAATCGAACTGGGGTGTCCAGGATGAGTGTGTAGAAGTTCTATATGAGTGGTGTGTATTTCACAGAAAATCATTTGATAGTCTAAAAAACGGTTATGCAAAGTATGGAAAAAGGATGTAGAATTATGAAATCCGTTTTCTGTCGCCATAAGACAGTCACAGACTTGAAATGTTAGCGTGTTGTGGCAAGAAAACGTGTACAACGTGATCCATTCAATCAACAGTATTTTCGTATCATGCAATGGTGAATCCATTGGACCGAAATTCCTTGGATGGGTAAAACTGTAGTTAATTAACAACTGGTCAGTTGGAATATCGATGATTTGAATGAGTTGGTTTCAGTGAACTCGATGAGAACCTTACAACAGATAGGCTCCCGTCACGTGAATCACAATTTTTTCCTGCGTTTTCATATTGCTGCGACACTTTAGCTTCTGTGGTGTAGTGAATGCATATGCAACTGCGTGTGGGTACTCGGACGACGTTAAGTCAAGTGTCTTTTTAAGCGTCGTCAACCTGGTACCCGATAACTGGAGGTTGGGCGCGCCTGAACATGCAAAAATGGTTGAATTAACACTGTAGCATCAGGTTTGCGAACGTACTAACTTGGACAGAATTTGCGCATGAAAGTAGACGACTGATTCTTGCAGAATTAAATAAGAGAGAGAGAGTAGTGCAGCATACCTTTAAAGCATGCGCAGGTTTATTGCACATAGGTATTGGAACTCCCATATGTGTGAGGGCTGTTTCAATGAGGTGAGACCTCGGACATCATCATTCAGAAGTAAGAACATGTTGCGTTAGAAGAACATTAAGTGGGATGCCTTTGAAGCCACTGCGTTGGTGTTCACGTTTCCCAAATATAAGAGTATACAGGCAGAACAAAGGACTGAAGTGTACTTAACAGGGCTTGCTAAAAACTTGTTCCTGCTGAGTGTTTCTTCTCTTAAACGTCACTTCTCTGTACCCGTGTTTACTCACAATACTTTCCCGCTCAAGAATCGTAGCAGCAGAAAACGCCATGTGTACACATTGAAAAAAACTGATGGTTTTCCTGCTATCTGGTAGTGAGCAGTCCAGACATTAAAATACCGTATGGCAAACGAATTTATTTTCAGTGCTTCCTCAAATGCCTGAATACCGCACAAAGAAATGACGCGCAAGTCCAGGTTTATACAACTGGATAGCAGCAGTCGATGATAGCCGACGTCCCATCGATTTAGGATGGCAATCCATGGAATGCAGTGAACCAATCGGAACGCTTGATCGGTCCGACTGGTCAGGTGACCAGACGGGACCAAGTGGGTTAAGATTGCGGGGATCAGCGATTCCTCTGAACCACTGTTAAGAGAAGGTGAATAGTGTTCGCGAATATGTTCAGATGGACTCCAAGTTGTCTTCCCAAAATAACTCCTGTACATTGGTAACACACGAAAACATCAGGTGTCGGCAACCCATCCTTTAGTCGTGGGAGCACAAATGACCTCGAAATATCTGTCACGGCTTTATCTGAAGGGCGGCTAGCTATATCCTTTGTAAGGGCCACAAGTAGAATGTTTGTTTTTCCACAGTACACGGCTTTGGTGATCCGTGTCTCCCTCTGAGTGTGACAGTAAATCTACTGGTCAATCAAGAGTACTGACCGATTCACTGCATTTCATATCGCTACCCTAAGCTGATCAGACGTCGGCTATCATTGCCATTTGGGGCTGCTGCTGTCCGGCTGAATAAATCTAGACTCTGCGCACGCAACAACCCTAAACCGAAGACGTGCCTTGAAGAAACCCACACATCATCATCCACCAGGTTCCCCCACCACAGTAGGTAAGAACCACAAAAACACCGTGTCATTCGCTGTTGCACTATTTTGCCTACTCAGGTCATTCTTCTGCACGGCATCTAGCCAGTTGGAGAAGCGTTTAAAAACGAATTGGTTCGCCGTGTGGTCATTTAGTTTGATACCATATGCATCCAGGTTCCGTAGATCTTTGTGTTTTGCTTACCTATCTATCAAAACCCCCACCGCATTGATCAGTTAGGCGAGAAAAATAAAAACACCGGAATGGGTGATAACAGATGCCCATCATGACAAAGTCGTTAGTTTGTGTGATCTTCGACTGAGCAAGAAGAGATCAGTGAATAACGTGTGAATCGATATGGATCTCACCGTGTGATTCTTCCGTGTTCAGGAGTGCTTCCAACAATTGGATGAACATAGAATATACAGTGGAAGAATTTTATAACGAATTCCGTTGCACACCAGATGAGTTTCATGTGGAGAGTCCAGTTCTCACGAAATTTCACACCAAAAAACTTTTCGTTGCAATGATCTTCTTACCCGTTGTATTGGCGTACAACTGCGACTCACAATTTCTCATATCCTTCTTGAATGGGAGAATCACAATAAATGCTTTCTTAGCAGGCTACGTTATTGACGCTTGTGGTGAACTCTTCTCTATAAGGCCTCCCGAATAGTCATACGGACAGCGACCCCAATTGTTCATCAGTTCCTGGATATTCCTGTCCAACCTGCCAGCCGATTGGATTTTGTCTTTGCTATAGTAGCAACTGTGTGAATATGTGTACTAACACGGTCGGGCATTTTGGCTGACCGATCCTATAAATGCACTTGACTAATCTAAAAACGCTGTAGTCTCCTCAGGAAAAAAAACACTTTGGGACACGGGTTGATTGGCTCCTCCTGGGAGATGGAACACTGGGCACGATCTGAATGGACTGAATACGAAGGAACACAGGGTAATACGAGCCAACGACAAACGCCGCGGAGTCCCCAGTCTGACAATTCTTCATTCCTTGGAACCTTGAAATCCCTGACGTAGGGAAACACCCCAGACTAAAACTCTCACCGGAGCGGGGTACTTTATTTTAAATGCATATGTGTCTGTTACGATATATTGGTTACTTATAGCTCTGTATACACGTTGTGCTTCAGCAGCAACATTCTGATGCGCTGCATGCAGATGAGCAAAGCAAAGTTGTCGAAATGTTACTCTAGTTTTACCGAGTAGTACGTATTTGAATGACAGGCTACCTGAATGTTCAAGTAAGTGAGGCTATTCTGTGATCTTTCTCTGTACATATTTTAACGATTGCCAGAATAAGTGACATCTACTCTGAACCAGCTTCCAAATTAGTAAATTAGCAGTTAACTGGCTTGTAGAGTTGTAAAGCGAGTATAATTTTTCGTGGTAATGTTCCGGAATACTGGTAGCTTGGGTGAAATCATTGGTACCTGACCAGATGGATGATGATCTGTTCGCCAAGCTTGGGCAGTTCACTTGCAGACGTTTCGATGAGACATTAGCAGGGCACTATGGGGGGAATGACGATGCCTCCTCGAACAGTAACGAAGCGTCTGCAAGTCAAATGCCCAAGCTCGGCGAACAGATCAACACCCACCTGATCAACTGGCAATAGTTCGTTTTGTTCTCTTGGTGCTTTGTGACCAAACCTGATTCTGGAGTTCAATAACAAATTTCCTCGTTCGACAGTGAGACACGTCATAGTGGCTGATTCCAAGAAACTTGGACACAGACATCCAGTAGCTTTCAGTTTTCCACCAATACGTACTTCAGACCTGACGGTTCATTTTCAGACAGAAGACGCGCTAAGCGAGTTTTTGCACCACTATGAAGTGGAGCTGAATTTGTATCAGTCCTACTGACAAACACTGTGGACTGCCTGACCTTAAAATAACCGAAAACAGTTACGAGGGATTTGTAACTTGCTTGCGGGATAAAGTACATGACAAGGTCAGGGGGACCGTTGTACTGTACGACTAGGAAAAAGTGATAAGGCCCGACCGACGCCGCTTTTACTCGAAAAAGAATTCATTTGCCTATTGATAAAATCATGATCTCACATTAAAATAAGCATTTACTTCCCAAGCCGCGTGGCACTTTTGAACAACCAGCACTTGTTGCTGAAAAGATAAGCACTAAATTCCTTCAGATGACAATCTCCCCAAATACTGTGAGTGAGGCATAAAACTAGAACTAAGCTTACAATTGAGCAGCGAGTGTGTTGTCATCCTGTTCAATTGTGGTTGTGTTGCAGGAGTGAACAATCTGACAGCTTATTAAACCACTGGTGCGCGAAACCCTAAGACAAGCAATCTAGTTCTCCCAATCTTTTTTACGTTTCTTCAGCAGTGACAGGTGCATTGGGTTCAGGAAGGTTAACAAACCTCGACAAAATTTAAGAAAACTCTAGATAGCCTACTACCGGTTTTACTTTGTTGGGGCTCATCTTACAAGCCTAGTCCCAGATAAATCATCAAAATTACTTACTAGGTGAACATCAAGTTATGCGTATGTCACGATAAACACTCGTCTGCAAACTGAGCTGGTGCTGACGGGAGACCTAGCCTAAATTCGCCCGAATCTCTGAAGTAAAAACAAAAGTTTCAGGTGAAATTTAACTGAGTCTCACGTCAGCATCAACTGGGCGTTTATCACAAAATAATACACTTTGGCGCTCAATCGCGGAATTCGTTTACTGGAAATTCGCGAACTACCCTCAAGAAGAGCGGAACCAGTAGTTTACTGTTCAGTTTTCATTGAACCTATGTGGGGTATTCACACTTACTACGTTACCTTGAAACTGAAACACAAGGCGGCCCTTGCGCAGCATTTAATCTCGAAGAATATTACAAACGAGAGTTTTCGGCAAATTTCGGCTGAACCTGCTGGCAGCACCAAGGTGATTATGCCCCTGAGATCAGTTGACAGGTATTTATTATTGAGGAGATCGCAGACTGGTTGTAAAACCGATCTTGTTAGACCTTTAGAACAGATGCATCTTCGCAAAAACATTCATCGACCTCATTCCCTATAAACAAATTGCAAAATTACCGCAATTTATTCAGTCAGACTAGCTGTTTTGCTCTCCTCAGGTTTATGAGACACAGTTGAAGTATACACCCATGGATGTTTCCTAAAACACATCATGATGCCTCAGATGTTTTAACACAAGAACAGCCAGGTAGTTCTGTCGAGTTATCAACCTCACTTTAATCTGGTTAACTCCCTTCAAACTTGTGTTGTTCACCTGAGGCTTTACGGTACTTTCTGATTGCATGCCTTCTACGTCTCTTGCAAATTCCGTTTCGCTTGATTTCCGATAACGCGTGGCTGACTTAGAATGCCGGTCTACTACAGAACAGTGCACCGGGTCTCGTGCCGTGATATGACTGGTGAAGTACCAGACGGAAGTCATTCTGTGATTCAACCGAACCGTGTGAACAGCTTGAACGAGACCACTGAAAAGTTTTTCATGCTTATTCAAAGTTGAATGAAGTGGCTTGCAGAAGGTAGGAATAAAGAAGGCTAGGCAGAATGCTTGTCTGTTGAAACAAGACGGAGCTTTGTGTGCTTCATGTAACGGTGCTGTTCGGTGTATAATTGGCGAAATGCACCCAGTCGCAAATTTTCAAGTTGTTGTTGACAGGGGACTCAAATGACTCTCAGCTGAATCGCTCGGTGATGTTCTCCAACTGAAGCTTTTGCCTAAAGGCCACCTGATGTTTCAGTATCCAAGAGATCGCAATACATGTTCTTGAACGAAACTACTCATAAGTTTGCTGGACACTCTTCGACAGCCCACGGCCGGTTTCGCCCTTACTATTTGGGCTTATCAGGTAGGCGCAGTCCCCAAGTTTCCCTGGAGCTAACTTAATGTTCTCCTTGAACCCAGATTGCACGAAACACACTCATCTGCATACCAATTTGGTTTTAACGAGAGACTCATCTGAAAACCAGCTGAATCTCTTATTTATGATATTCTTCAACCGAATGTGCTGCACAAAAGCTGCCTCATGTCTCAGTCGGTACGACATTCGAGATATTGTGGTATATTTTACTGATGGATTATACGAATCATAAAATTACTGAAAAACGTTTGACAGCCTCTTAGATGAAAGTTCGAAAACCAGACGGTGTTTTACGATGTTCTCCCATAATCAAACATGACGGGGAAGAAGAGGACAGTTTTGCTGCAACATAGTCATAAAACCACTTTATTTTGTGCAAATTTCTAGTGAAAATCCCTTAGTTTTTTTATAGTGATGCATGAAAATACGTGAAAGTTGTAGGTAAGTCCACATCATTGACGAATATACACATTTTGAGGAGAAATTGTTCGAAACACCATTTTCTGGCATCCTTGCCCTGTATGTAATAACCCTCTTCAAAAGCGTGCACTCGTTTCTGACCACAATCTGTGACTTTTGGATTCGTCTGTTTGTTGTTTACCTTCATAGCTTATAGATTGTTGAGGTTATCAACCGATTTATTCCAAAAGACAGTTGCTCGCTCCTGGATGGTAAGTATGCCGTTCGTTTCATTTTTAACATGGAGTGGATGCAGTTTGTAAGCTGGTCAAGCAACTAACCGAATCATGTGAAACAGTTCACTGTTGCCTCTGCAAAAAACAGTGAATGGATGTGTCACTGTATTGACAGAGCGCGTTTCAAACTCGATCCTTTTGTATGGACGGCTGAGTCACATCGGCTTTATCTAATAAAGCCGCTGATTGCGTTCGCGTCACAGAAAGCCACATTATCTCAATCATTGTTCTAATATAAATGCTATTCACCACTTACGAATGTAGCTTGTGTTGAACTGGGGTTCTTCACCTACTACAGGTTTGAAGAAAAGTTTGTTGTACAATCACTCACTCAATTGATCCGATATATGCATGGGTATGTCGGTTCTAGTTGCTACAGTTTCAATCATCGGAAGATGAGGCAGTGTGAAAGATACAGCCAAGGATTGGAGGCGATGGCATGTTCAGTTAGTTCGCGAACTGGGTAGCTACGCACTGAAAGCAATAGAGTCCATGCACGAGCGCCGTCGACTGCCAGTGTCATTAACCATTGGTGAGTTGAGTCCCGGGGTCACCATCCACAGTAGCGCCAGTTGTCGACCCAAATCAGTTTATTGCTTAGTGCTTCCATACTTCGCTGCCAGGTTATACACTGTACACCTTTCGGTCGCTTCTACTCAGCACAGGACTGGACGAAAAGAGCTCTGTGAGGCAGGCGGTTCCTTAGAATGCGGGGTACATGTCCTAACCAGCGTGAGTAATTCATCTATCGCGGGAGAGCTCCTCCCTCCTTAAACCATCTGGTGTACCTCACCAGAGCCGGCCACTGCTTCGTAGACACCGATGCTCAAATACTGACATCTTTCATATATCCTCTGCGAGTACAGGCCACGTTTCTGATCCATAAAGCAGTATGGGTAGCACTGCCGTAGTGTAAACTCTGCCGTTGACAAACAAAGTGACGTCATGTAGGCGACATAGGTGTTGGAGGTTGGCAAAAGCTCTCTCTCATTTCCAGCCAGTCCACCGGAACTTATACAACTGCCCACTTAAACAAATTTGTCTACCATGGCGATTGTTTCGTCTACGAATTTTGGGTTTGACCCCATCCAGTCGTGCGACAGCACTTTATACTTTGCAGGTGTGAAACGCATGCGAAGTCGCGCGTCTAAATTATTCAGGTTATTTAAATGGTTTGCACTTTTGAAGGATCTGAACCAATGAGAGCGATATCGTGCGCACTTAAAATCATACTCCGAGAGAGGTAGTCTGGAACAAACGAGACTTTCTGGCACTAGATATTAAGGTGGATTAAGTGACATTATGGCAATTAAGCCACGCACGTAGGGGTACCTCTGGGCGAGACAGTAATGCACAAGCGTAATCCTCTATAGATAGATAATTGAGCAGTCTTCTCATAGATATTTCCATGGGTACTGATGAAAGTTGGAACAATGTTGAAATTAATTGGAAGAATTGCTTTTATAACTCGTTTGCTAACCAAAAGTGCTCCACATGAAATCCGGTTAATGTACATTCCCCACATGTAGTAGTAGGTGTTAATGCTCTAATGTAGCCCGAAAATTGGCTAAATAAACAGAAAGCGTTGAGCACTAACAAGGAAACTACCCACAAGGTTGCTAAAAACTCTTCGACAGCACACAACTGGTTTCGCCCTTCTTGGGGCTCATCAGGTTGGCGCAGTCCCCGAGTTTCCGTCAACCTTGAACCGTTTTGTTAAACGAAGTGATTACTATGTGCATATAGGGAAAGTGGAACTTATCGTATTGTGGGCACGAGTCGATAGTTTCTGCTGTTCGTCCGGACGCAGGCTTCGTGTTTCTTTCGCCGTTGTAGCAGCTACACGTATTTCCTGACTGTCCATGGATTGCGTGCCGTAATTTCTGCGCGGCTAAACGCTGAGTTGGGTGACATGCGTAGTGTTGTTGTTTTGTGAGCTGTGTTCGGTTTTCTTATGTGTAGGTACGTTTTGGGTGTGTGTGTGCACATGGCTTGTTTCGACTCGTACCAGACGGTACAAACAGTCTAAGGTCAAATGAACCACGATTGTGTGGAGTGATTTGTGCGTGTAGGACAAAACCAAGTTTCGTGGTCTAGTGAGTGACTGTGTCTGAGCAGTCTCGTCGAGTATGTGGGTGAAAGGATACCAACACAGGCTGTTTTTTGTCATCCCAACTATACTACTTGCAACGGATACGAAGGGCCTCCCTGGGCTCGATTTTCGACTGCAATTAACCTTTCCCATCGGCAAACGAAGTCTCAAGCGAGAGTACTGGTCACTTTGCAGGACAACCGTCAAACCTTATTGGCAATGGAAGCATTCATGAAGTTGTCTTCGATCCTATGTCTGAACTGGGTGCTGTCTACCACAGTGTGACACCGGAATCGTGTTTCAATCTTATTAGGACTTGATAACAATATTTCCACACAGCTACTCTGAAATGAACGAACATATCGTGTAGGGGAACTTTACCATCGGAAATCTGTTCAAGCATACAACTCAGTTTTAGTTGCTTAATGCATGCACCTGGTCGCGGCGAACTAGTTGACCAAGCGGGGGACGACCGCACCGCCATTCAAAGCTGTAAGCAGAATTCCATAGTTCGTTGTTTGCCCCTGGGTCTCTACACTCACTGATGTCAACTGGTGTTTTCTGCCCAGTGTATGACCTTAAAAACACTGGTCATGGGGATAGGGCTTTTGCGTGCACATGCACACATGAGGTATGATACCAGCCGGGTGAAGCATGGTGACTCATCCAGGCTTAGACGAATGCGTTGTAACGAATGGTTTCCGATCGATGGAGAAAGTCACAAGGAGCGTTGCGCTACGGAGCTGAACAAGTCCCTACGTAGTAGTGCCACAAAACGGAATGATGCGGAATAATTGCCCGAACAAATTATGTTTCGTGTAATTTTCCAGTGCAAGTGTTATTTGGCCAGAACAAACCGTGTATTGTGTAGATTTTCCTGCGCTCTATTCGAAAAAATAACTTTAGTTTCTATGCAAATATTTGTACCACAGCGGAACAGGCACGCAAGTTCTATTTTTTGAAAATCCCACCAAGCCACACGACCAATGTCCACAATGGCGCGCAAAAGGTCCATGCACTCGGACTTAGATTTCCAACTCTATTTCCTTGGTAGCTTTCAAAAGTAAATCCATTCATTTCTCCAGTTTACTGCATCTTGAGGCTACTAGGTGATTCATTCTTCTGGTGTAAATTCGTACTGTTAATCGGAAGAGGGTTCGACAAGTTTCCTTCCAGTAAGAGGTCCGAGACTGAAGACATTTTCTTAGGTTTGATCTGAATTATACGGCTCAGCTTTTATGGTTAGGCTGTTTAACAAATATTGTATTATTGCCTCTAAGATCACTAGACGACCGAAACCCAGAAAGAACGGTCAGATGTATCGCATTAAATTAATATGACCTTTACCAGGAGCAACACTAGTTAAACCTAGTTTTTATATCTAATTAACTTATAGCTATTGTAAAGAAGGCATCTTGCCGCCCAAATAAGTCCCCGATTCCGGGACCCATTTCTCTCCGTCACCCGTAGAATCTTCCACTGGGGTCAGGTGCTCTGCGTCGAGTCGTGAACGTTCCAGTTCAGACAATACACAAGCCTGGGTGTTTTACCCAGTTAAAGGCTATAGAGCAGACCAATTAGCGCGGGTGAACTTAGTTGACCGTAAGTTTTGTGTGCTAAAACGAAGTATATTCACCTGAAAAAATATGGACTAAGCTGTAGAACATTTTAATTAGGAGCCCATGTATACACAGAGGTGGTTCATTCTCAGTGGACTAACGTTTGATGGCAGCCGCACCAGCCTATCCCGTCCAATCAGACAGCACACCACGTGAGAAAATGAAGGAATGGGTAACCCAGGCAGTTCAGCGACAACTGATCCTGTCATTAGAACTCCCAGTGCACAATAAAAACGGAAAGAATCTGAGTACAACCGTGGATTAAGGCAATTCGTTACCCTTGTTTTGCCGGGATCTTTGGGTTGCTTTGTCATGGAAATCAACACGAGTGCTGACACAGACACTACACCGTCGCACTACCAAAGAATATATGGTCAAAAAATTTAAATCGGAAGAAGACGAGAGAGGACGTGAATGGAACTGAAGTATTTGGAAGGAAACCACTGTTAGGCTATAAATTGACCAGTGAAGTGCAGCTGTTTCGAGCAGTGCAAATGATAGTACGGTATTCGAAGAGAAAGATGGAACTGTGAGATGGAGAAGCCTCCAGATGCCTAAAACCGGAAGTTTTGTAAGCAATGCAGTGAGATTAGTCGAAATCCCACTTCGCCCTGTTTGGGGCCAATCAGGTAGGCGTAGTCTTCGAAGTTTGACCCTGTTTTAATCTTACCTGAACATCATATAGCATTCATTTGAAGCTCGCCTAAATCTCACGTTCATAAAACAAGTTGTCAGTCAAAAAATTGACTTAATAGTCCGTTTTAGTGATCAAAGGGTTCGCTCGATGAAGCAGGGTCCTCTTATTATTTGAAGGTCTTGAAAGCCCCACAGAATTACGAAATGGACCGTTCCAGATGGTAAATCCTGGCAAACTGGTGCTGCTTAAAAGCAAAAGAAGGACGTTGTAGAAAAATTCATTTCATGACTACCAGGCTTCCGCGTACGGTGAGATTGAATCCAGGATTTTAGACTATGTTCTTTCTTGTGTTCACCGGGAACACCGTGAAACCAAACAGCGGAACTGTGCACGAGGTGAGGCCGATTTATCCAGCATAAAGGGCGTTAATTCCGGGTAGGCAAAAATTGCTAGACAGAGGGAGTCAGATGGTTGTGACATACGACTAAATTGGGGCCATTTGAATATTTGTTATTGCCACAGTTCTTTCATATCTGTAGGAATCCAATTATTCAAAATACCTGCGAAATTAGATTGAGGAGTGAAAACTGCCCGTGGAGTCACTTCAGTTAGTAGGAACAGATCTTTTGCTTCACTTGACGCGGCAACCCCACACTAATAGGGAGAGCGACTTTTCTTGGGTGGCTTTCATTTGCTGGATAACCATCCCTATAAACTGCTGATCATTAGCTGTTTTACATAACTCCCTTCCCAGTAAGTTTACGAAGAGTCATAAAATACCATCATTGAGGTGATAGCTAACCTTGGTGCACGCTATTGTAAAGTATGAAACTAAAACTGAATTGGTTTTTCAGTGATTACGAGGCAACACAAACGGTTACCAGCCAGGAGGTTAACTACTAAGAGGGTAAAGCGGACCCCACCGTGACTATGAATTCATCCTGACCGAACACGTGATGAGTAGCTGAATGGAACTTTATTGGACATTGTTCAGGATCCTCTCGGAACTGAGCCCGTACTCCGTCTTCTTCCACAGATGCTGCTGCCAGCTCGATTACTGAATTCAGTTTCGACGTTGAATCTGGACGAACTTTCGAAATTTGGTTCAAGAAATATGAGAACATGTTTCAAACCGACTTTGCTCAGTTTGATGGTGCATGGAAAGTTCGACTGTTGCTGCGGAAACTGGGGATAGCTGAACATGATCGGTTCACAAATTTTATACTCCCCAAACTCCCTCATGACCTCGGTTTCACAGATACCATCAAGATCTTGGACCAAATATTCGGTGAGCAAAGTTCCTTGTTCAATATTCGTTATCGGTGTCTCAAGATTACCAAAAGGGATACTGAATATTTCACTACTTATGCCGGTGTGGTCATCGAGGAATGCGAGCGCTTCCAGCTCAGCACCATGACCGAGGATCAATTCAAGTGTCTCATCTTCGTGGCTGGTCCTCAATCGCCACATGATGCAGATGTTCGGACCCGGCTACTGAATTGGATTGAACAGGATCCAGAATTGACGCTTCAGAAACTTACCACCTGATGCCAGCATCTTATCAATCTCAAGGCTGATGCTGCAATGATTGGACATTCCCACTTCTCTCAGCCTGACATGGTGTGCAGAGTAACTTCCAAAAGGCAATCAAATTCTAGTCGAACCCAAAGAAAATCGCCCATATCCCTTTGGTTTTGTGACGAATGACACTATTCACACCACTGTCCCTACCTGAACAATAGGTGCAGCAAGTGCAGTCGAAAGGGCAGCAAGGAAGAATGCTGCAGAGACAACTTCAGAAGCTCGCGCAAACATCGACCCGACAAAAGGACGCAGAAAGGGGCCGTGACCGCTACATTCAGGATGAAATCACCCAGCCGACGGAAATTCATCACAGTATGTATCAACGCCACACCGGTTAACCTCCAACTTGATACAGGTTATGACCTCACTTCGATTTCAAAACGAACCTGGGACGTAATTGGAAGGCACACACAGTGAAACACACAAAGTGCACCCTTCGTAATGCGTCTGGTGGAAGCCTCAGACGGACCGGGAAGCTGAACTGCTCCGTAACGTTCAAGGGGATTCAACTCAATGTTGCTTGCTACCTCGCGAAATATGCAGGCCTTGATCTATTGGGCCTGGATTGGATTAATGAGTTACAACTCTTGAACCAACCCCTCAATGTCGTTTGTAAAGAAACAACAGCAGATGGCTGCAAAACGTTCACCAGACCACATGCTGACGATTTTTTGATCGCTACGGTTACAGCCAAATTGGAGACCAGTGGGAGCATACGCGACACAACAGCTATTCAGCTCCTGGCGGCCATCACTGGGAACAACCTCACTTCAGTCCATTTTGACGGATCCTGCCAGCAGCCTGCGACATTGTACCTCCGGTTCGAACCCTTCAGCCTACAGTCCCAAGTTCACGCGGATCGTTCCACTTCTATCCAGAAACTCAAGATAGACGGGCCGGCAGAAGGGACAGCAGAACAATCACACAGAGGCCAGATACTGATTCGAGGATATTGGGAATGCTGTCCACGGTGGACGCAGGGTCGAATACTACGTCAAGCACCAGGCACAAACTGAAGTGGAGGGCACCAGATCCCAGATCAGCATGCTCACTGCCCCAGGGACGGACTGACATGCGACAGCACCTACATGAGTCGTCACACAAAGCAGCGGTCGGTTGAACAGCATCCTCAAGGGGAGGTGTCCGGAGGCCAGCCGCTCTTAATAACCGAACATCACGTCGACTGGACAGATGTCACATGAGGGCTACGGACTAATCGAAGGCATGCCTTGATTGATCAAAATGTCAGCCAATCTGGATCGAGCATCTATAGCTCGACGCTTCTCGCCCCCCTCACGAAGATCCTAGCGCGATCTTATGGAACATTCTGTGAATACCGTTGTAGTAATCTTCCTTTATCTCCATAAAGGACCGTCTCAAGCTACCGTGACTTTAGATATACCATGGTGGCGGAGAAGGAAGCTAAGAACCGAAACAGAAGTTGCACAACAGTGCGAGAGTTAACAAACGGTGGTCCATTTAGGATGGACTGGTGATCTACCAAGTACACACATGTATTCCCGAGTAGCATCCGCTAAAACAGCAGTGCAAAAACTACTGATGCCTCTTCCAGATGAATACACTTCACCATACAGCACCAATGAAGCGGGTGACACCCTGAGTGTTTGAACGAGAAAACCCATTGTATTCATTGCGGTGACTCAGATGCCTTGGAAACTTTATATGCACCTCACAATGTTGCACATGAAATTCCAAGTAGTTTCGACCTCACCCAATGCGCGTGAACGCCAACGACTGGCCAAATTGCTCCACCTACATACTTATGGTAGGGGCATGACTAATATATGCCTGTTAGATCTTTACCGTCCGGGCTTTAAAAACTAGCGTGCGCTGGATCTGTGGTAAATACACCAATGCATTTACGAAATAGTAACGCGCAGCTAAACGACAAAAATGGCGATTAGAACGAGCTCCAACTGTGGATAGGGATGGATCTCATCCCACTGAATACAACCACTGAGGTGCTCAGGAAATAGGGATGACAATTATTCGGGGGGTGAAGAGGGTGTGCAGTGGAGAAAATGATCGCGCAGAAACGGTAAGGGCAGGGATATAATTTGTGAACTTACTTCATATACTTGTTAGCAACTGCATGATTTGTCTGTGAGGCGCACAATAACCCACAACCCAGCCGAAAGAGGGGCTTCCTGGAAGGTCTGCTCGGAGCCTGCACTTGACATACCTGACTCACAGGTCAGCAAACCCTAAAGGATGGTACGCGCAAACCACTGGGAGTCGGTAAACACGGCTGCAGTTTTCATGTGTTTCATATGGCAACCACCTAGCATATTCAACGAAGCCTCTGATCAGGGGCGCCGATGGATTGTCTAGTCGCCAGGTAGAGGACACGTCGTACGCCATTCGCGTTGCATATTGAAACCGGCGACGGCCTACACGAGGAAGCTGTTCATTCGCTTCCCCCTGACCCACATCCTCAAATCGACCACTCTGAACTTATCGTGACACTAGACGTTTACAGCTTTGTGTAAACAGCGGGCCGACCAGGGTAAAACATTGTTGGTGTCGCCACTGGTTGTTCAGGACCAACCCGCTGAGGTCAACGACCTGGGGATGGACCTAAAGGCGTACAGCCCTGTACCGTCTGTGCTGTTACCCAGGTCCCAAGCTGATTCACACCAGTAATTACCATACCACATAGAGCTGTCCCTCGGAAATTATGTGGCAGGTAAGCTGGTTGTATTCATGAAGTGATAGGAATTTTGTTCATGCTAGGTCATTGGGTTAGCCGACTCACTTATCCTGACCGACATAGACGGGTGAGTGAATCGACTGTTCGCCGGTTCAATGAATCAGTGGAGTAAGCGAACCCGCACATTTCTAATCAACGGTGCCGCTGGCCATGTTCCACAGGGATTGTGCATACCAAAGCCTTGGAAGGTCTCCCGGCCCCAACCCCTGGAATGAAATCGTTTTACTGCTGGAACCGGATCTCAAGACGAGCGGTTTTCACCTCGTTTATAGCGTCGCGTTTCCATAACGACCGGTGGCTGTTATGCGGCTGACACGCAGCGTGCATATACGAACTTCCGAAACGGAGTCAGTCAGCCAATAACCCAATAGTCTGACCCACTTGGCCGCAGGGCGCTGGCCTCGTCGGAGGACGCAGGGAGTAAGGCGTGACTCTGACTCCTGATGCGGCTGCGGACAGTAGGTGCCCCCGGATCAGCACCAGACTCTTGGGTCTCAAAGGCATTCCGACCCCATTGAATAATTCGCGTACGGTCACGGTCAACCGATGGGCGATTTTCCAACCTGTCCTTTTCCGGAGTAAGGCAGCATCGCTGCTTCCATAAAGATGGACATGCTAGTCGCCCGGGAGAAACACCTTACTGCCTTTACACAATTATCGCAGAGGACAGTACGATTTTACATCCAGGTAGCCCGGCAGTGCGATTTCTCGGACTACAAGGCGTCGCTGTTCTTTGTCGGACTGTTCCTTCCTGATATGTTTGAACCTCAAAGAACTGAGTCCTAGCTAGTGTGGCCCACAGGATCAGTGTAATACTGAAAACTGACCACCACAGGGTGAGACAGCTCTAGGTCAGGTTCAGAAAGAACCAAATACAATACAACTAGCTTATATGAAATCATCAAGCGTGTAATATTCCCTATTTATTGGGTTAGGGAAGCTTCTACGATGTGGATCCTATTAAAAAGAAAGACATCTGTTTGTAGCCTTGATAAATTCTATATGGGACCCCCTAATCCCCGATAACTCTGAGAAACATTTTGGCAATCCACGTTTCTGTGGTCTCTGCTGTACACTCTGAACCGCTACGCCTACTTCACACAGAAAATAACTCACTAATAATTTTCAACCTCAACTGTTGGCGTGAGTAGCCGATACACTCATTTTCTAAGCGAACACTACTCAATAAACTCTCTGCGAAACTCGAACAAACGCTGAAAGAGAACCGAGTACCAGTTTTCAAAATACATACAAGAAATGCATTTGGCTGAACCTAACTTTCACGATACGTGGTGGTTGATACATCTGTGTCAGCGCCGTGCTGATGTGTAGGGCAATCGACTGTCAACTTACACTGAGCTTGTATGTTGGGCAGAAAGAACTTGGAAAGGGGTACGACAGATAGCCTATCTTGTTAAGCTAATTGGATTTTGTCCAAGCATCGTTTCCCTGAGAAGTAGCGACGGGAAACTCATCTCACGGGCAGTCGCATCCAAGTCGGTCTAAGTCGCTCAAGCTCAAGGACGAAACAGTTCGGTTCAGACTACTATTGATCAGAACCTGGCTAGATTCAGTCCACATTTTCGGCTGAGAGCACACAACTGGCCAGACACCATCAGGTGTCCTACACAAGGAAACAATGTGTAAATTTCATAGAGGACTTGTATGGAAAATAAAATAGTTGAGCGCTATCCGCTTTGAAGCAGAATACAAATTGACTCGACAAGTCACTGCGGTGGGAGTCAACGACACTCAGTTGACTAGAGGCTTATACACGAGTGCGGCGAGACTGCAAGATTGCTTGGAGCACATTCAACCGAGACTTCAAAGTGATTGGCGGCATACTTCCAACGCGTGACATAACACTGTTTCAGTGGCAATAACGCAAATGCCGGATACGATCTGCAGTTCGATACAACAGAGAAGCTTCCACGCCAGGCTAACAATGAAAACGGTATAATTGAAGATCCAAGCAATGATTGATCGAAAGGATGCCGGTGGAGCTCGAGCAAAAGAACGAAATACCACGCAATTAAGAACAGATTGGCAAGACTTTGAACCAAGTGGATGAGATGGAATAGAAGCAAGTTTGCAAATACGGACATTCCGGATCGCACACGAATATCCCATGTTCAATAGGAAACATGTGCTGAGATAATGCAAACCAACTAGTAAACAATTTCTCAGAAAACATCCAAGCCCATAGAGGCAAGCGATCATTGTTTTCGGGCTAAAATGGCGCAGCAACTAAGGTGCGAGCTACCGAAGATAACGTCTGGTTGCTCCCACCTAGACTCAGGTACCTTGACATATTCGAGATTTCGCCTCGTAAGTGAATCCAACCTATGCTGAAAAGCCGAGAAGCACTGTAGATTGGCGATCACAGACAATGCTTATCTTACGAAATTCCATGCAGTTTCGAACCCCCGATCTCCACGCTAGCAATTCGCATACTTAACCGTTTGGCCACAAGCAGTGAGTAACTCGCACTCAAACAGGAACTAGCACCACCCTTTCATCAATAATGGAAACCACATCACGTGCTGACAGGCTCCTCGACCGAAGACTTCTCAGATGGAATAAATACGGAAAACGAGTGAACATTCCATTTGAGTAGTTCCTCCTACTGCCAACTGATATCTAGGCCCCAAGTGATGATTACAGGTAATGGTCATATCCCGTTACGCCGCTAAAACAGATGGACTGAACCAAGTGAAGGATCTCAGACCCTGAAGCTGGAGGTCTAATAGCCCTCAGAGTAAATCTGTCTAACTAGTGTCTATTACTTGTGAATTGCACTCAGATGCACGGAGATTAAGATTGCATCTCTGAACAAAAGCCAGGAGGAATACACTGCACCAGTTTCCCACACGTCGTCGACCGACTACACTACTCCGGAAGTCTTATCTCCGACTGTTGCCTCGAAGTAGCCATAATATGATAACTTCACTCCGTCAGCCCATCATCAGCCAAAAATTCCCCAATTAATGGGACCTGTAAGTAAGCGTACTAAAAGCACAAAACGAAAACCGCCTTTGGGGTGAAATAAATCAGCGCAGGTCTTGAGCATTCCTCCTATTCCTCTTTCACAGCCAACTCTTTGAAACCGGGCACTCCGTGAGTGTGCCAGGGTTACTAATGAGCACGACCGAGAGGAAAACCAAGCAGCACCGGGAAGTCAAAAATTACGCCAGTTGTTGGTGAATAATCACCAGAGACAAACTGTTCCAATGAAGCCAGGCAAATTATAGAATAGCGCGATCAAGCGCAGATCTGATGTATCACGAGAAAAGTGTATTTCACTGGTAAAGCAGAGAAATGCACATCCAAGATAAAAATACAGTCTGTGAAGATAGGACCCCTAAAATCATCCGGTGGAGACGAAGGGGTAATGATGACTAACGCGTTGAACCAGGCCTGGCGACAGTAAAAAAGGCGTTCGCACCAGATTAACATGAGGAAATCAATGAATTCGGCCGAAATAGAGCGAGGCGGAGAGTGGATTGTAGGAAAAGCAGAGAACAAGCAGATGGGAAGAAACGCCAAAGCTATTCTTCGAGTTCGGATGAGTCGCCACGTCCGAAGATGAAGTGGTAGGAAGCGTGTGAAGGGGCGGGCGACCAGTAAGTTGGCTGGTAGGTTGGATCGAATAGGTACAAGCAAATCACAAGGGCGTTTTAACAGATGGAAATAGAAAAGGTAGAGAGCGAAATCAGATAGAGAAATGGTACAAGTCAGCGTGCCGCGGGCAATCGAGGCAAATACGACGCGCACTAGTGAGGACAACTTTCATTACTTACACGTGCCTTTGAGAATACTAGTGTTAAAGTGTGGGAAGCACATGTTTTATCGGGTAACCAGATAATGCCGCCGAGGGTGTGGGCTGACCGTAGCCAGAGAAGGCAGATGGACCCACAGCACTGGGAATCAATAATGGAGACCCACCGTGGTTTGCCGCAGCCCCGACGTTACGAGAAGGCATGTGGGGAACAGAGGATTGGGCTTGTCGCTGACTGTGAATATGATGTTGTAGACCGACGGTTGATTGTGATTGTGAGGTTGAATAGAAGGACATTGGTACAGTAGCTGCAGACTCAGAAGTAAAACTTGCGTAGCCCAACTAGAAAATATAAGTTAGGAAAAAGGAATTGACGGATTCGAGAAATAAACTCATTTGCAAACTAATTTGGCTTTAAAGGAAGACAGCTGAATCCCGGCTTAATCTTTCGCTCCCGATATTTGTCAACTGAATAAGCTGCTGCTGTCTGATGTTTCAGTTCGGACAATATTCGAGATATCGCAACCATTGTCCAGTCCATACAGAATACACTACATCCATGTGATTTAGAGAGATCGAATGCAGTTTCGAAGGCTTATTCCACTAGATTGATGCAAGTCAATCTGGAGTTACCTGGTGAGTCTTCCGTGTCAGCACCTGAAGGGGGTGAGTAGACTGCCGTCAAGTATGGTTGGTGCGAGACGGCTAACTTGAGGTATCCCTATTGGTTCCCATAATATCGCATGTCGCACTCGGTGCCGACACTGTCCATACCGTTGGAGAACTCTCCGATCTTGTCCATTTGCCTAATCACCGAATTTTTACCACGTCAAACTGCGTTGAAATTTTTTCCGACCAAGGAACAGCTAAGACTCCGGTGTTCGGAGCGTAGCAGCGGCGTTTTCGGTAGAGGATGGCAGACAGAGAGGAAAAGCGATATAGTGAGATTTCCGCAAGTTTTGCGGAAGCATGTAGGCACAGTTGACGGGTACTGGGAGACCGAATGTACTTCCTTGGTTTCCTGTGTCCCCTCAAATAAGTGCTCTGGTCACATCGAGATTTCCCGTGTCGATTATGTGTGGCTAGGGGCACGCCAAACTGATTACGGGCATGCAACTTGAAGGAGGCACGATGGCTGAGATACTGCTAGGTTGCCCAAGTCTAGACAGATAGCTATTTATAGATGTATGTGACTTATCCCCGGGCGTTATCTTTTTTGCACTAATTTTTCATTCTTTTGTGCTCTATACCAGGACGTCCTTCCCTTAGTGCCGTAATAGTTAGGAGATGGCATTTATGCCTGGTGTATTGTCATCCATGACGGCCAGAGGCAATGAAGCCTTGAAAAATAGGAGCAATGTTAAGGTAGTACGTAATAAGTGATCGCAGTAGTGTTGTGTCGTTAAGCAGTGGTACCCATCCCAGGTGCGCCTGTAAGTTACTAGATTGACGAAGATCCAGCCAGGTAAACTTGGTTCATTAATAGGATTTACTATCGATCAGGGAAACATGGGCAATGGTGTGTTGTCTTACCTGGGACGGCAAGGGTGGCGGTGTTGGTTGATTTGGTTGTGGTGCGGTACCGAAAGCAGTAGCATACAATCCTGTAGCTGGATTCATCAAACTGTGGACATTCGGTCTACCCTGGGAACCAGTAAACTGTTGAAGTTGCTGAAGGCGTTGGTGGTGGGAGGGTGATAAAGAAGGGTAAAATGCAGAGTGTACCGGAAACTGAGGTTGGCTTTGGGCAGATGGTGAATGAGAAATGTTGTGTGATGGAAAAATATTCTGCACAACTCCTCGTTGGCGAGTAGAAACGTTCGATAAGTCGGTCGCGTTGGGTCGTCCTCCACCGATTACACCAACGTAATTATGGTGAGCGACAAAGCTGGAGTTTGGTGAAGTGGAGATCGGCAGCTGAACTGGACCATGAGTCGCGTTATATCCACCTGGTGGTACTGGGTGCGGCAGCAGACCACCACCACTAGCATTTCCTCCACCAGCAGGTGCAAATGTACTACCGTAATCTTGGGCCGAGGCTTGCAGGCCTGATGCACCAGTTGGGTTACCCAAGATGGACCATGGATTACTGGCGGCTGGGGGTCCCATGTTATGCCTAGCGGAGTTGTGGGGGTGGTAGCTGGGCTGAGGTTGACCTTGAACAGCAGAGAAAATACCTCCTGCTGCGGCAGGTTGGACGCATCCCGTCGCCGAAGGTAAGTAGGCGTATTCATTCTGGTGGGTCCCACAAAAACGGGAATAAGAGGCAAATCTAACAGTAGGAAGCAAAAACCTGCTTAGGCGAACGACACGATAAAACTGAGGAAATCATGTCTATGCCAGTGGCAATCAATTTAATATACCAATGCGTTTTCGGGCTAACAAACTAATATACGATCTGGTGAAGCATTCGCGGATTGATGAGGGTCAGCTGTGCCCATAGTTCGAATTTTTTAATGACCATAGCTTAAGGTCATCATAATCTAGAAGACGTTTGAGCCAACAACCATCGTAGACCGCAAAAAAAGCAATTAGAAAATGAGTGTTCAGTCGTGTAACGGGAACTCCGATAGAATGTGCTCAACGCCAAAAGCTGCGCTGGTTAGGTCGTGTATTACGTAAGCCGAATCATTGATTGCCGAAAAGGTTACTGTTCTCCGCGCCCAATTCAGAATGGCGCATGCAAAAAAGTAGCCAACCTTTGATCTGGTAGTGGGGTATGAAAGGGATTACGAAACGTTTGGGTGCTGTAGGTGCAACTCGCCTTCCAGGATTGAGGCCGCGTGATGCCCACTGTGTCCGGCTGGAGACGCTGCAAGGTTTGGCTGCTAATCGACGTCAATAAGGTTCTTGTTATCAGTTTCTTTCAAGAGTGCCTGAATGAATGTCTGGAGATGTGAACACCTCGAAATGATTGTAACAGACTGGCACCAATTCCCTTCCTGTCCATTTTGAATCTTTTTTTTTTAACAATAAGACTTTCAAACACACTATGGTAACATGAAAGTTGAACACCGTTGTGCTACCGATGGTGATGATGGTATGCATCAAAATTTTCATCCCTTGGTATGAGAGCCTCTTCTACCTGACACAGATACCATATGGATACGCAACTGGCTTAGTAACAGATTGCTACACAAAATGGCAACCGTCACGCAGAAGAATGATTTGCGCTTAGTAACACGAGCGTGCATTTACACTGTCCGATCTGTAGCGTCAATGGCTGCATTACATAAAGCATGAAAGCTTTGCGCGACATCGATAGTAAAAAAATAATCGTTCAGCTGTAGCACCCCTTCGGCGCTTAGCTGCCATGCCACCCGAAGGAAGCACGAAGGCTGGGATACTGCCAGGTTGCCCAGGCCTAGACAGGGGAAGTCGAGATGCAGAAGTCCGGTTTGAACCACGGACCTTCCGGTCAGTAAATTCGCGCTCTAACCACTAGGGCTATCCCGCCCCCTGACATCGATAGTGTCATTCGAAAGTACAAAATCCTTCAACCATAAAGAAAAAAGACAGCAACTTTCAAGCATAACCTAATGGAAACCGGTACGAAACCCGTCTAGGAGATACAAATCCCGAATCGGCAGACGAAAAGATTCCAAGTGAAAAGCTGGGTGTCCGCGGCTTAGCCACAATAATTATATCTTTCTTAACTCCATTCTGTTGGAATGTGACTGCAACGAAGTTGGGAAGCCGACTTAAGATCTACTTTTGGTCGACAGACGCCCAAAACAAGACAAGATGAAAGAATTTAGTGGTGCCTGTAAGTATGTCCTAAAATTGCGTTGCGGTATGGGGCCTCAATATAAACGTATGTTAAGGTCGAAGAAATGCAGTGCGTCCATGTTAACTATATCCACACACAGATGTAAAATCAGTGCAATCCGTACTAGACTTTCCAAACACGGTTTGATGCTGAATGAATGTACATTACCTCTGGACTTAGTTGACCTACGCCAGTCAAGCGGAACATCGGTGTCACCAATGAATGCACCATTACTGATGGAAGTCTACGCCTCTCAAATACAGATCAGCACAAGTGGTTCACGCCCAACGTCATAGCTCCGCGTAAACTCATTATGATTTGCCCACTATTGACAAATGTATAAGAGTCGATCAGCATTGGCCAGTAAATCCTTCTGGGATGTCAGTAGCTAAACAGGGGTGAACCTCACACGAAGTACTTTCCTAAGTACATTTGTGCAAACAAGCGATAAGTACGGAACACAGAAGGTTAATCGGGTGTTGTAACAAGAATAGAATTAACACGATCGTACGCATCAGCCACATACCTGCAGTTCCGTCTGGTAGGTAAAACCACCAAATGCAGAGGGCTCAACTTGATGCGGGAACCGTTGGCGGTACCGCTGCTGGTTTGAAGGCAAGGTCCAATTGGTGGGAAAAGAATGAGCTGACTGAGCCTGATGACCAGCGGACTGGTGTTGTTGCTGAGGCGAGACGTAAACGGATCCTGCTGCGCTGGCAAAAGCCGCAGCTTGTGACTGGGAGACCGAATGTGATGAAGAAAGTTTGTTCGCTTCGCCACTGTATAATCCACCGTAATTATGTAGTTCACTAGAGGAAACGACCGAAGGTCCATAAGGCTGTACAGAGTAAGATTGGCTACGGGGGACCAGCGTAATCGATTGTTGGGACTTGTTAGTGGGGTCAACACAAAGGGACGGTGCATTGGGTCCTGTTAGTAGGTTGGATAGAACATCAGAACCATGGACCTGAGAGAAGGCTTGATTGACAGCTGAACCTCCGACACTCGCCAAACGATTGCCATAACTATCCAGAGCCTGGTCGCTGGTCGGCCACATATTAGCAGAAAAAGTGCTATCCATGCTGCTTGCTAGTGGAAGAGCACCTGGCCTGTTGGGGTAATAGTTGGCATGCAGTTGAGATGTGACATTATCTGTCCAAGAGCTGGAAACAGGACGATTAGGAGGATGAGGAACCACGAGAAAAGCACCTTCGGTGGGCAAACGACGAACAGCGTGGGCCTGATTAGCGCTGTCTTCATAATCACATTCGGTCCTCTCGGGATCAGTCGAGGTTTCAGATGCACAGTTCGGGCCAGCTGGGAGATGTTCATTCGTAGTACTGTTCGGACTGACTGGTGCAACTGTGGGCAACGGTGGGTTGGCAGTTAGCATTCCAGAATTACCTGGACTGCTATGTACCACAGGTTGCTGTTGCTGCGGCCGAACTTTACAAATGTTGTTGGAAACGGTGGACGCACTCACAGAAACAGTCGAACCAGTAATTGTACCACTAACTACACCAGTGGACGAGACTGCTGTAGTAGTACATGTGTTGCTTGGATGTACTGCCACAACGGCCTTGGCGTTAGACTTTTCATCCTTTTGCTCCTTCGTTGGTGACCAAAACTGGCGTGCCGAGGTGTAAGTTTCAGTATCAACCGTCTCTGTTGTCTCCACCATAACAAGCTGTAGGTCTTTACTTTGCGGAAGAAGGGCGTTTATTGAGTCGCCGTCTTCTGGTTGGGCTGACGTGGAATCTGTATGCTTCAGGTCGGTTGACCAATCGGCATCGACCGCGCGCTCAAAACTTGAGACGTTGGAAATTGTCCGGCTTTCACCTTTCACAACTGCAGACGATGCAGAAGAGGATTTAGTTCCCACCACTTTAGACCAAGGACGGGCTGTGGACATTATGGCTTGAGTGCAGTCAGATGTTCCGGTGGTGAACTGAGTTGGAGCGGTCGTGGCCCATGCCTTAGTACTATGGTAAACAGTAGTGCTCTCGCTGGTATTCGTAGCTCTACTCCTGCTGACAGGGGTTTCACCAGTCGAATTCATGCTTACTGAACTTAACGGTGGACCCATAAATGTTGGCTTCACTAGGAGCGGTTTAGTCTTTCGGAGAGAATGTTTATTTTGTCCACTAGCAGAGTACCGGAGTCTAGTAGTTGTCTGGCTCAAAGAATGCTCTCGCCCCTTGTCATTCGGTTGAACTGGTTGGGCGGGTTTGAAAGAGTCATTATCCCGCCGAATCGAGGGTTTAGAACTAGCGGAAAGCTCTTGTTTTAATCGGCGACGAGCCAACTTTTTACTAGCCTTTGATATTACTTTGGTGAATCCATCCGAAAGAAGACTATCTTGATCGGAGTCGTATTCGTTTAGGTCAGGGGGTGTTTGAGCCTTATTCGGACCACAATGAAATTCACTCTCAACTTTTTCTGTGGTAGTTTTATTAGAAGGGTCTTCGGAGAGCTGGGATTTGGGGTTCGTGTTGACTTTCGACTCAGGTGTTTGTGAAGTGTGTGTGAAAGGGCCATGTGGTTTGAGTGACATTAACGGGGGTATGGAAGGAACACAGGTGCGCCTGTTTGAATAGTCTGCCTGATGGTATCGACCCGTGCTGGATTTTTGGAACCTTTGTCCGGTGTTTGACCTTCCACCAGAAACTGAAATATATGTCTTCCCAGAACGAGAACCTGTTTGATAACCCCGACCACGTGAGCCATGTGTATCAGTACTGCCGGTGGTGCCTAAAATACGATGAACATAGAATACAATGAAGAATGTGTAGGCACACATCTCAGTCCAACGCAATCCTAGGCGTTGTTTGTCAAAAGACAAAAGACCTAGCTGTGTACTTACTTACCAACGAGTTAGCTCCCTCTTTGCGAACCTCAAAACCAAGGAAACCGTTATGAGTTACATGAAGGAGCCAGTCCAAGTACACTTTAGACCACAAAGGCCGTACTTTCTCCCTCAGAGGCCACAACAACATTCCTCGTTAGACACGTTTTGGCATGAATAGCCTCGGAGAGGTCAAAACCTTTTCCCCTTCGTTCAGATAAGGGGTTATTGTAGTATCCATCCAGCAGGCTAAAGTAGTGTAAAAATTGGTTCCACCGCGATAGTAAGAAAAAGACAACTTGGAAGCCGCTAATAGACTGAGAACGGGTTTATCAGACCATAAATTCATAACAAGTTTGTGAAGAAATTCATAGGCGCGATCGCTTGTTTGTAAAACAATCCGCTGTACTACATTCCAATGCAGCCGACGGAAAGATCTCAGCAGCTTCTGATAAACAAGGGAAACCCTATTCTTAGATGTCTTCGCGCTACCGCGTGACATCCTATAACTACACGCAGTGTGCAGTGGTGTTCGCGCTGGCATTCTCTTTCCAACCCACCAGGCCCGGAAGAGGTGCACAGCGGTGTCAACTCTGACAGCTAAGTAGTGACCGATGTGACGTTCAGTGAGGAAGCCCCATTTCACACGCTCCTTGTGGCAGATGTTCCACCAAAGTGGACGGTGAAATCGGATGTTAGGGATTGTAACCGGATTGACATGCAACTGGCCGTCCGTTTAGTGCAGCTGGACGAACTGTAATTTCATACTGCTCACAAGGTGTGAGTTAGCGGAGAACGGATGTCAGGCGCTCACTGGCAGCCCTGGGAAACAACAGGGCTGCCAAAGCACCTGGAGTAGATTGGAGTCACAGATACTGCCCCCCCCCCCGTATCAAAAAATGAAGTTGTGGCTCATCAATTCGAGATCAACGCTAAGCTACCAATAGAGTTGATCGCTCACACTGGAGCACTAGTGTGGACTGGGACCACACCCTCGTCTGCTCTAAGGTGTCCATGTGTGGATTGTTCAGGCCTCGATCCGGAAGACTGGAGGTTGCATCGCCCTAAATACTACGGAGATCTGTACCAGGTTCTTCTCAGCTTCTTACGCGCAGGATGAAGTCGATCGAAAATTTAAACAACTCCGTGTATTCAGTAATGCATTAAGCGTTTGCTCTTATTCGACCCGAAGACTGACAACCTCTGGCAGACTGAGACCGCATGAGATGGCTTGGTAATCGAGAACCGAACTACCGACCGCAGTTCAAATCCGATCCTTTAGCTTGTCTAGGCAGCGGCAGCACCTATACTTTCCTGCTTCCTTTGGGATGCCAGCTACGCACCAAAAGGAATCTAGTGGGTTTGCTTTTTGGTCGCACTTACAGTACACTGAGTATAAGAAAATGTTTGTTGGTCCTAACTAGATGGTTACCGATAGTCTCTTGGGGTGAAGACGATTATCAACGGTTGGTGACAAGCAGTCATATGCGTAGCCAGCTGTCGGTAACATGGACTACGCTACCAATAAAAAGGCAAATCAGAGAGAACAGATCAAGCAAATGAGGTGAACGGCGATTCGCTGAAAAAGCCAGTTGATTGGTGACAGGTTGTGAGATAGGTGTTGCGTTGGGTGGGGTGAAAACGCGCTATTCTAGGCAGTACTCGTCAACGGCTGAATACGAAATATTTGACGAAACACCAACACACTGGATCAGCGCATGCATAAGTTGAAATTAAGGAAGTTCCATGCGGTACGATGTTCGCAGTGTCATACTAGGAGTGCTCAGCTGACTGAGAGTGCGAATATCCCGAGGAGGAGACAAAACAAGATGAGGTTGTACCAACTGAAACAGCTGGTGGCATGCATACCTACCTCCACTGCCACCACCGTTACCACGACGGTCGTGAGGATATCTGTCTGGTCCAGGCAGTTGACAGCCAGATAATTCGCCGGTGGTCTGACTGAATGGATGCGTAATGCTGGATATTGGTGTGACTTCGTCATTGTCACCTGAGACAACCGGGACGCTGGCATCTGGAGGAGCGGCATGCATGCCATCACCTACAACAGTGGCTTCGTCCGACGAATTAGTGGACAGACCAAACACATGCTGGGTAGCGTCAGGTTCAACGCTGACCAGTGGGTGGCTTTCAACGACCGCCGAAAGTTCGCTAATATTGTAAGTCACAGAGGCCACAGTCGGATTGGGAGCAGGTAGGGTGCTTGATGCACTCTCCGGATCAGTCGAGCCTTCTGTGGCGGTTTCCCATTCGTCAATGTCGTTAACGTCACTTAAAACTCCTCGAGAGACTAGAAATATGAACACAAAAAAGGCAACACATTGGATAGTCCCGTTTGTGCTGGAAGACCAACCAAGTGTCTTCAAAGTTATTGGAACACATCAAACCGATCCAATATTAGTGGGACAAAGCAAGCGACTTGAACAGGTAAACTTGATTTCAGCATCAAAGGAATACAGGCCTCCATGTGAAGCTCGTCACCGGAGCCAGCATTTCTGAAACCGCTTCATTTTATCTCAGGTGCAAAAGGAAAGAAAATAAAACAATAATGGGAACAGCGTTCGTGGCAAACATAGCAAGAGAAGGGTGAGAGTATTGGAAGTGCAAGGTTGCATGGATGGAGCCTGAAGCTGCCTGGTGAGATGAAGTTGATTGACACACTCGTGAGCTTGAAAAAGATCTTAATTGATCCGAAAATTTAACCTCAAAATGTACACACGTAATCAGCCAGCCTCTAATGCAAACATTAGAGCTAGGGATTTTTAGTCTAATGAGTAGTGTCCAGCTACCACCGCTTCACACCAAATAACGAATTCTTAGACACACTCCAATATGCACAATACCGGAATGGACAGGAATAGAGTATTGAGTATAGAGCATCGAATTAGGCAAGTCAGGGCTAATGACATATTGGGGCTGCAGGCACCTTTGAAGCGTAATAAACTCCAACCACTGTGCAAGGATAGGTGACACCTCAGTGCCCAAAACGATATCAAATATACCCAGTGTGACTGCTTCCCACATCCCTTTTTGAGATTAGGAAATAGGATAACGTTTGAAACACTTACCAAATTCAGGGTGACGATTCTGGGCAATACGCGTGTCGCCTGATCTCTCTACGTAGTTGTGGTTTGTATTATCTATCGAGCTTGCATGGACGGATTGGCATTCCGACTCACCTACCGTCTTCTCCGTTTCCTCAAGATTCTGACCAAGAAGAGAACCATCGGACGCACCAGCCTCACGATTGCCACCAGAATTTTGATTACCGCCCCCGTTCTCGCAACCATTTCGACGTGAGCCATCACTCTGCCCGCTGCCGCCGGTGGAGTCACCACCCATGGTTGATCGACCTGTTCCTCCAGCAGCTGCACCTCCATCCCCATCTTTGCCATCATGGTACCGATCACGTTGATCACGGTAACGGCGAGATCCAGCAACACTGGAACCAGGGGCACGCTTGTTTTGTTGAAGTGTGGTCACACGGTTAGGATTCCTCCGGGATCCACTTCCACGTGGGAAGGTTCCTGAGCGACCAACTCGAGGGTGGGCATACTGTGGGCGAGTGTTGAATCCCATATCTGCTGCCGGAACTCGAACTGTCGGTATGTCATTGTCCCCATAATCCGTCAGAATGGGTATATCTAGAGGAGGTGTCACTTCCGACCTCTGAAAAACAAAGCCAACAAGCGGATTTAACACTGTTCTCCAGGCAGTTGACCCGGTGACCACTGCCAACCGATACTTGAAGAATTACGCTAAGTCGAGGGATTACAGGGTAGGGCTAGAACACCGCTGCTATATGCATATTAATCATGTTCAAGATAGTTGGGTAATTTCGGTAATTGAGTGTAAGTGACTTTAAGGCGAACGACGAATCCAGGTACTGAACTGTGCTCAATCTGAACCTCTGGGATCTGCGGTGGTTTGTTGCAGAACACCGGCTTCTCAGGACTTGTTGCGCCCAAGTTTTGCGAATCCACTTTAGGCAGCACTAATGTGTAGAGGGTAACTTTAGTTAGCAAATACATTACTTCCTGACTGGGGGGTGAATACAAGCTACTGATGCGTTGGCCTAACCTCCAATAAAAATACCAGGATGCCACCGCATGAGGATGTAGTACTCGAAGTTCTGACTGACAAGCGCTTCTGGAATAGGGTTTATGATTAATTTGGGCCTTCGTAACCATTTCCTCAACGAAAAAAACTAACCGGAATTACTTCAACATTAAATTACTCAAACCTACAGACCTGTGTCACAATTTAGGTGCACTCACATCTTCCACAGTTGCATTGTCTTCCGATTCAGGCTTTTGTCGTTCACGTTCCGCAGCAAATCTCTGCGCGGAACTCTTGAAAGTATGCCTTGGTCCTTCATGACTTCGATTACGAAGAATTCGTGCGTGTTTCCGACCCGCACCACCTTGTTCCCCATCACTGAAGTGGTCATCGCGCCGAACCTCATTCGTTGAGAAGTGGGAAGTTCCCGTTGAGGGGCGGGACTTGTACGACTGGTGACGACGAGCATCCTGAGCAGTCGCGTTGGATCGAGAGCAGGCATCAAACGAGTTGACTTGCTCACAGCCCTCAGAATCATAGTAAACCGAGCCACGAGCAGTTCGGATTGATGGATAGCCACTTCCGTAATACGTACCTCGGAAATCTTAAAGTTAGGAGAATAAAATCAGTAATGAGAAATATAAACAAAATGAGTAAATATCGAGATTAGCCACCTGCAGCATTAATGCTGGTACATCATTTCCCACAAGTGTCTTCACTTGAAGGTGCCTGCATGATAAACTCGACCAATTGGATCTTTCTTCTAATTACCAAGAGTTTTTAATCTACTGAAGCAAACTTAACTAAGTGCTGTTTCAGATAATTATAGGACGTTGGACAAACCAAAAATTTCGCGTAACTTGGTTAACCAGTTTAAATTTGTTGGGATCGAAAAATGTGTGTCCTAAGGGGGGCTTTGGTTGTGGCCATTACTGGTTTGCAATAAGTTAAGCCATTGTCCCTTTTATTCTTCTCGTTTTGCTCATACTGCTCGGATGCTCGTGTTTACGAGCTTCACTTGCCGCGCTGGGACGGAACTTCTCATTTCCAGCGCGCTAGGAACGTGTGGAGGTTCTTCAACGTCATGCGACGGAAGCACTTCAGTACCATTTGTGGCATCAAAGCAATCTGACTGATGTATGTACATGTAGCACAAGTAGGTATATCCGTTTGTTCTATGTAATATTGCGGGATCGGGCAGTGTCTCGGGTCTGTTTCTGCAGGCCGAATCAGCCGGTTATTGTTCGAACAGTCCTCTGTAGTATCTGTCATAAACAATTGATAAATTGTTGACTGAAACGGCTTCATTCGATGACGCATTCAACAAAGGTGCTAGCAAACCGACTGATAAACTGACTTCAGGTGGTGCCGATTTATCACCCCATAAGCTTGCTATATCCATGACTACGTACCTCTAAGGCACCTACACACTCCAACGGAGGCGTATCTATCCAACTGGGGAATAACTGTCGGTTAATTCGGTGTGCGGACACAAAGGCAGGATAACGGATTCAGCGGCTACTGTGCTCACCAATGAAATACTGCGGATGAATGAGTCATTTTTGGTCCAGTGACGGGATGGGGGATTCCCTGTGTGGTGATGGTTACGACTTCAGCGTCGATCTTATCTCATCAAACGGATAGGCGTGAACTTTGTTCACTAATAGATTGAAACGATCAACTGGCACTCCTGAAAAACCCCTCGCGATGGCGACCAATCGACTAGAAATATACCACCCTGACCCAACTGGTCACTTGTTGTTGTTGTGTTCAAAAAACAGTACACAACTCGTAATTTAGACAACCGAAAGACTAATAACTTGTAAAAATTTTCTACGGTTGCCGCTTCTCTTCGGTCCTAATAGGTTCCGCATGTTGTCTTTACGCAATAGGTGACCAGTGGTAGGAAGAGTGGGTCTCTAGTTCAGGAACAGTTTAATTGGATCACTCACACGTTGGAGAATGAGCACTCGTACTAGGTAGCCTTTGCTAACAACACAACACAACCGTTCTCTTGTTATTCAACCACTGTCTACGGAAGTCCCTTACCAAAACTTTCATACATTGAAGTGCTGATCACTTACGTAAGAAACCAGTAGATCCTTTACAAGGATACTACAGATCAATTATGATGGCTAGGTCCCTGAGCAACAGAAGGGTCCTTCAAATGAATATTGTCCTGACCACACATAATAGGTCTTTTGGATGCTATATGGTGCGTGCAGATGATCATCAGTGTATCGGAAAGTCGAGCCACATGTGGTTGATACTATGAAAACTCAACAATAAAAGTAAGGCCTAGTACATTATTTCAAGGTAAGCATAAAATGAAAAAAGAATGGCTTAGTTGTGATACCCCTTCGGTACACAGCTAGTGTGCAAATCGCAGACGGTGAGTTAGCTCCAACTCCAGAAAGAGTAATTATAGAGCCTTGGGGTTTTTCCGGTGCATACATGCGATGCATCTCGACAGAAACAGGGGTTGGGGTAGTATCAAAGATGCGTACTAATAGGGAGGCGGGTGGGAGATTAGAAGACAGGCAGCAGCCGATAAAACACGAATTTACCGACACTGGGTAACTTCTCACCTCGGTCCGGTCCTCGATTACGCGGTTCTTCTAATGTCCGTCTTCCACGAGATTCCGATGTTGTGGCCGAGTTGACGAGAGCACGATGTCCTCTTGTGAAAGTTATGCCACGCGATGCACGAGAATAGGGTTTGGATTCCATATAGTGACCAGAATACACCATTGCATCTTCGTTGCTGAATGTCCTACAAAAACAAGTGGGTCAACTATGAACATTCATATAAAATTTGTTCTAAAAAAGGACGTGAAATCGTCTTTTCTGCAGTACCCGCAATTGTCCCGGGTTCTATGTGCTATCGATTAGCTACATCAGTGTGAGGTGGCGTGCAACTGGTCACGGCTGCGTTTGTACAACAAGCCTTCGAATTGTTTTCGGGACAGATCTAGAGGCACCAAGTGGGAGCTCTTGATTCTGATTCATCGATACTGCGGCCACTCGCGGCGCGTATTCTAGTAAGCTAACACCCTCCGCACTGTCATCCGGTCGATAAAACGTTCAATTATCTCGGGTAGTACGCCTTCGAGCAGCTGCCGATAATAAGCATCATTACAGTCTGATGGATGCGTAAACCCACCCGGAAGGTGCAGGGCGGGGTGATGAGCAGAATATGACAGTCTTCATACTTGCCATTACCGGGATGATTCCGGTACACAATGCTCCGGGGATTCTCCCTACCCGTCAACTGGCATTTCGCTTCTATACAGAAGCAACTCCGAAAAGGTTATAGGGGGAACCCTCGGCTTTAGAACACGGCTCACGGGTCCGTCAACACGACACTAGTTTGCTTGTCGCTGGAGGAATAGCCAATATTGTGATATAATGCAAGGGTCATAAAATTAAACAGTGCAAGCAAACGACCTTGAAACATGTACGTTTAACCACCGCAACAGCGCCAATTTAGGAACAGCTGTTTGCGGAAATAACGAAGGCACGACAAATGAGTTGGTGACACTGGTGGGGGGAATCATCAGCATGAAAGCCAGACCCAGGGCCAAGCAAAACAACGGTTATATACATTGTTGGACAACCCCAATGGTCGTCATACCCATCATTCTCACAGCAGTGACCAATGACCCTATAACCGCCTACAACCACCTTTGGTGCATTTACAAAATTCATTTAGTACTACCCACTGATAAAGGCCAGAGGTGCTCTTGGTGCCCATCAACGACATCAGTGGTGAGATATCATATAAAGGACAAGTGGCTCAGAAACAAAATTAGACCACTTATTGATTTACCGAGAACTTGGGTAGTAAGAAGTGGAAACGCCGCGTCCTCGTCGTCCTCGTTCAGCACGACGAGGATGGTCCTGACGACCAGTATAAGCTGTGCTCGCATCGGCAGGTTCGAGCGATCCGCGGCGCTGTTTTGAATTAGATGTATTTGGTTCAGTCTGGGCCGCGTTATCAGAATGCCGTGTGGCGGTGCCTTTTCCGCGTGTATCCTGAGTCTCGATAAGTTCTGATGGTTCCTCCATCTCGTCAGTATCTTCATCCACTTGTTCTGCTTCTCGTGGAAAATCCATTTGGGACGGGATATTACGGTCTATCTCAGCATCAACTGGTAGATTGCTACCGGGCTCCGCCTCAAGACAGACACCAGTCGGATTATGCTCAGACTTCGCACCAGAACTGAGACACTGTGAGGAATGCAGCTTCGAGGGCTGCCAGGCACGTTGACGTGAACCATGATGCCGATCTGGGTGAGCACCGTAGTGGAGTCCACAGGATCTACCTTCATGGTCTTCAAGGGGTCCTGACGACCCTACAAACGAGTAACCACACGGGTGAAAAATGCATTACTACAGGCACATACTTGCTTACTTTTCACTAATAAAAAGTCTCCGATTGTAGTATCCCTAAAATGACTATAGTATACCTTCGTCGGACGAGGCATAAAGTACAGCAGGTAAGTAGTCCATTAACACTGAAACAGTGTATATGAGGTAATTCCTCTACCCTAATGAAAAGGAAGGTTCCCACAGATAGATTTCATGGAACAGCGGGTGATCAGCACGCCTCGCTAACTTAGACGAATAATGAAGGTTACTGAATTAGCAATCGGATAAAACAACATTCAGGATCTCCTTGAAAGGCGTAAATCGGGTAACTCAGCACGAATGATAATGTTAGCTGGATTACTGTCAAAATCCATGGACGGTGTCTCTACCAACCAACGAACAAATGGAAGACGTGTAAAGCATTCCACCGGATCAAATGTTCCGCAGTCAATGACCCAAGTCGACCTGAGACATCCATATACAGCCTATCGATTGCCCAAATCTGCAACTATACTGTACCCTCATTTGCAAACCAATTTGGTTTTGCGAGACTCCCCTGGAACCCAGCTGAATATCTTGTTTATGTTTCTTGAGCAACTGAATGTGCTGCACCAGGCCGCCTCGTGTTTCAGTTGGTACGACATTCGAGATATCGCGACACATGTATAGACGTAATACACTACTCATAAGGTTGCTGAAAAGTCTTCAACAGCCCACGACCGGTTTCGCCCTTCTTGGGGCTCATCAGGTAGGCGCAGTTCCCGAGTTTCCGTCAACCTTATGTTCCACTGCAACATAAACGAGAGATTAGGCTGGGTTCCAGGTGAGTCTCCCGCAAAACCAAATTGGTTTGCAAATGAGTGTATTTCGTTAATTTCGTGCAATTTGGATTCAAGTAGAAAATAAGGTCGACGGAAACTCGGGGACTGTGCCTGCCTGAGGAGCCCCAAGAAGGGCGAAACCGGTCGTGGGCTGTCGAAGAATCTTCAGCAACCTAATGAGTAGTGTATTACGTCCGTACGTTTATCCACCCTCTTCTCCCCGGGAGTTCGTCGGTTGACACGAATTTTCAGCAACCTTTGAATAGTGTATTACGTCTACATTGTACCCTGTATTCGATAGCAACTGGTATCGGATTGTGCGTTTCATTAGTGTAGGGAGACGAACCATTTTAAGATCCAATTGTCAGAATGACGCTGAATTTCAAGATGGATATGCAATGACTGATGAGCTTCACCGTTACCGTTGCTCCAAAGTACGACCATGTTACTACCGTTTAAGAAAGTGTCGAGAAGAGGCTATTATCAAAAAAACATAAAAGAGCGGACCGCATGTTTCAAAGGACATCAGGATCCATATCTGGTGGTGCAGACTAATTTGCTATTTTAATGAGGGCCTCGGTCGACCAACCAAGCCAGACAGCATGTGCCTACAACTTGCAGTTTGAAGCAGAGTACGTTCGTCGAATATTACGAACAATCACCCCAAAGCGATTTCGCGTCATGTCACCTAGCCGAAATTTTTACTCAAGTCGTAGCAAGAAACCAATTAGGTATAGCACAAGGCATTTACCTGTGTTTCTGGACGAGAAAACCGTGGTCATTTGGCCTACATTCGGTGGTGCGAGCGAAGTTCGTACAGCTAGATACCTTGATTGGCTCCAGCGATTAGTGAACTTGAGATAGCTCAGTAGATAAGGCGCAAACTACAAGGTCCGTGGTCCGAACCCAACCTCAGCAGCTCGACCGCTTCCGTCTAGGCTTGGGCAACCTAGCAGTACCTCAGCCCTAGTGCTTTCTTCAGGTGGCATGGCAGCTGGGCACCAGCAGTGTCACATCTGAACAATTCAAGCGATTAAATGAGTCAACTGTGCTTTCACCATAAGAGCCACTGACAGCAACACCAGACGAGAACACCGGTGCTTCAGTGCCGTCCAACCGTACCCACTTACTTCGTCTTATAATGGAAAGAATAGAAATGAGGCAAGAGGAGCACCCAGGGCTTGCCACCACAAACATACCATGTGCCTACAACTCCAGCACTCAGTAGGACAATTTTGATAGAAGCCGATAACGAGAACGCCACCGATTAGCCGCCATATCGTTCAGTGTCAACAGCCAAACACAGGAAGGGTCACAAGAACCCATCCTGGAAGGCGCCCAAACCTCCGTAACATCCTTCACCTCCTTTTGCCATGTCAGATTCTGCTCACCTCCAGGTCTGTGCCACTCCAAATTAGGTATGGAAAACGGTGCTCGTCTCGGCAGGCGGCAACTCCGATTGGGATGCTGCACGCATTCTTTCAGGAAAGTAATCTCTGTTTCACCTAAGATCCGTTTCCTGATAATCTCAACCCGAAATCGTTGTTTCCAACCAACTCCATATGTAGTTCTGACAACAGTGATCAAAGACCTGAAGATGTCTTGGATTCTCCGCCCGAATTGGTCAAGTCTCGCAGTCGCACAACAATACACCCACACTGAAGTCTGATACAAAGTCCTCTGAAGCCCAGTTGTATACCTCTTTGAAACCAAGTATCACAAATTGGCGAAACCGAATCTGGCCTTTGAGATTCGTGAGTTGACTTTGTCCGCCACATTACCATTGGAGGTAAGGCAACTTCTAAGATATATAGATCTAGATCTAGTTGGTTGCACCGTTCCACAAGCGAAGCGCCAAGCGTCATGCAGGGTTGCAGACAGTACCTCTCAGTAACAGTCAACGTCACAAGAAAGAGACTTTAGTAGGTAGTTTTGGTAAGTTTGCATCATATGAGGGTTGAAGAGCTTTCCAATGATCAGGTGAGGTGTGCGCATTTTACGCGTACCTGAAAATCGCATCAAGAAGAAGCAACGAACAAGAGCATAATCCGAATCCATATAGGTGTTCCAGAACGAGCGACAGTCAGTAGCTGACCCACGCCACCTATAGCTACTGGCGATGTGGTCCGTCTGTGCTGTTCGAAGTGCGTAGGGAGGGTGTGGCCAAGCGGCTTCGGTTGTTTCGGAAAGTAGCGCTGCACAGAAAGCTTGTGGTCACCACATAACTGCAGCAGGCGTTCGACATTGTCCGTTCTTCTCGATTCCAATCCTAGACGACCACCCAGTGGAGCCTCAGCAGCGCTAAGTCTACCTACTTGCGCATACATATCTCATCATCACCACCAGAGACAGCAACAACATTGTTTATACTGATGCTCCGGAAACCACAACAAGACGCTTAAAGAGTTGTAAAAAGTGTCTTTATATGTATCACAGCTGCAGTCTGATGGAACGGGCAGTGATCACCGGGGTGTTTACGGGATATTCTCACACACGTTGCTAAACAAACAGCATAGAGGCGAATATCAATTGGTAACAGACCAGAAACTTTTCAGCTTGGTGACTTAGAATAATACCAACCCTAGCAGAACCAGTCACAGCGGCTTCTGGATCACCAGATGTGCGCAATCGGAAGCCGATGGGTTGGTCAGTTCAACAACCGTACCTGGGCCCTGAATCCTCATTTTAGAGGCAACACACATCAATAGAAAGCGAGCCCAACGTATACGCAGGAACAGTCTATTGTCCGGATTGTTTCACAGTGCGACGTTAAAGGCTGTTGGATTAATTGAGCGTCACAGTTTGAGGAAAGATTCCGAAGTGTCTGCGGCGAACGGATCTGTTGGCCCTTAGGAATGGGCCTACTAATATGTTGCTGGAAGAACTAATATGTGAAAGAGGAAGGGAGACATCAGCATTGGCCTGTTCCCGCTTATTTGCCCTGCTTTATGCAGTAAGTAAAGCGACCCGGGATGATGACAGCACACGACAGCCGATGTGGTACGAGATTGCTTAAAGACGTGTAGTTCATAATGTAAGTGGGTTGGGATACTGCCAGGGTTCCCGCAACTCAACAAGAAGACGACTAGGGTTCTCAACGAAGCCTTTTGCTGAAAAGCCTAGCCACAAGCCAGCGGAACACAGGAATACGTACTACAGCTACCATGCTTGACGACGTGAGACGCTGCACCTTACACCGCATCGGCTTGGAATCTGAACTATTAACTTAGACGGTAAGGTGCAGTTAGAAGGCACAACAAGCTGGGTTGAAGAGCCAGGCTGAAGCATATGGTGGACGGACTGCTTCATGACCCTCAACTTCGTTCTGGCGTAACGAGGTTGCCGGTATCCAGCGGAGTGGTCAAATAAGGTAAAATACCAGATATATGTTTAGGCACCTGTGTAAATGAGCAACCGAATTCTTGTGCACAGTCCGAAGACGAACGGTTTGCGTACATCTTTTGGCGAATAGATCATAGAATGTGTGAGAATAACGTGGCAGTTCGATGGGTCGCAGAGGCCACGGCTCGCCACCGTATTAGAAAGCGGCCCATATCCTGTTAGAATATTGAGGATCCCCTTCCGATAAAAAGCCAATTTGTTAGAGCTTGCGTTCCGAATGCACTTGCACTGAATGTGTGATCACAAATTACGTACCGAAATATGAGTAACGTCTGGCAGCACGATATTTCCGAACAAAGAGGAACATATAGATGATGTCCTAACTTCAGATGGGGCGAGATGGCTCAGTGGTTAGAGCGCGAATTTACTGACCGGAAGGTCCCTGGTTCGAACCTGACTTCTGCCTCTGGACTTCCCCTGTCTAGGCTTGGGCAACCTGGCAGTATCCCAGCCCTCGTGTTTCCCTCGGATGGCATGGCAGCTAGGCACCGAAAGGGTGTTACAGCTGAACGATTATTATATTAATTACGTACAATCAATCACCCTAAGAATCAGAACAGAATCAAAGTGGGAACACAGCCCAAAAAGATTCGTGCGTTTTCAGAATACAAAAGACACCAACCGGGTTTAGTGAAATCACGCGATGGGAATGATTCACAAAACGGTTAATGATTGTGGCTACCGATAAAGTATTATTATAATCTTTCAGACAAAATGAAAGATAAAAGCTACCGCCGTTAAGCACGACCATAAGTCTACCCGGAAGTTTTTTTGATCATTTTACCAGAAGACTCACTGGTTCTGTTGATCTTGCTATCATCATTAGGAAAACGACCAACAGGGCGTCTTCCACGACCAGCTCCACGGGACCTCTCCGGGACAAATGGTTTGGCACGACCACGCGCTCCCATACTAGAAGACAAATGATCATCCTCATCCCAACTTAAATTGAAATTTCGTGATGAGGAAACTTTCACATCCATCAGACCTGGTATGCGCTTGCCTTCCGCTTTACTGACTGTCTTTTCCGGGGTGCTCTTTTCGCCAGACGGTGCAAACTGAGCAGCCGTTTGATGAGCTGGCAAGTGTCCCACAATCTGTGCGTCACTCCTAGAGGAGGAGTTTACTTTCAAGTTTGAACTGTCCAGTTCCCCAGTATTACCTTCACTTGATTTACGAACTGCTTCTCTGGGGGTAAGCTCACTTTGGGAAGTAGACTTTTCAACAGGCATGTTCTCAGTGGTAGTGGACGATATTCCAGCATCCAGAGGTGAGTTAGTTAGGTTCGACGGAGGGTGCTGGTCTGCAGTTGGCAGGCTAACTTGCTGGTGGTTAAGAATCTCCAAAACCCGTTCAACAAAGTCAGGATCCAAATACATAGCATTCTGGTGTGACCCCTGCGGACCGCCGGAGGCCATAGCTAAGGTGCTCTGAATGACTTGAGGTAGGGTGGACTGGCGCACTGTGTAGATTCCGGAAGACTGGGCAGTTGTTGAAGGTGAAGAAAACGGGTTGTGCCAAGAAGCCGCTATACTTGGATTGATAGTTGAATGAGGTGCTTGGTGTATTGATGCAGACTTGAGTACCGTTGATCCACCCGACCTTAACGAAGTTGTGACGCCTGCACCATTACAAGCCATCGCAACTGCAGTGGCGGCAGCCATGGCAGCCGCCAGGTCGGAACGACTGGGTGCCGCCCCTTGTTGGTAGGGCGATAGCAACTGTGATGAAAGCACATTTCCTAGCAAAGGTTGCACCCCATGGAGATTTTGAGGCAGTAATATGTTCGAAGATGTGGTCGCTGCGGTAAGTGCAGTGGATGTGTGTCCTTCGGTAGAGTCCGAAATTAGATTGACAACCGACCGCTGGATCAAGGCGTCACCTTCTGTATTATAAGTATCTATTGCCTGCCTAGCAGCTCGTGCTTGCTGAGCCCTTTCAACCGCAGACTTGAATTCTTGCGTGCGTGCCTGGCGTTGGGCGTGGAGTTCACTGTCAACATCTCCCGTTGGTAAAATTGGATCAACCATCGTGTTTTGTCGACTAGAGAGGTAAGGGTCTGAAACGAAGGATAAAACACACAACATTCACACCGAATGGATTAAAAGGCGGACTGAACGCAACGAGGTTTACCGTCGATGTACCGACAACCACAGCAAACTACCTTTCTGTGCCACCACGAGGCGAAAAAACTGTATCATGCCCTAGTAACCGATCGCGGTCGGGCATACAGATAAGATCTATGACATGTAGCAAAAAAGACTCGGTGATTCTAAATGACACAATTATCGAAACCGAAATTTCTCCAAACTATCCGAGAAAATCATTGGGCCGTACAACGTCCATCCCACATAGTGTAGGGAATGAACCTAAAGAGCAAACGCAAGACTAGGAAAGTGTGTGGATGAGTAGGGAAGCGCCACAATTCGTAATTCTACGGAGAGGCGGCAGAATGAGGCAACTGCCAATCAAGGGGTTGCACAGACTCTTTTCGCGTCATTATTTAACTTTCCATTAACCTATTTCCATGTTGCTTAAACACAGCCCCATGATGCAACCTTTGTTATCAGACAAAAAGCAATATACTGTGCACGGAGACTACGCATCGTAGTACTGGATGTACAATAGCATTCTACTTTGCTATCACTATTGAGCTCGAGATAACAGTGGTTAAGGCGCGAATTTACTGACCGGAAGGTCTGTGGTTCGAACCTGTCATCAGAATCATGACTGCTCCCGTCTAAGTTTGAGCACCCTGATGGCACCTCGACCCCTGTGCCTCCTTCGAGTGACATGGCAGCTAGGCACCGAAAGGCTGTTCCATCCGATTGTATCACCGAGAGATTAACACCAAACTGGTGTCACGACAGTTGACAAAAAGAAACAAGACAGGACAGCCGCTCCCCATATAAATGTAGACAGCTGAATGAATAACCGGAAACTAGCTGCCAGTGCAAACGTGAACGTTGATAGAGGCCATGCACCAAATGCATTCACAACCAATAGTACGCCAATCAAAACAGAGGTCATGAAAAACGTAGAGTTTTCGTTTCAGAAGGGTTTGATAGTTTTTAACTGGGCAACGTTTTGCTTTTGACACAAAATCTTCATCAGGCCAAGTGAGCAAGTCACCAAGTTGGCTAGGTTTTAAAACAGACGGAGAACCAATCAGCAGGACCTCTTCAGATTAACATACTGGACCAATGTTGAATGTCAGTTAAAGGGTCTTATCAGTTAGTGTGATTGCCTAAATCTTAGTTGATGGGTTGGGGGAATTTCAAATTATTTTTCATCAGGTCTGGACCCTCAATCTTCCGGTTCAAGGTGCTTCAATCAACGATTCACCTTGGGTGCCACTGGTAAATTTCTTTGGTCTATGTGGGCTGGCAACTGTTACAGTTTGGTTATGAGGGATTGGTGAGAAATGCACTTCAGATCTAAGCTGCTGTTGATGACTCCTCTTTCGGATAACTGCACACCACCACGTGTCACCTCGGCTGATCTAAGACAGCCCTCCATACGCTTGTCAGCTCTACGTCTTCTTTTCTATGTACACTGGGATGCTTGGCGATTGCCACCACCTCGGACATCAGTCTTAGTGGCGTGAACCGTAGTTCCCGCCTCCAAACATTTTCTCAATCTACTTTGTGTCCTGTGTCCAGTGCACGTTCCACCGTGCTGAGTCCCCTAGTAACGCTCGATATTCATTTGCGTTTCCCGGCGGCCTGGTTATTGTTCTCCTGTGCTCTCCGATTCTTGTGTGAAGTCCCTGGCCACCTGTCCCATATAGACCTCAGTGCAGTCGTTGCAGTTGGGTCTGTAGACAGTCCCTGGTTCTGTTCGCCGGGAGGCGATCCTTCAATTGCACCAGTGCAGAGCACAGTTACCCTTCTGGAAATCTACTGTTATGTTGGGCGTGTTTAGAATCCTTCGAATGACTTCCAATATCCCTGGTTTATATGGAATAACAGCAGTCTCAGTCCATTCCGTTGGATTTCGCCACCTGTTCCAACACCCTTCGCCATTGACGCCTAATCAAACTAGCTGGATATTCACTACCCCGAAGTTTTTTCTTTACTTCAGTTTGGGCCGCTGTCCGATCAACTTCTTCTGTGCACAAGTCCCTTACACGCCTACACATCGATGAAGTAATACTGGCGATTACCGATTTCGGGTCGGCAGACGAGAAGTTCAAAATTGCCCCAGTGTTAGTTGGCTTCTCTAACACTATGGTGTTTAGTTTTCTCCCGACCTTGTGTGTCATGCAGTCTAAGAGAGGCAATGTATCCGAAGTTGACTCGATTTCCATACTAAATTTGATGTGTGGATTCAGTTGTGGACAGTTGTGAAGCTCGTTGACCTTGTCTCGTTTCACCACGACGAAAGTATCATCTACATAACGTCCACTTGGCCTGATGAACCTTTTGCGTCAAAAGCGAAACGCTGTCCACTTAGGAACTTCTGATTATTTAACAAGACCTTGAAACGACTTCTCAATCTGATCCAAAATTTTTCTAATGTTAGATTTTATTCAGCATACAAAAGATGTCACCAAAAGTGAGCGATTCAATATCATAGAAGGCGCATTTGATGATACGATTTAAATTTAAAAAATTCTTGGCTGAGTTTAATCCACAAGTGAATTCAGCTGAAAACCTAAAACTATACAGGCATTTTACCATCAGTGCACATTCCACGGAAGTTTGGGGGCATTTGCACACCAACAGCTGAAGTGCCTCACGGTTCTTTAGCGCAGGTAGACATCATTTACAGGATGAAATCTCGATCGAAACATCGGAATCTCTTCACAAACCAGAACTGACACACTATTTTGCAAATTTGGTCAATAGCTTACTAGCAATGTTCACTTCGCCAGCAGAATACCGGGTCCAGGTTTTTTTTTTAAAAAAATATACAAAGATTACAATAAGGAGCAAAGTAACATCCGTGTACCGGATTGCGAAAACTGACCTCGAAAAAAAGTCATTGAAATACTCACCAGGAAATACTGACGGTAATGTATGGACCGTGGGAACAGCGTGATGCTGCATATATTGATGACTGCCATACAGTACCCGCTCATCCGAACTGGTATTAGCTCCGGGGATGAGTTGTCCTGCACTATACGGTGCCGAGTTAGGAAGCTGAATCAATGAGTGGCTAGACGGAATAGGAATTCCGGCTGTAACGTTCGGGGCAGACCAAACATCTGAAGATACGCGACTTGTTGAATCATACATGTTCGAAGACACAGAAGCAAAAACTGAGGTATGTCCTCCAAGCGGCTCTTGCTTCTGCAAAACCAACTGATTAACATGTGTGGTGTTAGTTTGGAGAGATTTCGGGGGAGAAACACGGGCAGGGGTGGCGGGGCTAGCAGAACTGCCAACACGTGTCTGTTCCTCGGTTAGGGCGGATTTGACTCTGATTTCCTCAGGACTCTCCTCGTCACTGAAAATTATTTGTTCATCAAAATTGGGTTCTTCTTCACTGATTCCGGCCCAACCGCTTGACTCTCCCATTATATCGCTCGCACCCCCGCTGGCGCCGGAAACCGATGGTCGCTCTGTGGATTTCGTTGAACTGGTCGCATTAGCTGACGAGCTTGTAACCTAGGCAGTGGGAAGCAAAGATTAGAAGGTCAACAGAAATTAAACAGTCGGTGTAATGGTGATAGACATACAGAAAGACCTGGCCTACGATTCCGAAAAGCCTATATTGCACCCTGTTGCAGCCCATTGCATCAATTACTAGTATACACACACTTCGTCTGGCTGAATTCTGATCCAAAGATAGCTCTTTTTGGCGAACCATTCGAATTTACCTTGTAAAATTTCGTTTATTCGAACTGAAACGAAGGTTACATGTGGATTTGATGTCCGTACTTCGAACCACGAACAAAATTGCAGCAGGCATACAGTATATTATATATACATATATATATATATATATATATATATATATATATAATCTATATGAGGCATAAAATAAGATTAGTTTGTCTGGTGACTTGTAGAAAGGGGGTATTAAGGCCAAATAATGTGTTCAGTAACAGAAGTATACACTCAGCAACTGCGAATGTGAAACCGATTGCGCATTGGAAGTCTAAAGAGAAAAACATTAGTTAGCACGACTCTATTATTACTGAGTTGCTAGTAGAAAGGGGATTTCGGTAAGTTATCACTCAATAATAAACAAATAATCGTTCAGCCGTAGCAACTTTTCGGTGCGTAACTGCCAAGATATCCGAATGAAGCACGAGGGCTGCAATTCGGTGAGGTTGCTCAAGCCCAGAAAGTTATTACATACATAAATTGATAGTAGCCGTGAAGAGCCCGGAGTAATCACAGAACACTGGTGCTTCAGTGCCGCACAACCAGACCAATCGACGCGGATAAAGCCTTACAATCGAAACAAAAAATGGGACAGTGAAAGAACCCGAGTTCGGCTTACCACAAACACCTGAAATAACTACACCTCCAACAGTCAGTGAGACAATCTGGATAGAAACTGACAGAATAGACGCATCTGACATGGGTTGCCCGCCGTACATTCCAGTCAGCATCAGCACCATCAATGTTGACACTGATGTTTCACTGCGGTACATGTAATTGCTGTATGTGGGCTGCGGTGCTGTCAGGGCGCCCACACCTAAACAGGACAATTAGCGCATTCAATCAAAGCCTTCAGCCAAGACGTCTGACCGCAAGGCAGCGGAAGGTTTTCAGCATACTACCACAGTAATACAAGCTTTTTGAGAAACAAGTCGCAGTGTACGTTCCAACTCCCAAACCGGACGACCAGCTGACTGTGTTCGTCAGAAATCGATCCACTGACAAACCCGGCATGAGAAAATCTGCGGATGGAGTGAGTAAAATCCTCCAGTATAGTTCAGTGGATCACACAGGTACACGAAACGCCACACTGCGTTAAGGTCCGGTCTCTTCCAGTGTTGCCAGCCAAGCGCAGACAGGATCACACAGATCCCTTCGAGAAAGGCGAACGGCATCCAAACTTTTTGTCCACCTCTAGGATCCCACTACTCCGAAGCAAACACGGCAACCAACGCGATAGCTTGGCAGGCGTCGTTCACGACCGAGCCACCCTGGCTTTCAGTACTGCATGCATTAGTCCGGTGAACTGCTTTCTGCTTCACCGTCACCTGATCCTAGTATAGCCCTGAAATATCGGTGGTACACGAACTGAAGCAGTCCCAGGTGATTCACTAGAAGCGGGCAAAAGTACCGCAGCGAAGTCTGGTACATGCATCTTTTGGGACCAAATCATATACCTTTTTGATGCCACAAGTGGCGCAAACTGGCAGATGCAATTCCAGTCTTTGGGATTCATACGTTGACTTCGTCTCTTCAACTGGCATCAGAGTTAATGAAACTTCCGGAATGAGTATGGTGCTCCACAAACACTTTGGGGCACGTTCCAGGACTGCACGTCTTGCAGCATGAAGCTGCACTCTCTGTGCGCACAGTACAGGCCGAAGTTAAGGATTACGCTAGTCAGCATTTCTAGTAACGCTTGCGATCCCTCAGCCTTTTCAGGAATTAGGAAAATGTCGCCCGCATGTTCCGGATCAAAAACGTTCTCGCAAAAGGAGATCTGAACACCGGGGTTTAGGAGACCTTCCAGAGTTCATTCCATTATCCCATTAAAAACGCCACTTAATAGAGGGATTGGGTATCCTTATAGGATACCATTTTGTACGCTCGCACGCGCCCACAGGTATGCGAATAAAAAATCATGATACTCACGAACTTCACGAAATACCCTGTTGCACGAGCATGTTGAGAACAAATCAGTAGACGGAATCAAACGCACCCGTGATGTCAAGGAACAGTATTGCGGAACGCCTATACGCATATCGTTGCTCTGACGCTTGATGCAGTGAGAAGACGTGATCCACATAACCCGTTCCCCGATGCTATCCTCGGGTCATGTCTCTACGAGCTCCCGCAAGACGCAAAATAAGCGATGCAAAGCATAGTTACAAAGGAAGTCAATTTAATGACTGTGACGGACACACGTACTGCGAATACAGCTTGAAAATGCTCACTACTATCAATTCGCCAGCTGCGCGGTCTCTTTCGCTCAGATTGAGCCAAATAAGTTCGACAACCACTGACTGAGGTCTTCACCTTCATCCACAAACAGAGTGCATGGAAGTTCGTCAGCACCGGCGGCCCGGTGGCACTTGAGGTGAAGTAATCGCATTTCCGAAGCCATCGGAGATCCCGAATTCATTGTCCAAGGCTCTGTTGCGGATCGTAAACGCAAACGAACAATGAGAGACGGTCAGCTGAGTTGTTACCTCAAGTGTTCAGCCAGGCGTCCTTATTCAGAGATGGGCTGGTCATTTTCATCGTTGAGTGTTTCGCTCATCGGAGGCTTGCTTATGTCTGTTGCACGTACCATTTTGACACTATTTTCGCACATTTCAGTAGGTCCCAGCTTCCTTTTCTTCAGAATTCCGGACCTACTAGGCTTCGTGATCAGCAGACGCTCTTTTTCATCTGACGTCCGGTGATTCGTCGAGTTGTGTTGTACCAACACAGATACGTGTCCGAGCCTCGGGCAATTTTAGGATTTTCTTCAGGAACCAATGCATAGGGTGCTGTAACTTGCGCGTTACCATGAGCAGAGCGTCGGGTATCTTCAAGAGTTGCTGATGGTACTTTCCAGTAAGTCAACATCAAATGTATTCACCGGAAGGGAATTCAGTTGATTTCCATAAGTGTTTCACAGCAGGGTATAAGAGCTTTGCAATGGCCAAGCGTGCTTCAGAAAATCGCAAATGTAGCTGCACCGGACAGGCGTGTGGTCGGAATCAACACTAATTTCACACCACGGAGCGAGTAGCAGTCAGAAGTGATCCACACCACCTGTAACTGGTGATGATGTGGTCTATCTGCGTTTGACGTTTGATCGCACGTGGGAAGTACCACGCGATCAAGTGGCTTCGGTTGTGTCGGAAGCTACTTCTCAGTACTCGACTTCCCCTGTCTAGGCTTGGGCAACCTGGGAGTATCCCAACCCTCGTGCTTCCCTCGAGTGGCATGGCAGCTGGGCTCCGAAACGGTGTTACAGCTGACCGATTTATTCTCTTTTTTATTTATTTTAGTACTCCACAAGAAGTTTGCAGTCAACGCATAACTGCAGTAGTCGTTAGCCTTTGTCCGTTTCCCGATTCTAGTCCAGCGTGACTTCCCAAATGAGCACTAATTCAGCCTATTTGAGCGTCTGTATACCAGGTAACCACAATAACTTATCCTTCAGTCCACTATAATAAGGTGCTCAATGCGTCGTAAAGAGCGGCTTTGAAAGCATTCGAGCTATTCCGCTGGAGCAAACAGATACAATAGGCAGACAGTCATCACCAGCGCGTTAACGGGATGCTTCAAACACTGTCAAAAGGACCACACCCAGATGACCACCGAAGAACAACTACTTAAGCAAACACCCTTCTACACAATGGCTTGAAACGACACCGGGGAAAACTTCTGGATCACCAGAGGTGCACAACCAAACCGAGAAGAAACGGATGGAGGGACCAGTTCAACAGCCGTACTTGGAGCTTGAATTCTCGTTTCAGCCAGACAGCACACATAAATAGAAGGCGAGTCAAGCGTACAAGCCAGAGCAACCTGCTGTCAAGTTTGTTTCAGAGTGGGAACTGGAAGAGTATCAGATGAACTGGGTATCGGTGTTTCGTGAGTTCGAAATGTCTACGACCGTCGTGGCCGAGGTAAACGTAAGTATTGTAGCTGACGGCAATTGGCGGCGAACTGGTCTGCCGGTCCTTGAGAATGGGACTAAAAGGGTCTCACTAACAACGGGATGATGGAGAGAACAAATATCAGAAACCGAGGTGCACATGTCACCTAAGCAAATCTCAATCAATTGGACGATGACTGGAATCCACTAAGTAATCATCGTTTCAGAGGTTTGGTAAGTCATGGGAGGATTTATTGCTCGGGTACCATTTCACTTATAATGCAAAAGCTTCGCCAGGCCAAGTGAATAGGTTACCAGGTTACATGATCATCATCGTTAGAGGTAGCAACATCAGTGTTGACACTAATGCTTCACTGCCATACAACCATGAACCCTTAGAGTGAAAAAAAGAGAAAAAGAGTGGGTGAGGGAGGGGACCTAGTGCTGGCCTATGTCAAGCGTTCTGAGGTGCCTACAACTCCAACCGCTCAATCAGACAATCTGGAAAGAAACTGACAGCACGAACGCCACTGACGTCGATTAGTCGCCATTTCTTGCAACGTCTCCAGCCATGCACAGGCGGGGTCACGGGGGCCCCATCTTGGAAGGCGTACAACACCAACAACACCCAAACTCTTCGTGATCTTTTTCACGCCCTTCTACTAAGTCATACGTTGTCCACCGCGCGGTTTGCGCCATTCTGAAGGAGACACGGTGAACAACACTCGTCTCGGTAGACGGTATTTCGGCATGCGTAGCACATGACCGAGCCATCGTAGTCGGTGGTGCTGGATGTTTTCCCCGATTGAAGTACCTGCCTCACAAACAAATACCCGTTTTCTAGTCACCTCGTTACTGATCCACTGAGGCCATCCAACGCCAGCAACGCTTCTGAGGCATCGGTGGTCAAAAACCTGAAGACGCATCACATCATCTGTCCGCACAGGCCACGTCTTGCACCCATACAACAACACAGCCCTTACTGTAGACTGGTACACGCGACCCTTAAGACCCAGTTATATGCCTTTGTGGCGCCACAAGTGACGCAAATTAGCAAACGTGATTCGAGCCTTTGAGATTCTCGCACTGACTTCATCAGACACACTTCCGTCAGAGCTAATACAAGTACCGAGGTATATAAAGTTGTTCACAATCTCCAGTGATTCTCCTTGAATTGTAAGGGATATGTTCGGAGATTGCACGTTCTGAAGCATGACTTTGCACTTTGAAGGTGCAAGGCGCATGCCAAAAGATGGTATGATGGTGGTCAGTCTATTCAACAGGGCTTGTGCTTTGCTTTGGTCTTCAAAGATGAGGACGATGTGATCTGCGTACGCCAGATCGACAAGGCACTCACCAGCAACAATTTGAACACCGGGGCTTTGAAGACCATCCAGCGTTCGCCTCATTCTTTCATCAATGATGAAATTGAACAAGAATGGAGAGAGTGGACATCCTTGTCGGACACCACTTTTTATAGGGAAGCTTTTGGAGAGCTCACCATACACTCTCACCCGCCCAGAAGTATGTGAATATAGGGATCGGATTATGTTTACAAAATTCTGGGGCATACCTGTTGAGCAAGTGTAGTTAACAGCACTGACCGATCGACAGAATCGAACGCACCCTTGAAGTCAAGGAATACCAAGATTGTGGGTCGTCTGTACATGTGGCGTTGCTCTAACACCTGACGGAGTGTGAAGATGTGGTCAACGCAGCCTCTACCCGGTCGAAATCCCGCTTGATTCTTATGTGTCTATGTTTCTCTTTTTTCCGTAAGACGATGAAGAATCAGTGACGCCAGAAGCCTTGTCACAACAGGAGTCCAACTGGCGCCTCTGTGGTTACTACAATCACTGCGAGTGCTCTTTTTGAAAATGGACACTACCATTGATTCAACCCAGTTGTTTGGGATGGTATCTTTCTCCCAGGTAGACCCAAGTAGGCTAGATGGGCACTGGCTGAGAAGCTCACCACCATCCTTGAACAGAGCAGGTGGAAGGTCGTCAGGACCAGCAGCACGGTGACGCGTGAGTAGAGAAATACACTCGGACACTTCTGAAACTGAAGGCGGCTCCATATTCACAGTTCACCTTTCTGTTAAAGTCCAGGGTTCCGGATTGGAGCTAGGTGGCCAGCAGAATTGGGGCTCGAAGTACTGTGCCCAGAGGTCTTGCGTATCAGGGAACCATTCCGGTCCCTGATTATTTCGCTGACAAGAGGTTTCCGAGGACCAGTCGAACGAATCAAGTGGAACAGTTTACCGACGTTTCCAGCATTCTTTGCATCTTCCATTTCTTCGGCCTTTCAGGTCCACCAAGCTTCCCTGTCTGCACGGACACTCGGTGTCACCTGGCGTCGGATGATACGTCGGGTTACAGGACACACAAGAGTAGCGGGAAACTGAAAACGAATGTTTACCGAAAACCAACAGATACTGGTGCAGTTTGAGCTACTCACCAGCACATCGGCAGCATACGCTAGTGTAATTCCAGCAATGTTTAGTCGAATAGCAGCACCGTACACAGAGGTCAACCGAACAGAAGCTTAACTTGAAGCAAAAAGCGAATTCAGTACAGCGGAATCCTGGTGGGTTTAGTAATAATAAAAGTGGGTACTAGTCCCAACACCAAGACCCAACAAGGAGTGGGTCGGAACAGCAGTCATCCCTTACAAAACAAGGAAATCCGAAGTCACCAGTTGAATACAGTCAACAACAGAATAGCACTCCAGAAAGGAAAACTTTACGCTCAGTATTCCCGCAACTGAAGGACCGCCTAGTGTTTGGTAGGACCAGGGACTGTGTACACAAAATAAGATATAGCAACTGCAAGAAGGTTTACATAGGCCAGACACATCAGAATCGATGAACAGAAGCGGTGCATAAAAGGACCACCAAGAAACGTAGATGAATGTCAGATGATATCAAGTGACTCATCAATGACAGGACATGTACTTTACATCTGGAAAATGTTGAATTTTTACGATGACTAAGATTCACACCGGAGCAACTGATATCCGAGAAGGTTGAAATCGCCAAGCATCCCAGCGTGAACAGAATAGAGGGCGTAGAACTATCAGGTCTGTGTAGAGCGGTGTTAGAACAGCCGAGATGACAAGAGATGGCGTGCGGTTATCAGCGAAATGTTCTGGGTCCAAAGTACAAAACTCAAGCAGAGTAAGATCCACTTAAGCTTCTCAACCACAATCGAGTGTCCTAGCACCCCTAACACACCAGCAAAATCTGTTAACGACAGCCAAAAGGAATATCCCATTAAAGTATTCTAGACCGGAAAAGCAAAGCCCCAAAATCCTGACCTAACCTGATCATAATTCCCCGTAATCCATCTGTCGTAAGTGCTGATCATCCACACCAACCAACAGACAAGGACTTCCGACTGATACTCAGCAGCGATCGAGTCGCCTGGTTGTAAGAAATCTCGCCGGTTAGTTGTAAGCCTACCTTAACATTCGGTCAACCTTGCAACTTATTCAATTGGCCTGAAGCGTTCTTGTCAAACGCGAAAAGTTACACAGAAATAAATCCACCGATTATTTACCAAACCTTCCTGAGATGATATATTTCAAGCAGTTTCTACACGGAAACTACGGTTAACAATGTTAGCCTGTAAGCAAGGTAGATGTTGTGGAAAATAATCGCAATCATCCCCATGATGAATCGTTTCGGAACCAAAGAGAGCAGTTCTCGCAAGGAACCTGGTTGTCGCGCATGGTAAAAGGGATAGATTCAGATCTAATGTACGTCAAGGTTTATTCTAATCTACCTACCGGGGTTGGTCTTTGGAAGAACGGCTTGTTCGCTGCAAGACCACCAGTAGCTTGGGTTCGTGGAGCCCACGTTGGCAGCGTTGTAGCTGTTTCATCTCCAGTAGCCGTGCCAGAAGTACTTATCATTTCCGTGTCCCGGTGTTCGGTAACCATTTTGTCCTCTTCCGTTAACGCCGTCCACGCGTTAAGGCCTACAACAGTTGGGCAAAACAATGGGATGAACAGTAGGTACGTTACAAATAAACTTTAAGACAGCATCAAGAAGATATCAGCGGGTGCAGTAACCTTAAAACATCAGGTCCTGTAGAGCAAAAATTGCTCTACTCGAATCCGCAGTATCTGGTGTCCGGAGTTGAAACTAGTGATTCCTTCTTCCATAAAATATAGGACATGTCGAGCGAAACATGACTGATGTTAGACATTGCAGAACCGCCTATATATGGACGGAATTGCATAAAGCACTAACAATACCATTCTGTTGGATGTAACACCGCAATTCGTGTATGCGCTTCATGGTAGAAAACTTGGACTCAGATACACTAGACGCAAAAGGCAAGAGGCCCGGATACCGTATGGAAACCAGATTACTTCGCAAGAACGTAGAGAGAGCACTCAGTCCCAGAAATCACAACCAAGCAATAGCGTACGCTGAAAGCGTCCTGAATTTTTTCATTAATTTGTCCTACGTGTTTTCTCTTGTCGACAACGGTTAAATACCGGTGCTATCAAATTCATTAATAAAGCAGTCGAGAACAAAGACGCTCGATTGCTATCTTACTACTCGTTCTCTAAGACGACAACAAATTACAAGAGTACCCCTGAGGGATAACGCTCAAGGGAGAGCACGATTTCGGCCGGTCCAGAGGGTGCGTGCTCCACAGCGGGAACACGGCATGGCAACCTGTTTTACGCCAAGGGGATATTTTCATTCTACCCTTGTTCGCTGGTGAAATGGGAGAATCTACGGACAACCGAACTCAATAAAGACGCTTTTCAAAGGCTTGAAATCCCGTATGGATAACTTTACGATTCAGTGCCAATTGTGACAAGGGTAAAGTCGTCGAACAGTCGAAGTGAAGCGGAGATCTGGGTGGACAGGACGAAGAGAAGTGCAGAGTGGTGCCGTCTGGGAAGGCAGTGGTAGAAGTAACGTAGACAAGAGTGTCCACATAGAGGAACAATGTCAGGAGGGAACAGGGCGCTGACTTGCTGTGTGAGAGATAAGATCACCCATTTTTACTTACACAGAACAGTTACATAAGTTATGTATGTGATCAAGTTTGAATTCAGCCACTACATGAAGAGTTTGTCAAAGAGGCCCGTACGCCAAACCCACTCAAATGGCTTTGACATTTCGTACGCAAGCAAATTCACTTCAATAAGAGTCCAGAGAGAAAGATGAAATGTGACATGTAATCCAGCATATCCATAGGGCGATGGTGCCTGAACCGATACTGACGGTTACTCAAAAGGGTATTAATTTCACGTTTGCGGAGTTGCGCGGTAGCATTATTTCAGGAACTTAGGACAGAACGGAAGTAACGGGCCAGTGGTTGGTGGGGTCAGAGTGGGAGCTACACTTGAGAATACGGGGGAGACACCAAAACGGAAGAGAAACACCACAGGATAATGACAGATGAAGGAGCCTTGAAATGACCGGGATAAATTCAAGAGCACAGTTACGGAACAGGCTGGAAGGAACATAATCCAAACCAGGTGATTTACAAGTGTTGACTTACGATAGTAAACGATGAACACTTCTCGTACTGATAACAGACAGCAAATTGGGGGTTGGTAAACTGGCACAGAGCTAAGGGATAATGAGGTGGAAAATGAGGTCCAAAAAAAGGGATAAGGGACTTCTGCATTTTTCAATTAAGGGCGGGAATAGGGGACAAAAGTTACGACCCACTGCTGTGACTAGACTCCAACAAGAACGACTTTCGGTTGGCGCTTTCGATAGTTGGATTATCTTTCGTGTAATGAATGTATCCTTGGCTCTGTCGAACATAGATGAGCATGTACCACGTATAGCAAAGGAGTCAGCGCGTGTCGAGGGGCGTGGATGCACCCACCAACAGTTGTAGTCTATTTGTCGAAATGCGTCCGAGGCAAGAACACAACCTGAGAGTTAAATCAGAACTCACTTTTTGTAACGTTTGGTTCCACAGCGGAAGCAATTGTGGTAGATGTAGCGGGTCCAAAATGCGATCGTGCATAAGCAGGTTCAAAAGAAGTGCCGAGAGCATCGCGCATTAGAGTCCCGTTCACGGAGGGAAGTGCAGTCGTGACCGCAGGGCTGCCCACCTCCGTGGTCGTAGAACCACTGGCCTGGGTTGGTGCAGATTCACTGGTTGCAGGTGCACCCCACCCACTCCCACCCGGGGGAACCAGCGCGACCCGGCTGTCAAGTCCGCCACTTTCGGCCTTAATACTAGGGACCCAAGCTGGAGGTGGCAGGCGTCGAGTTCCTTGGAGCTTTCCGACAACTTGCATCCCATATTGCCGAACCGCTAAAAAGAATATCAGAATAGATACATCAGATGACTGACCAGAGCCCTTGTGTGTAGTAAAACACCTCAACAGAACAAAAAACAAAAAGCAGCAAAACTGTTTCGTTACTGTACAGCACTATGAACAACGAGCACAGAAAAACGGAGTACCAGTAGGAATCAGAGAAGAGACACCAGATATCGTGTCTGTGTATCAGCCGCAAAGTGGCTAATTTCATGGTACACCTTACAGTGCTATTATAACCACGATAAATGACAGCAACATCAGGGTCGAAAAAGTTTCACTGGGGTACAATCATATGCTGTGTCCGTTGTCAACAAAGACCACTGATGTAGAACAGCCGGAGAGGTCTCAGTTGGATGGTCTAGAAGTTGAAGTGGTCTTGCGAGCAGGCATTGGTACACATTGACTTTATGTGGTAAAGCACTGAGGCTAATGGTGTGCTATAACAGCCCTTTAGAAGTTTCTACGCATAAAGGCCACTTGCACAAAAACCATCAGTTTTCAGAAAAGGTTAATTACCTATATAAAGAGCGCTTTCAGGGGAATCACACGACTGTGAGGTTCGGTGTTCTCCGAAGTCTAGTCAGTTCGGCTTACCAGTGAGACACCAAGTGTGTACTTGTTTATGCGGCGGGAAAAGTATCCTTCTGAAGAAGCATTAATCGCACATTCTGTTAAATGGACCAGTAACGGTCAGCACATGGTAACATGAACAACCTGTTAGTTAGTTTTTTAGCCACATACCGTGTACCGAGATGGTGGCTCAAGTTGCTACAGCTTCGTTCACCAATGAGAATAAGGGAATGAGAGCCGTTCGTTGGAGGCGATGGCCCAATCCGTGCATTCACGACAAATAGACCTGTTTGTCCAGTATGGCAAGAAGCGAAAGCTACGCAGTAAAGGCGAAAGCTTTGATGCAAGACCGGTACTGGCTGCGTGAAGCAACCATAACTGTTATGGTCACCAACCATTGCTTTGTCACGTCCCACGATCCCAATCCCGGAGAGATGGCAGCTACCAGCGCGAACCAAGTGACTGGTGAGGGCTTTCACGCTTCGTTGCCAAGTCATTAGATAACCGCCTCTCGGTCACCTCCATCCGATACAAGGCCGAGCGAAGAGAGCACTACGAGGCAAACGGCCCTCTGGCATACGAAGTACAGTATCACAGCTCTCGTGCTTCCTTCGGGTGGCATGGTAGCTAGGCACCGAAAGGGCGTTAAAGTTGTAGGATAACCATTTGCAACCGTTCCAATTTTCCACGCCCAAGTTCCTTTTTTCTATCTATTTTGCCTAAATTGGTTGCTTTTATTGCTCTCTTCCTCAACAGCAGTGACATGTGCGAACTTTTTTCGCCCCAAAATTTCAACTGGGAACGCCCTCATCAGTTTGACTACATTGCTGGACTCTGCATTGTTGGTGGCTTCGGAGTTCATAACGCCGAATGACTTGCCTTCCCGAACGCCAGTGATCAAGCTAACAGCGAGGTCGGCAGCTTTCCCATTATCAGTTGTTACCACAGATTTGAACTTGTCCTATTCGCGTTATGGATCGTGACGGCAACAGCCCTACTCAATGTACTTGTGTCTACTCCACTTAGATACTCTGAACACGTCCTCATCAAGTGTCCCTATACCACTTCGTCTACACAACCCCCTCCGCATCCTCGATGTGTTTTCTGGAAACACTGTTCCGCTGACTAACCCTGAGAATGTTGGCTCTCAAAAGATCAAACATCTACAAAAGGGGCTCGCGGAAGTCCCCATTCACGACTGTCTGCTTACATCCCATTTCTCTAACGTGAGTGGTTGAACAGTACCTGCCCCCGTGCATTTGTCAGTACGAACATGGGCCCAGTAGTCGCATTTTGCAAGCCGTAGTACTCAGTCCAAACTGGATTTATATAGATTTTTAAGCACCACTTTTTCGTGCATTACCAATTCCAAATGACTAGGCAAGGGGAATGAAGGGTATTTAGCTGCTCACTGGATGTACGTTCTGCTGTTTTTTCCCGCTGGTTGGCTATTCGCTGAGTTGTACTATTTACGCACTTCATGAATTTACTTCTGACATTGTTACGGGACCTAATCCCCTACGACACAGTAAGATTATTCCGGACTGGCAACATCAGTGTGCCAAGAGAGCTTATCGCTGAATCTTTTGAAATGTCCAAATGATAATCAATAACAATAGCAATAAGAACGGTAACCACTAAACCGTGGCACCATTTCAGTGCACAACTGCCGTGTAACCCGAAGGTAGTACAGTGGCTAAGACGGTGCCAGGCTGCCCAAACCTAGAGAGGACTTTCTGGTCAGTAGTTTCGCACCTGACTCTCAACATTTTAAGTTTGCATGCCTATATCGATGAAAACATTACGAGCGACAAAGGCGATAATAAAATGGCAATCGTTGTAGTCAGATGATACGAGACACAATCTATGTACTAAACGACTGAGGCTGAAAAATCAACAAATCGTATTTCCCGAAATCCAGGAATCTACTGGGAATAGATCTGCGCACAACGTACGTTTGAAGGTTTACTTGAACGTGCAGAATCCTTCCGTATGAAAATCCCTAGTTTCGGTGCTAGCTCCTTGCAAAGTTGTTCGCAAGTTGAAACAGCTACAGACAAACGATAACCACAAGTGACTGACTTGCTTAGAGCAACAGCACAGAACACATAATGGTGCCGAGCACTGCATCATCCTTGGGTCTTCCGATGTAGTAGCATCTTTCATGATCGTATCAATGACGAAGTTGAAGAGGAAAGGTGAAAGAGGATAGCCCTGTCTGACACCACTTGATGTGGTGAACTCAGGCGAGAGCTTCCCGTAGACCTTCACACGGTCGCGGGAATTGGCGTACAGCACCTTAAGGAGGGTCAAGAATTTATGGGGGACACCTTTGTTCCACAGACACTGCCACAGTGCCTGACGGTCCAGAGTCAAAGGCAGCTTTCAGATCAAGAAACACAACCATTGTTGGTTGCTGGAAGCAGTGTCGCTGTTCCAGAATCTGTCGAAGAGTGAAGATGTGATCGAAGCATCCTCTTGCAGGACAGAATCCAGTCTCGCAGCCACATAGCAACATAGTCCTTACTACAGACCGGTACACGCAACCGTTAAGGCCTAGTGACATCTTTTTGGCGCCCCAAGTGAGGGGGATTTGCAAACGCTACTCGGGTATTCGAGATTCGGAAACACTTGTGTCAGAGATAATACAACTACCGAAGAGAATGGAGTTCGCCACAACCTCCAGCACTTGTCCTTAAAAATTGCGAGCATGTTCAGAAACACCATGTTGTGAAGCGTTACCTCCCGGACTAAAGCCGCCTCCTAGACATGGTCGGGCTTGGGTGCCACGAAGATCCTGCGGGCTACCTTGGCTAGAACTTCGTTCCATAGGGTGCATCCATGCCAGGAAGGCCAAAGGGGAGCAATCAGACCAACAGCAGCAAAAGCCTGTTTTATGAGGCGGTTTGGGGATAAAATTGTATTGTTTCCTGTAACGTGAGTATGAAGACAGTAACGCATTCCCCCCAGGTGACCAGCATGTCCATATTTGTGAATGCAGTGATGCTGCCTTCCGCCGAGAAAGGACGGGTTAGAAAAAGTCGATCTTGAAAACCGCACACTCCGATCGTCCAACGGTTGACTGTGACTACCGACGCATTATTCATCATGGCCGAAATACTTTTAAAACCAGAGTCGGGTGCTGCTCAAAAAGCATCTGCTGCGCGCAGCCGCATCAGGAGTCAGACAGTAGTGTAACCGAGAAGTATCATTTACCCGCACAGTTCTGTGTCAACCGATGTCCCTCCCCAACCGTTTCCAACAACACAAGCGAACGTTGCTGGGTCATTTGACTCAGTTACCTGATCGATGGGCCTTATGCACCCAACTTCCTACCAACAGCGAACAAAATAACACCTTGCTAAATTCACGAGATACTTTCTACATGGGAGCTTTCCACGTCAAACTGGAAAACTGGCAATGCTCGGCAAGCCCCCATACTCCCTAGGAATTGATGTATGCTGTCTACGAAACACGCATGGAAGAAAAAAGCACGGTCCATGCATCCCAAAGCGCCAAGCATGAACTCAGCTCTTTCACAGTCCACTGTCTGTGTGTCCGATGATCCCGAAGTGGACGATCAGGCACGATGGCCGCGTCCATGGAGCAAAGGTGCCCCCCATAAATTCTTGACCCCCATTAAGGTGCTGTACGCCAACTCCCGCAGACGACTGAAGGTCTACGACAAGCTCTCGCCTCAAGCACACCATACACGCCCCGAAGTAGGTGAATATAAGGACCGGACGCCTGTTGAGCAGGTCCAGTTGAAAGTACTGACAGATCTACAAAATCGAGCACAAGCTTCAAGTCATGCGACACCAAGATTGTGGGTCGTCTGTACATATGGCGTTGCTCTAACACCTGACGGAGTGTGAAGACGCGGTCGACGAAGCCTTTACCAGATCGGAATCCCGCTTGATGCTCATGGGTTAACGTTTCGCGTGCCGTCGTAAGACGACAGAATGAACGAAATCAGAAGCCATGTTACAATGGGAGTCAAACTGACCTCCTGTAGTTAATACAATCACTGAGAGCACCCTTTTTGACAACAGCCACTATTATCGACTCCCATCAGTTGTCAGGGACGGTACCTTTCATACACACAAATAGACTAGAGACATTGGCAGAGGAATTCACTGTCGAAATTGAACAGAGCAGGCAGAAGTTCATCAAGACCAGGAACTCAATCACGCTTGAACAGACATACAAATTCAGCCGAAGGAGGCTCCATATTCACAACCGACCCTTCTGTTAAAGGCCGACAGTCTGATTGAGGAAAGCATGTGGCAAACTGAATTGTTCGACGTAATGTGTCCAACAGTCCAAACGTTATTTGCTGGAGATCAAGCAGCCCTTTTTGTCCCTAATGGTTTCGCTTAAAAGTGGCTACCGAGGAACGATCGAACAAATCTAATGGAACCACCTGCGGACGTTTCCAGAATTTACGGCATCTTCCATTTACTCGTGCTTTCGGATCTATCACATCTGCACGGACACCCAGATTCACCTGGGTGTTGATGCGTCGTGTCGAGTTGTGATTGCAACATGCGCTCGAGATAGCTCAGTGGTTAGAGCGCCAGCTTACGGACCGGAACGTCCGCGGTTCAAACGCAACCTCAGCATCTCGATTGCTCCTACCTAGGCTTGGGCAACCTGACGTTCTCCCAACCCTCGTGCCTCCTCCCCTTGGCGTGCCAGCTGGGCTCCGAAACGGTGCTAACGCTGAACGGTTTGTGGTTGCAACCGGCAGGAATCTGTCGCCGGGCCTCCAGAAAAGCCATGGTTCTACCAGAGATCCAGTGCTTGGATGAGGCTGGCTGGGTTGTACCGCAGACAAAGTCCAAATATTGAGAAGCGCTTTGAAAATCAGTCTCCAGTGACAATTAATATCAGACATCGGACCAACAGGCGGGCGTTGGATGAACCAGTTCTAATAAGTGCTTGATTCTTGGGTCCACAAGCTTCTCAACGGCTAAGGAAGGTCAGCATGTTTGTATAAACTTGAAAAGCGCAATTAAAAGCAGCAATGAAAGTGCACGGCCAGAATCCACGCAGGCATCCCAGGAGTGAGAGGCAGTGATCGACCCTTGCCATCGGTAACTGATGGCGACATGGTCTATATGGATTCTGGGCTGGTTCGTTGGTGTGCCAAACTGTCAAGTGATTTCTGCTGTTCCCGGAAAATAGTGCTACAAAGGAATAGTCTGTGATCAGCACACATCTGCAGCAGGTGCTCTGCTTGTCCGTGTGTCTCTTGCCCAATTCGACTGGGCCGCAGCGGCCTCGAGGACACTAATCGTCCTCCTATCTAACTGTGGGAGCCCTGGCAGTGTCCTGGTCTGCGTACAACCACGATTCCTACAACTAAAATACTGTCATGTCACATCGACCGTTGCGTGGTCCCATAAGCCAGGTCGCCTTACTTGCTGCATACATCAGGGCTGGTAAGCGAAGACAGGCTACTGATGACGCCTGCTCTCTTTCTCTTTCAATCACTTTTCTTTCCCCCTTCCGCACCTTATTGACAAGTCTCCTTCTAGGTTCATCTGTTAGATCTGACAAGGCCGTTCGTCTTGCGTCAAACCCAGCCCTGGCTTTTCAACCGCCTGTCTATATTTGGGCAACTCAAGAGGGTTTGAGCGCTCGTGCTTCCTTCGGGTTGCACGAAGGGGTGACAAACTAACCAACGGCGTGGATTATTCCACAGGAGCAAATTGTAAGATCTCGACATTTGGGTTTTTCACACCTGGTGACGTCGGGCTACATGGTGCGTGGTCACGAAATGGCATAGAGCACCGAGGGCACCTTGTTGGACGTTCTCATCACGGGGTTTGAAAGCAGTCCCGAGACTGTTTTAAGCGCTTCTCAGGTCGGTTCTCGGGGTTCACAATCTACGTGCCTGGTTATGGAGCCACGCAAAGTCACACAGTCAACGTTGCTCTATATGTCGTTTACTCCTAAATATCGCTATAGGCAAGTGGTTTTAATTTCCCCTTTCGCGTGGTACACTTCCAGCACCTCACTGGATCGCGACCGTTGTTCAATCTGGCGAGGACGACCAAGCCAGGTATTCATCCAAGTGGGAGAAGAATGCGTCTTCGGCATATACGGACCTATCCACCAGGGTGGTGGGATTGTGGGACAGTTTGACGGCCATTTTTGCAGCGCTCTTGCGGACGCAAAATCATAGACACCTAAATATGGACCAACGGCCAGACCTTGCGATGGAAGTTGACACCAGGATCACCGTATGCTACACCACGCAACCCTATGAAGCTGGACTATTCGCCATCGGGAGTTGGACCTCAGACGGAGCTGATATGCAATCATATCCTGCTCTCGTTCAACCGAAACTTTGCTAGCCGAAATGAACGGGACAGACCTTGACAGAAACTACAGTACTACATAGTGCATCGACTTTAACTGATCTTAATTCAACGAGTCAACCAATGGGTGCCAAAACACACTACCATCAACATCACCGCTGAGAGCAACTGCGGATGAGGACACTGGTTCTTCACTGTCGTACAACACATCCCACAGTGCAGCACTCCCGTCCTGCTGAAGTGTCGTCTCCAGGCACACACGTGTGATGTAGACGTTAAAAATAATGAAGACGGTGATTACATCCAGCATAGATGGATCTGGCTGTGGTACCAATATGAAGAAGGGATAATAAATGGTAAAATACTTAAGTGAAGGATCAGATGGACAAACAAGTACAAGTTACGGGGTTTCAAGTCCAACCCATGCAAGCCATTGAAGAAGTTACAAGCAGAGATATGAGTTAGTTGGGTGAAGTGTTCGGTTGTGCCACACACTCGAGTGCAGCCGACGGACTGGTTCCGCTGGTACCTTTGTAACAGGTATACGTCAAAACAAAATACGGACTTCATACTGAATTTGAAATTCTCAGTGACTAGTGATTAGTTTACCGGCCGTCGCTTAGCGGTTACTGTGGTTCTGACAGCACGATGGCCCGGTGGTGGTTTCGCTACCATCCTTCTCGGCACAGAACAGTTAACTTCGGTGAATCCCAGCTATTTCCAGCTCAGAATAAGGGCTCTGGAGCAAGCCTGGAAGTCTGAGGACGGAAGAGGAGCGATCAGTCGATGAAGACCCGGGACCTCCTCACCAAGAGCGTGCAGCATACGTCGGCGTTATCCGAGTGGACCTTTACCCCCTCAGTGCTTTTGTTCGACGCCTTCGGTAGACCAAGCCTTAAAAACGGAATCTTTACCTGTCGCGTGACAATTGTGCGCTAGCCCCTATCCACATTTTGGGACAAATAAACCAACATTCGTCCAGCCGTAACAACCATTCGGCGCTCAGCTGCCATGCCACCCGAAGGAATCATGAAGGCTGAGAAATTACCAGGTTGCCCAAACCCACGCAGGAGCAGTCGAGGTACTGAAGTTGGGTTCGAACCACAAACCCTCCATTCACTAACCCCGCGCCCTAGCCACTGAGCTATCTCGGGTTTCGGATAGTGCAATGGGACCATATACGGGCTGGATGGCAAAAGGCAACGATGAATCCTCTGTCGCAAAGCGTGGAGCAGCAGTGTGAGCAGGTGCTTTCCATCTCAAGTTAAGAGTAGCTGACTTCAGTCAGCTTAGGAATATGGCACCAATAACTTTCGCCTCACATCAATCCGGCTTGAATCCGTATACTCACCTACGCTTTATCCGATACAATTGGTGGATCCGTGCATATATTCTTTCGGATCCTCGGATCACACGTTTTCCTTTGGTTACAATTTCCGATGCAAGACATGAAGAGTCTGTCCATAATTTGTTTGCATGCCCGCTACTGACGGAGACAGGAAGCTCCTTTCGTAACGGGTCTTGAGGCCGTGGCAGAATCGTTTACGCGTTCTTAGACAACGAAACATTGTGGCGGACCCATCCTAACGTGAATGGGTAGCACGAACATACTCGAACAAAGTACGGACTAATACGGTCGTTTTATGAGTACCGCGAGGGTGTACGCGTTCATTTACTTCTGGGATCTCGCCCTATTGCAATGTCCTACCATCCCCAACTGCACACCTAGAACCGACCACCGGCGATCCAATTAGAATAACGGCAGCTCCAGCTGCAGATTAAGGCTGCAGTGATCACACTTAAGTTATCGCAACAGAGATCTTGCATATGAAAACGGTTCTGCACGTTGTTACAGTCCAGTAGGGTTATTGGAATCACGTGATACATCGTACCGCAAATTTACTTAACATGCGTTTCCTATCCACTTTGTGCCCACAGGAAAATCGCAATCAAATTGACAAATGAAGAAACGCACAGATCTTAGCTCATTCAGACTCACTGGGCTTGTACTGTGTTTCCGCTGTATTGCCTCGGTATACATGATTGATATTTGACTGGGCGAATTTCAGCTTCGGTTTCTCAGACTTGTAAACTTTTGAGCTCATCGTGCGAGTTAAAGGCCTGCATTGGCTTACGACAAGCTGGCCTCAGATCGTCTGATAGATGCTGCAAAGCGCAAAAAATCAATACCAGTTGACGATGAAAAACACGACACCAACCTTCTACTCGGCGGGCGGAAAGACAAAACAAGCAAGGAATAAACGGAACGCACACCAACACCACCCTAACAACAATGGAGAGCGAAAGAATGATGCGTTTAAACAAAAGCAAAAAAGGGACAACAGATATGAGGAAAATATAAAAACCACGGGGCTCGGATCGATATTAAGTGTGCCCACACATTGATCCGCATGGTGCTTGAAAGAGAAAGATAGACTTGAGCCTTCCCATCTGCGGTTAGGGACAGGAGTTTCGGGCGAATAATACCAATAACAAATGAGCCCAGGTGGTTTAGGTATTGCGCAGGCTTCCGGTGGCTTTCCTAAAGTGAAGCACTTTTTGGTGATCTAAGTGTTTAGCGCTATTCAGCTAACGACAGCTGGATCCCGGAATCTACTGTGTACATGCGGCTACCACTTTTTCGTTATAAATATGTTCTGAGTCGTCTGGGCGTGCTTGGTTTAAGTGAACGACTTCCTGATCCCAACCAAAGCCTCAAATTAGGAAACAGCGCGTTGGAAGATAAAATATTCCATCATACTTAAAAGTGTGGCAAGCTTAAAATAGGAGTATGTTGTGGTCATTTTTGCGTCTCGTATAATGAGTGCAATTTGCCAAAGTTTACAACACACTAGATGTAAACTCACGGAAGCATTTTGCCTTAAGGTTCCGCGCACAGCAGAGGAGTCTCAGGTGGCACAGCGCTAATCAAGCTGAGGGATAGATATGGGAGAGGACAGTCCTGTTTTACACAAGTGGGCGCGGAGACCTCAGGCGAGAGCCTGCTGTACCCTTTCGCGCTACATCAGTTCGCAGGCAATGTCTTCATGAGTGGCACAACTTTAGTCGGGACAGATTTGATAGGCAGATACTAACACTCCTTGACAATTTATAGGGTGAAAAGCGGACTTCAGATTAGGGGAAGCGAAAAGCCCGGGGCGAATGAAATAGTGGAGCTCATGGGGAACCTGTCTCAGGGTGAAAAAATCAGTGGGTGCCTGTCAGGACAAAATCTAGCGGCCCATGTAGATTAATGCCGAACAGGGACTTGGGTGCACATGCTGATGTCAAGACGATTTTAACGTTGACTTGCTGTGAACTTTAAATAGGCTGGGATCACCGTGGGGGCGCTCTGCTCTACCGGTATTCTGCGTTTGACCGGAATTTTCTGTTGTAAATTCGTGAGATAACCCAAAAGGAACCCACCACCTCTTTGAAAACAGCAAGTTAAATATAATCCGGAGTCTGTAACTTGTCGCACTCTAGAAATTACACCTGGCGCTGGATTGCCCCTGCAACTTGCGGGCTGTCATCGCTGTTCCACTAGCACTCGTTAATTTCTTCCGAATCGTATGTGAACGCAGGTTAGTTAAATTGTTTAACAGGACCACAGACGCCCAGTTTATAGATTCCGCGGGTAAATAACTGTTTAATCTCTTCTGCAAAAAGTTTTACTGATGAAGGTGACCAGTTCCTCAGGAAGATCACCAATTCCTCATACGGACCCTTGGGCAACTCTCCTCCAGCTATCACTTCACTCATCTCTTGCTGGTAGGTGACTTCAACGCTCCAAAGGCCTCCTGGATGGAGCTCCAACTCGTCGGATCTAGTGGACATTTTGCAGTGGAGCTGACCAAAGTCGTTCAACAGAGCGCTCGGACTCAACATGTCGTTGCACCCACCAGATACCGCGCAGGCCAACTACCATCCCTCCTGGATTTGGTCATCACCACGAAAGACACTTCGTCGATCAGCTGATAATAAATGCTCCACTGAGACATAGCGAACACCGTGTGCCAACCTTTGCTTTCATCTGCTACTGGGCGAGAAATCCCTAACCTAAAACGTGGACTGGAAACTTCTACTGTGCATAATTCTCAGGAATGAGGATCTTTCTTGAACAAGTTAAACTGGGACCAACTTCAGTGGAAGACTTGTACAGGACCATTGTCCAGAAAGTTCACAAGGCTGACGCAATGTTGGTCCCAAAACCCAGCACGCAGTCGGATGAGTCGCAAGCTACCGAGGAAGATTCGGCATGTTCTGGGAAGGGGTCTCAACTATTTTTCAAAAAGTTGACTACAGGAGACACAGAAGATGAGCTGGCATTTCGTAAAACGCGAAACCGCTGTAAATCAGAAATCCGCCAATAGAACGTACGAAAATAAGCCCGCATTCTGGACCTCGCCCGGAAAAACAGAAATGTGCTGTACATTGCCGCAGAAACAAGCCATCCGCGTTCTCCTTGAAGGACAGGAACGGGGATGGAACGCCCTCTGAAGCGAGCCATCATAGATCACCTTACATCCAACGGCTTGATATCTCCAGTTCAACATGGAGTTCTCCCAAACCGTTCTTGCGTGACGAACATGCTCGTATTTATGGACAGCTTAACCCAAGCCAAGGACGAGGGACTTATATCAGATGCCATATTTTTCGACTTCTCAAAAGCATTCGATCGAGTCCCACACGTCCCGCTGCTCCACAAACTCGAGTCTTACGGGGTTCAAGGGAAGATCCTACTCTGGATCAAGGCGTTCCTATCAGACAGAACATTCCGAGTGAAAGTAGGCTCAACCTACTCCTCTCCAGCGCCGGTCTCCATTGGAGTTCCTCAAGGCTCCGTTCTGGGACCACTGCTGTTTCTGACATACGTCAACGACCTTCCAGACGTTCTTTCAAGTCCATGTCTACTTTTTGCGGACGACTTGAAATCCTGGAGTACCAATGCCAGTGCCCTTCAAATGGATGTAGACGCTGCAAAGAAGTGGTCGTTGGAGTGGCACCTTCCCCTGAATGTCGAAAAGTGCGTCCACATGTCATTTGGAGGAGACTCAGCGAACGCCTATGTCGTGCATGGTGAGAATGGTCCAGAAGACATCACGAAGCTAGATACCAAAAAAGATTTGAGTATCTGGCTCTCTTCAAACATGTCCTTCTCACTGCACCGTGAGAAATCGCCCAAAAGGCATTCGCCGTTCTACGGATGATTCGGCTCACCTTCACCCGTATTGCTCGCATTGACTTCCAAATACTCTATTGAGCATACGTCAGACCGCTTCTTGAATATGGTAACCAAGTTTTCTACTCAAGGCGCACGAAGAACGTAACCCTCATTGAGCGTGTCCAGCGGGCTGCTACGAAAATTGTTGCCGGCCTTAAATCCGTGGACAACGAAATGCGTCTCGTGGTGCTTGACCTCTTTCCTCTCGAGTATCGTCGCCTCCGAGGGGACCTAATTCTTACTCATGCCCCGTTTGAACAATGTTCGGCCAACAGGTTTTTTCACGGTTGAGCCAGAAACCACACGGCGGGGACATGGCAAGAAGATTTTCAAGCTCAGAGCGAGCACTTTTATTATGCGATATTTTTTCTCATTTCCTGCAGTAGCTGCGCGGATAACCTTCCTCCGACGGTTGTCTACGCTCCTTCTATAACCCAGTTCAAAGCACTATTAGACACTTTTTATGCAAGTCCTTGTTCTGGCAAGCACACTGCCCCGCGCTGAGAACTTAAAGAGCAGTGTAACCCTTTTTTCGCCTGTGACTTTCAGGTGTACAACAGCCGCTGAACGACAAGAACAAAACCGATCCGGGAAACTTGGGCGAAAGCCTCGATCCTGTGTATCAATCCGTGAATCCGGGAATCCGTGATACCTGTCTACTTTTGGCTCGTCCATCAAACCAGATGAGAGGCAGGCGGCTGTTGCTTCCACCGAGCTATTCTCACTTTGTGGATCTTCAAAATTCACAAGCGACCTTTGCCACAATTTAGGCCCTCGAAATTTTTGCTCTAGAAGTCTGTGTAATTTGGGATAGTCGCTAGTTGCTGGGCTATAACAACTAAGCTTTGGCGACATCAAGCGTTCACTCATCGTTCATGATGAACCGAAAAGCATTAAATTGAACCCTGGGTCTCGTCGCAAGCAGTTAGCGCTGTGAAAGCCAATGAGATTAACTTGATTAATACTAGTCACGAGATAAAATATCTGTTAGTCAAACATTAAGGCAAGGCGAATTTGGTTGAAAACATTGAGCCAGCAGCCAATTACTTTGCAGCATTCCGAAAATTGCAGACAACATGAGGGCTGTAAGAAGCCGTGGAATGGCTGCGGCGATAAGCATACACTGAGAACGATCAGAAACACACGTATTTTTGAATCTTGGAGCACAGGTCCACACCACTTGATCTTACGACCGCCTTGTATAAACCCATCTGCAGCCTTGACTTCGCTGCGTCTGATCATTGATCACTAAATCTCGGTCTCGCAACATCAGCGTAAACAAGGTTGCTTCGTTATGGACAGTGGGATTAATTGAGCAAGTAGTAAGTTTGCCTTTGTATCGGTAAGGCATCTATAGATGTAAACAGGATTAAACCGAACATATATTCCTCATTTCCCATTCAAAGTCGGGTGAAAGTGGTTAACGGAAAACAAAAGGCAACGACTATCAATTACGGTGGTACCAGTACATTAGATAAATGAACATGTCTTTCGCAAATATTGGCTTCAGAATTTTAGCCGGAGGAAAACAACGCAATAGGTTATGATGATGAAGTGATTTCACTGCTCACTGATTAGGCTACCATTCCGGGTTGGGGCTACATAAACAGGGACACGCAGGACCACTGGACTAGAGGTCAAAATAAATAGCCAAGATAAGCGGTAACGCGTACAGGTATGAGTACGAATGAAAGTCGTCGACCAGTTAGACAAGGCTGTCAAACGTGGTTCAGGCCACAATCAGAGGAGCGCATGAGCACGTGCCTAGCAGTTACGATAAGTAGCCACAGTTAACGAAAACGCGTCTAGTTAACACGAGTAAGAGCAATGGTTGACCCCATTACCCGGCAATTTTGTTGAGCTTCGGGACTTAATCGGGCTAAGTGATGCCATGCTACCCAACCTAAAGAAGCACTAATTGAGATGATGGTAATTTAGAAATAAATGGTTGAGAACGCTACGGTATCTCCTGACTAGTGGCGCATAACTGGGAATGCGAATCGTTCACAGAAATGCATATCTGCACCAATACTTTACAGTGCGCCAAGTTTTTTCGAGTATTATGCTGCACTCAAGGCAGGGTTGCCGAGCAACGGTGTTGCACCGATGTTTGGTGGAAAACTCATCTAGTTTGCTACATCTGGCGAGTACAACGGACCCAAACGCCATTTATACATCCACGTGGGTGGAATTTACACTGGAAATTCTGCAAATGCTATCCTCCATTTGAAGAACACCGTGGGCAGTCAAAACATGCTACAATGTGATTTCGCGTTCTATCTCTTGAACTGTTAACTACATGCGAACAAGTGGTGGTCGGTGACCTTGAAAGTTCAGTCACTTAAACAAAATGTCCTCAGCAACATATCACTGTAACGTACAGTTTGACTAAACCCACTTCATGGTTTAGGCGTAATTACTTTCTGTCTGCTTCTAGCGGTTGGCAGATATAATTTATTAACCACTGTTTCTCAGGCTGAACCTTAGCCGGCAGCTGCCTTTCCTCAACTACCTTCGCGTGCCGAATGAAACTTGATTTTTAGGAACCTGTTTTAATTAATCTCCCTTCTCACTTTTTGCCGCGCATTCAATTTTGCAGTTGCAGTGCTATGGTCCACTTTGACTGTAGAGGTACAAACCGAATGAGCGAAACAGGACATCGTGTGAGATGATCAGGCGTGCATAAGGTCGGCCAAAAAATGGCCCGATGACCTCTAGGTCAAATAAGTAAAGTGGCTGGAACAAACAAACGCCAGTTCATGCGCACGCGCTAAAGACAAAGGTGGAGCGAGGGTTAGAAATAGGGACAGGATAGAGGTAGGGGATTTTAAGAAATCTCAAAGTAACGGTCGATAAAAATGTCATATAACGATGGATTGTTCAGGGGCAAATCCCACTGTGCCAAGGCTCGACGTCTGTGATGGACGACCTGCCGTCGGTATTCGAGTATACTGCACCCTAGCCCAGATGACGGTCTAGGTACGCGGAATTTGGCTTTTGTGGGCTTTGTGACTACCGACTAGTAGCAACGACCGCTGGTGTGAAACGAATCACTTATCATATCGCGTCGACTGTTGTGGTGCTGAACCTTGCCCGCTGTACGGTGACGATCTTCAGGCTTGTCCCCAAGGTGAGTGCGCATATGGTTAATCAACTTTTGCTGCCTAGCCTTCGGCCCGCCCAGAAAGCGCACAGATTTGCCTGACAAACGGTCCATATAGAAGGCATGCTGATATTGACCTGGACCAAAGCACAGAATCCCAGCGCAGTGTGTCCCAGCAGTCTGTGTGGTTCCGCATTTTCAGCTCCAGGGAGGATCAACTTGACGGCCGTGAGTTAATAGCATAATACTAGTACCAATGTTGCAGAGCGCTAGTTTTTAGGAAAGGGGCGATGATGATTCCATACGACACATGCAAGGGCCACCAGTTCCGGTCTGCTGTTCTCTTAATGAGGCAACATGCATTTCAGGTAAGCCCCGTATTTCTTGAGGCCTGATGTTCGGGGGGACGTCAGCCACAATAAATAACGCAATGCGAATCAGTCATTGAAAATGACGTCGTGTAATCACGGTTCTACGAGACACTCGCTACTGAAGTGATCGCTTTATGGAGTAAGCACTGGCCCCAGTTTAATAACCGCCTGCCTCGGAGTGATATTTCGATAAACTAACTTATATCTTTCTCTCATTTTAGGACGTCAAGAGCTCGAAGAAAAGTGCGCATCAATAAAGCCGTACGCTCCCTGCCAGGACGTATGTAATAAACAAAACGCCCAATAAATTTCAACTTTTCATCTCGTCTAAGTTGGACCATTGACTTTTCCCAGTCGAGACGGATGGGTGCGTGCTGGCCAGTTTATCGACGTGGGTAATATCTAGTCAGTCTGTCTATGCACCGTGGACACCTAGCCGCATGTTAGTCGTGAGCGTCAGCTAGGTTTGTTCAGCTGTCCGTTATGATCGAAGTAGATTACATCTAGCTAGTTGATTAGGCATCGCGGACCCCTAACTGCATGTTACTCGTGTGCTCCACGTACGTTCTCATCGCTGTGGTGTGCAAGCAACGACAGCCTCCTTCACTCATGTTGGAGCTCAATGCCTGGCGTTATGATGAGCAGATCGCAATGTACATCTCTGGTCGCAAGCTATCTGGCAGCCCCTCGAGGTGAGCTAAACAAAGCCTGTCAGGTTTCGCCATTTGCAATGAAGACCTTTGCTGCCAGTAAACAGGACCTAAATACGTCCATAGTGACGTGACGCGCTGTACAAAAAATTGACCTACGGGCATAAGTCACCATCATCTGCAGGCCATACGTTCTTTAAACCTCGTACAAGTTGTCCAATATAACGCATGTGTTAATCGCGATGATTATTCGGAATAGCAGTTCTTGAGTTACAAAAGCAGAATTCAGTGTCCGTCTGGTCAAGAGAAGACACGAGACG
>SJOL01007671.1:0-12602 GCA_004794785.1 Opisthorchis felineus
CTTCCTACGCTTGTTATGTACGCTATTGCCCATGTTGTTCGATTATGATCCTTAGTCGTCAAAGTGGTGTTAATTATGATTTTGAAGAATATCCTCAACAGATCACTACTGGTTTGCACCCTAGAGACCAGTTCAGTCGAAAGTCACTCTGTATGTGGTATCGTAACAGTGAGAAACTCATTGATGTCTCAACCACCGGCAGACTGAACAGCACGTTCGTTTGAACATGATCACCTACGAGAATCAATTGAGTAGCATTTTAGCGCAGTCTTGTTTGAAATCATGTACATAACTCATGATCATTAGGATGATCCATTTCGCATTGTTCGGTACAGCGTATGGTCGAGGTTAACGATATCATTTGTGTTTGTTTTGGTAAACAATGATTTAATATTCTCATTGTGATAATTTTTGCCCGAAACCTAACGAAATACTTGTGTGTTTATTCCCAGTCACCACAACCGTGGTCCCGGAGGACGACGACGAATAAATATGTGATTTTGGTGTGTGATTTGTTCCATGTTCTTGCCAAATAAACGATTTGTTTGCAATTGTTTTGTTTGTTTGATGAATCTGGTTTATTTTTCTCCACGTTAACCTGGAAAAGATTGGCCACCTCTTCATGGGTTTCAAGTGCATCAAAACTCACACGTCGTCCCCCGGATCTAAATATCATATTTAATTTTCATTCTATTCTTTTACCTTATTTCTGGCATACCGATCGAGGCTGCGCGAAAATACTCTCGGCAGCTCACACACGAGCGAGTCCCCAGAAGCTGAAGCCTCGTACGATCGCCATCCAAACAGAGACAAATTAAATCACACAGGATGAGGCAACCCCTGCGGGGCCGAATTTTCCGACCAAACTCAGCTGTAAAGCTCTTTCAATGTTTGGTACGGTGACTGGGGTAGCATCCCAAAATTTCTGCCTTTAAGTAAAGTTACGGGTAGTAGGCAAATAGCAAAAAATATCAGAAATCTCACGACTTCCTATTGAAACTTCTTAATCGCAAAATCTCAACTGATCAAGAGTCATCGTGCGTATCTTCTAAACACCGCGGAGACAATACCGCGCACGGTATCCCTTCTAACCCGAAATTACTCATCCACATATCTCGTGGGCGCTGTGCCCAAGAAGTTACTCGGTCACCGGTCTGCGCTCCGCCGATGATTGTCCAATCACAGATCCTGCCGCCATAACCAACCATTTGGACGTGTACTTTTCTAGTTGATACTTGCCTCTTCCGCCCAAAATCCAGCCCAGAACCTCAACCGCACACTTCACAGCTTCACTTCTTTGAGAACAACACAGCAGCATATGGTGCCAGGCACTCCTTTGTGGTGGTCCACCTGGATATCCAAAACGTTTTTGACCAGGTTCCTCATGCATCCCTGCTGCATTTACTTAGTTCGGTTGGCATCACTGGATCCTTATTTAAGCGATACACCTCCGACCTCTCTGACAGGACCCAGGTAACAAACTGTTATCCCCAGTGTCGATTGTTAGTCGAGTCATTCATGTCGTCATGCTAGGCCTCGCCCTCTTTCTACTGTATATCAACGACGTCTTTCGCACAGTGTCCCATGGTATGCCCTCCTCCTATGCAGACGATATAAAAATCACCTACACATTTCCTCACTCTGCTAAAACTCTCACTTTTCACAGGACTTAGATTCTGACTCGCTGGTCAAATGTCTCTGACCTATGCTTCTCTTCTGCCAGATCCCAAATAACGTCCTGCAGCTGCTCTCTCCCAGCTGACGTAAGTTCACAATCACTGGTAACCCTGTCATCCATTCGAAAGAGATCAAAGACTTTGGTTTCGGGCACGTTTAGCTTCCCCCACCAAGTCTAGTTCCAGGTCGCTGAAGCACATACGCTCTGAGATTATGCTCCATCTATCTTCGAGACAAAAAGGTCTCCAGTTTTAAACAACGCGTGCGACCGGCCATGGAATTCTGTCCTACATTTTCTTCTCATTGTACCCAAAGTTGCAGGCTAGCACTTGAAATCGTCCAGCGCTTACTCACCAAAAGGTTACCCCCACAGTCCAGCCCTCTCTCCAACCGCTCCCGCTGCATAATCTCTGGCCTTGGATCACTATGGCTTAGACGATTTAAGCTAAATCTAACTCTCCCACACCATCTTTTGCGCCAAGATGCTTCCATAGCAGAGGCCAGGGCCAGCCTAAATTCCCGTCCCCGCTTTACATTCCGTAACTCCAACAACCTTCCGATGTTCCCCTCAAGCTCCTACTAACCTAGGCCACCTCAAACTCCCAGTTTACTACGCTCGCATCTGGAATAGTCTCCCCAAACGGCTGTTTTGTATTCCGCAGATGGATTTCTTACATGTGATGTTGCTGCCGCCCTATTTGATACAAAAATAAGCTCAATCATGTTTACGAATCAGGTCCAAAGAACCTTTGATTTCAACGATGGTTCAGTTAGTGGGAAATTAAATATTTTGATCCCGTTATTATATCCTGATATCTCCTTGATTTTCTTTAAACAACGGCTGCCTGTAGAGTCCCTGCTTGGTCTGAGTGTGTTGTATTACCGCCCCGTCTTTTTCCCCACATAACATATACCTCGTTCTTTCTGCTTAGTTCCCTGCCCTGAAGTACCCTGTCAGCCCTGTTCAATGACTGACGCTTTGCTTTGCCTAGCTCTAACTAACATAAACTAAACGAAATTCAGATTTTCATTCCTGAGAGCGCAGTATACATTCGTATAAATAGTTTGTCTGATGATGCACAATGGAGGAATTTCTTGGATAGCTACACAACACACTAAGCACACACACACATAACATTGCCGTGCGTCTCTCCTTTGCACGCTAGATCACACCAAATATCCCTTGTAGTTTATCTTTAATTCACACGCTGTGAATGTCCTAATTCCACCCCCATTGCTACATTAGTAACTGACGTTTCAATTCCCTCTTCCATGATCTGCCTTTTCCAGCGGCTGTTTGCTTGCCGATTGAGCTTTTATACTGGCCTAGCTTTCCTCCGACCGGATAACATATCTGATAGCTGAAGTTCTTTGTTATTGAACAAGCCGCAGTTATAACTTCTTGGTGGTTTTCCATCTTGCAGATCTCGCAGAATGCGCGATGGAAGAGAACCTCGAGTGGTGTTTGGATACGCTCGCATAGGGGGCCGTTTTTGGGTCGCACCATGCTGCATTCGTATATCCGCCACCCCTTCTGTAGCACTGGTACTTCGCCCATCGCAGGTGTTTCTGAGCCTAGCCATTAATTCGGTAAACGCCTAAAGAGCATTGTTGTTCTCTGTTTGTAGCTGCTGGGTTGTATCATTTGTTTGGCAACGCCATGAAATACAAATGATGGAAACTTGACCTTTCGTCTGTTAAAAATACATGAGAGCCTGAAGCTACTCTGCGATGGCTGTGGCTTACATCGACATGCAAAGCTGTTGCAACCTTCGTCTTAGTTGAGGTTGCACCGAACCGAGTCCACTTTGTCAACCAAAAGTAACACACGCGCTACTCTCTAATGCTGTCTGGAGATGGATGTATTATGGTACTGTTCAGCTTCCGTAGCAACCTCCAGTTAAACTACTCCTTGTCCATCATCTCGGAACTTCTGCTTCCATTACTCTTTACGTGTATGCTGTCTCTTATCACACCACATCTGTGCACAACGGAGTTCTTCTGCTAGTAATAATAATAATAATAATAATAATAATAATAATGTTTATTCCCAACTGGTGGGTGGCATGCCGTCAGGCATCATCATAATGTTACAGTCAGAATTAAAAAATGACTGGCGGTATTTGTGGGTACAGGGTAGTGCTCGGAAAGGGGACATTGTCACAAACATTGGGCATTAATAATAATAGTAGTAACTTGTAGGAATTATGCTGATTAGTCGTTACAACCTGAACGTGGCAGGTAACTCTACCAGAGCTAGAGACTACCACAGTTCCCTCTCTAACTCACCCTGTAATTGCCCATACCAGCTTGGCCAACGATCATCCTCCTTGCTCGTTACCACATTGGCTAAGTCTCCACCCTACGGAAAGAAAATTTGCCCAAATGCTCTCTCGTCCTGGTCTTACGCCTGCTGGGTGACCAACGCTCAGTTCTAAAAACACGAGGCACGCCATTAATACCGGCGCCCGCCTCTTGCATAGCTACTGAGTAAACTAAACAGAGATAATTATACTGGGGTTTCACGGGAGGCCTAACCGAATCAGCCGTTTATGACACTCTTCAACTGTATATTTTCACAAGAAAGACTAGTCGTGAGCCGTCGAAGAGTTTTAGAAATATTGTTAGTAGTTTTTTGTGTGAAAATATACTGTGATATCTCGAAAACTTGACAAGTGAAGCATGGGTTGGCCTTTGTGCACCACATTCAGTTGAAGAATATTATAGAAGGGAAATTTAGTCAAGTCTCCCATGGAAACCCAGTTGATATGCAACTGAGCGTATTTGTCAAGATCTGTTCAATTCGGGTTCAAGTAGAACATGGCGAGAGATAGCAGGGAGAAAATGTTTATGGGAGTATCGAGGTGAATAGCAGTCGGAAGGATGTGGCTGAAGATTTCACATATGCGCTGTGTGTTTGTCGAGCGAAAAAAGTCGTCTGAGTCCCGGGAAGCCAGCAAGGATGAAGAAGCTAGCAAAATATCTGGAGAGATGAAGTGAAAGGGGGAAGGACTCGGAGGAGCAGTTGGGCCATAACTAAATATGTTGCACGAAACGATGCAGCAGTCATTTCCCGAGAAGCGTGGACCAACTGGGGCTACGTACAATTTGGGACCAAACCTCTAAACTAGGTTGGGCAAGCAGCGAGAAGCACCAGGTGTGGCCAGTAGTGGTGGACCGGGAGATATCTAGCAAGTTGAAATCACCCAGCACAATTTCAGACGAATGAGGGAGGGCATGCACAGGGGAGGTAATACAGGACAAGTCGGCAACAGAGGCAGGGGAAGGAGCTAGTGGTAGATAGACGCAACCCACGAGTACAAGTCGGTTGGTCTGTTCTTTAGAGATCCAAATGGCCTCTAGGATCCTTTCCGGTGGCAGGATCGTCAATGAGGGTTGCACGAAGTTCTAATTTAGCATAGATGGCACAAACCCCGTCCCTTGAGTTTATCCCGTCTGAGAGATGGATAGTATAGGCAGGAATAGCTTTGTCTAGAAGTTCAACTAAAAGCCATGTTTCAGTCGCACAACTCAGGCTTGGTCGTGCAATGGCGTTAATGGCTCATAGATTGTCGACTTTTGGCAGAAACTAGCGAGCACTGGAAAGCACAACTGATAGGCTCATTGGTGAGAAAACTGTACTAATCGGGAAGTTGCTAACATTACTTGCAGTGGAGTCTGGTGCGATGGAGAATTGAGGAGGAAGGTGGGCATGCTTGAAGTAGAGTTGATAAGGCGTGTGTTTATAATCGGTCGGGCTTATTCAGCGCGGGCGGTAGAAGGGTAAATAGTGGACAAATTATGCGTGAACCCGCGGCAGAAGGTGAAGTGTGAGACTCACTATGGAGTAGGGAATATATTTGGGAGGATGGCATGTAGTTGAGTGAAGGATTGTCAGCCGTATCGTCTTCCGCATTATCATGAGGTATGGAGAGGGTATGGTGCAGAAATTGGCAGTGGGTGTGGAGGGATGGGTAAAAGCTGCAAAGGCGTTTTGGTGGGACGAAAGTTGGTTGACAGGTTAGTGGAAGCAGATGTAGTCACAGCTAGCCACCGGTCGCTGTGGATGGGGGGTTTTACCATGCACGTAGTACGTGTGGCGTGATATACTTGTCGTGCGATTATGGGGAGGCCGGAGCAAAGTTAGGTTATCGTTTGAAGGATGAGGGACAGATTCTATGGGGTTCGGTTGAGGAGGCGTAACTTATCGAGGCTTTGACAGTAAACGCTTGAGTCCGGAGGCGTATTTTGGCGGAGGTAGGACGTGGAGGAACAGTAGACCGGGGAGTATGTTGCGAGAGCGAGTGCAATCAACGACTGTTTTAGCCGTTGCTCTGGTTAGATGTGTCGCATCAGTCACCAGGACCCGGAAAGGCTTCGACCTGTTTGATGGAGACATCCAGTTTTACGGGTAGTAAAGCAAGAAGCTCATTTATAGGGACGATGGAGGGCTTAGCGTCTTGGAAAGCCGTGAGGCTATATGTTAGCGGTTGACGTTGGCGGTTGATGTCATAGCACGTTTAGGTGCGACAGCCTACAGGACCGTGTTTGCAGAGGAAATGGTGGCCGACAGTTTGGGATGGGACATCCGTGAGTTTCACTCACAAACGCGCCAGTAGTGCGCATGCTTGAGGTTTTGGGCATTTTATTGATTCCATAGTATATCTATGTACTTGGAGGGTCAATGGAGACCCTTTGGCTGACCCGAGGGGTCACATGATAGTTAGCCTAACAATTCGTGAGATACGGAGCCGACAGATGCTCATGTGGCATTGGAAGGAGTCGCGGACCCGGGGTATAAAGTAAGCGAGAAAAACACAGCGGCTTCAGTGTTATCAGAGACAGTTAAGGGTCCAGCAGAGTTGGATGCGCCCGCATAAGAGGTCGGGATATTTGGCAGAATAATTAAGTTTTAGTTTGATGGGTGTTACTGTAGCGGGCACTCACTAGATCACGCGTCAAAAGCACTCAAATCACGTAACAATTTCTGTCCCACTTGCAACCTTAGCCGACAACATGTACACTGCAGTTTCCCATCCATTTTTGTTTACTCGGCTACCACCTGAGTCACGCGCCAGGCTTACGAACTTCAGCCACATCAGGTCAAGTTGCATTCGTGTTCGTGCAAGTATCAAACACGAATGGACACCCCTCTCTCTACACTGCACACAATAAATAGACGTACAACTCGGCCCAAAAACACACGCACGCGTACAGGACAGGAAGTCAACCGAGCTCCACAAGTCTCCACGGGTCGCTACGGAACACGTGTAGAGGCTACACTGCAGAAAAGACACGTCCCACGTCCGGAACTTCACTCAGGAACTCTCAACAGTTATCCTCAATCGATAAGTCGCCTTTTGGTTTATTCTCTTCTTTCATTGTATTTGTATTTACCATGTGCTCGTAACTATTGCAGTCATCATCATTCTGGTAAAACAGTGCATTTCACCTTCCAATAATCAACTTAATTAGGTTAAAACCTGAGCACTACCAATACTCTGCTCCCATGCGAACCAACTTGCGTTGCTGCCCGGTAATTTGGTTGCATGGAGAATCTGCGGGTGAGTCACGTCCAATGCATCAGTTTGCGCGGACTGCAGGGAGCAAAAGGGTTCCGTCTGTTAGCTTCCAGATTTGGGTAGGAACGTTTTGGTAAACTGCTTTCGCAGCCGATTATGAGCAGCTTTACTTTTTGTGTTTTGAAAGCTTTCGGTTAGGAGAGAAATGCCTTGGATTCCAGAAGACGTACGGCACCGTTTTTGTCCCTAAATCGCATTATTATTGGGTTACCTTAGGACGGTTTCGACCATCGGAGACGTCGAGCCGTGCAGGTGGTGTCAAGCATGTAACAGGTGGTCAGGATCACAGGTTTTGTGTTCAAGCAGAATTGGGTCGGGCGCGTTGTATAATGGGACCTGGTGACGGCATTCCATGCGCTGACAAATCTCAGAGGCGGTTGTGTCAATAACAATTGACGCTTTTCCAGGATATGCTGGATCGCATGCCGCATTAGTAGTTAGAAGACATGCAGCTGGTTGCATGGCTTGTAGGGAGGATACCTCACTTTCCATCTTGCGCAAACGGACCCTCAAATCTTCCAGATCTCTCTGAAGCTGAGATCCTTCTGACAATGGTGAAGGAAGAGAGTTGCTGGGTTGAGCATGCAAAGGGATTTCAGTTAGTGGTGCTTAAAAGTTTCAGTTTACTGGAAGCGCTCCGTCGACCGGTCTCAAATTGTGAGGGGGTTGAGAGCTGTCTTTTAGATGAAGCACACTGAACACACTAGGAGAATTGACGGCAGGGATTCGGAGTCTAACGACCGCTTAGAGGAGGAAGACGGGATTGGTGGCATTGCGTGATACATTGGTGTAGGTCATAGAATATTTGTTAGAGAGAATAAGAAGGAGAAAGCTTTAGAGTTCTCATTTAGATCTTATCGCAAGCGCTTTGTTCTGTCTGGGCCACCTGTGTTAGCTGATAGTATAAATAGGATTGCAGAAGCGATAGTCAGTGGCAGTACGTCGAAGGAACCGATCATGTAGATGGGGACAAAGCGTGTAGGATGCACTGGGGAAAAAGAATAGTAAGCATACGTTTATGTACCAGGTGTTCACGAACTTTGGAGGTTTTTCTTTTTTGGAAAAAACTCTAACCAGCTAATAAAGATCACAGCAGAGTCTGTTTTCAAACGTAAGCGCAGGAGCTGGTATTTGGTGTCTAAGAGGGATGCCCCAGTTTACAATGGTGCTAATGCAGTTAAAAATAATAGGCTTGTTTCCAAACTGTCGGGAACATGCCAATCTAGGCACGGAGTTTCACCAAGCCTTCCACGGTGCACTCCTCAGCAGATTACGATCTACAGGGAGTAGTGGCTCGCCACTGCGTTGGTTCATTTCTTATCATACTGTGGCTGAAGACCGCAAGCTCTGCTCCTTCATTCACAGGCCTTTTCACAGTAAACCATGTTTAATTGCCATCTTTAAGCAGTTTGCAATGCCCATTCTGGAATCTAGTCCTTAATTCGCCTCATAGTATTCACAGGCTTGCCGGACTGTTGTGGAGAATGTGCACCGGTTGTTTACTAATTTCTTGTTTCCGGCTTCATCCGCACTACCATATCATCTCCGCTATTTTTCCACTTGGGCTGGATCCTTTATGGCTGATGCGCGTCAGGTTGAACCTAGGCCTTCTGCATCACCTGATCTACCGACGAGCTTACACAACATAACCCAGGGCTTACGCTCTGAGTTTTTCCCCGCCTTCCTTCTAATGGTCGCAACTACGGATTTTTGCTCCCACTGTCGACCTGTAAAACTGTCTTTAAACAAATCTTTTTCCTTTGCCTGTACTTCAAACTAAGGAACAAGCTCCATTCTCATATCCGTATTATATCCCCTTATGTAGGCTTTCGAACCACCCTCTAATCTTATCTTTAAATTGAGGGAGCCGAGTTTCTTTTTGCGCCACAGCTTACACCAGATACTTTCTTTGAAAGAGGCCCCAAGTCCCTCTAAACTGCGCTGTCACCCCAACTCTCCCACTACTTTGTCCTAGCACGTTCATCTACCAGCTCGAGCCCTCTAAAGTTAACCCACACACGAGTCAGCTTCCCTCTTTAGTGCTATCGTCAGTAATTGCCCTGCTTACCAATCTCTTATGCAGGAGGTTCACTTCCTGGGACTGCATCTGCACCTGCTGTCTGAAGTGTAGATCTGTTGCATAATGTCTAGCGCCTGCCATCGTAACCGCTTTCATGCCCATCCCCGCTGACCATGTTATATTTCCTTACCTTCGGCCTTAAGTTTCTGTGCCCAGACAGCTTATTCCTTGTTCTTTCAAGCCGGGTCCTACCCCTAAATAAATCTGTCACCTCTATTTAATGTCTGGCGCTTTGCTTTGCCTGGGTCTGACAGCCATCAACCAAACCGAAGCCTTATTTCCTTACTCCTTAGAACTATCCTGCATCTCCTGCTTACGCGCAGTGCACTCACATCATATGGTGGGCCTGAGGATGCGCAATGAATAAAATTCTTGCATGGTTCCGCTGCCCATTTATTCACACACACATAACACCATTATTTACCTCTGCTTGAAATGGCGGTTCACACTATCGCTTCGTCGTCGTTTAGCCGTAGTACACAGGCTTTGAACATCTGCATTCTACTCCCATAACCATATAGGTGGCTGCCGTTTCATTCGTCTCCACGACTTACCTCTTCCAGTGGCTGTTTGCTGTTTGCTTGTTCGAACTGACTGAGCTGTTTCACTGGCCTAGCTTTGCCTCTTAGACCGGATAAAATGTCTGGTAGCTGGAGTTCTTTATCAATGCACAAGTTGCAATTATGACTGTTTTGTGGCTTGTCACCCTGCAGATCTGGTAGCATGCACGGGGGACGAGAACCTCGTGCGGTGGACGGGTACGCACTGCAGGGATGGTCACCCTGTTACGTTGCACCATTGTGCTTTCTTATACTCGCCACCCCTCAATTAGCACGGGTACGTCGCCCATCGCCGGTGGTTCTGAGCCTGGCCGCTAATTCAGGAAATCCATAAAAGAGTACCGGTCTTGTTTGTCTCTGGCCGGTCTGGACTTGTCTCGGTTGTCATTTATCTAGTAACACCACGAAATACAGGCGAAGGACAATTGCCCTTTTGTCTGATTTTAAAAAATGCACGAGGTAGCCTGAAGACACTCTGCCAGGCTGACGGCTAATATATCGAGGTGCAAGGCGTTGCCATCTTCATCTTAGTTGGGGTTGCACCACCCTTGGTCAACCTCATCAGAGAGACATAATACACATCTTCCAGCTTGTTGAAGGAAGCGATCATGTACACATAAAATATAAGGACCTTATTATTCCCTGAATACAAGCAGCCCCGGATAACGGTTGTTTGCTGTTTTTCTTTGCCATGCACGATTCGTTGCGTGGAGATGACAGCAGCGACTCGGCGACTGGCGAACCATACTCGTACCTTTCTGTTCAGCTCACGTAGTGCCTTCCAGTTATACTACAGTCCTTATCCATTATCTCGGAAGCTCTTGCTCAATCGATCATTATCCGTCTGCTGTCTTTCTTCACATTACACCCACGAATACCGAGAACAATGGTAACTCTCTGATTAGATTCTTTAGCTGAGTTAAAAAATACTACTGTTCTCTGTCATCGCTAGTACTAACTAGTCCAACGGCAAGCCTCTTTGCTCGCTACCTTGGCGGTTATGTCCACGACTTTCCAAAATTACGTAACTGCTCTTTCCATGGCCTTAGGTTTTTCGATCGACTGACCCTCATAGCAAAGACGAGACAACTCTTACCACCGATGCTAGTCCCCTGCATCGCTATATGAGGAAGAAGAATAAGCCCAAAAATAATGGTTTGTTGCGTCCTCATAATACATCGGCAACCTAAGCTTGTCCCAGGCTGCTTGGTCAGCCAAAAAAATCCACCCTTTCGTAGGTTCATTTCATTTGCTGTCGTCCAATTTTAGACTATTTTTCTATTTGATATCATTTTATCTGATGATTCCTGGCACTCACCAAACGCTAGTGCTCTCATTCTATTCCCACCTTAGTCCCTCTCTTCCGAAACCTAGAACTTTGGCAGTAGCTGATACAAAACCCATGTATGACCGTCATTCATTCTTTCTGGCTAATCCACTTTTCACACCCAAATCTTCGTCCAACTGAATCGAAATTACACATGAAGTTACGTCGGCCTGCCCATCCAAACTGTTCTCTCTGATACCACTCCTGCACCTTTTTGTGATGCACTGTGGATTCAAATCCTGCTGCGCGGGTCCGATTCTCTCCTTCTCGGTGTGGTCTACCGTTTCCCCTCGAGTCCTCCGGAGGATGAACAATACCTCATACGAACCCTTGAGCAACTCTACCCCAGCTACCACTTCACTCATCTCCTGCTGGTAGATGACTTCAACGCTCCAAAGGCCTCCTAGAAGGACCTCCAGAGCGTCGGATCAAGTGGACCTTTTTCAGCGGCGCTGGTCAAAGTCGTTCAACAGAGCGCTTGGACTCAACATGTCGCACCCACCAGATACCGCGCAGGCCAACTACCTTCCCTCCTGGAATTGGTCGTTACCAACGAAAGACACTTCGTCGATCAGGTGATAATTAACGCTCTACTGGGACATAGTGACCACTGTGTGTTGACCTTTGATTTCATCTGCTACTGGGCCAGAAATCCCGAACCTCAAACGTCTATTCGAAACTTCCGCCATGCAGACTTCTCAGGAATGCTCACCTTTTTTGATCAAGTTAAACTGGGACCAGCTTCAGTGGAAGACTTATACAGAACCATTGTCCAGACATTTCACGAGGTTGACTTGATGTTCGTCTCATAAAAACCAGAATGTAGTCGGATGAGCTGCAAGCTACCGAAAAGGATTCAGCGTCTTCTGGAAAGGAGGTCTCAACTATTTTTCAAAAAGTTGACTACGGGAGACACAGACGATGACCTGGCGTTTTGTAAAGTGCGGAACCGCTGTAAATCAGAAATCCACCAATGGAACGTACGAAAACAAGCCACCATTCTGGACCTCGCCTGGAAAAACGGAAATGTGCTGTTTAAATACACGAGACCGTCGCAGAAACAAGCCACCCGCATTCTCCTTGAGGGACAGGAACAGGAAACCCACGAGTGACCCAATAGTGGTATCTGCGGTCTACAGAGGGCGCTATGCAAGCCAATATTCATCCCCAGCGTCCTCGTCACATCAAATCCACGTCCATCCAGGGATCCTGAAGGAAACGCCGTTCACACTGGCGACTCATCTCTACCTGGTGTTTCGTCAGTCGCTTGACGAAAGCCACCTTCCCTCTGCTTGGAAGGAAGCGATTATCACACCAATCTACAAAACTGGTGACCGACTATCGCCTGGCAGCTACAGGCCTATAAGCCTCACTAG
>SJOL01007671.1:13661-27998 GCA_004794785.1 Opisthorchis felineus
TCTCAGAGCAAACACTTTCATCAGGCAAAACCTCTTCTCATTTCGTGCAATATCTGCGTGGATAACCTTCCTCCGACAGTTGTCCACGCTCCTTCTAGAACCCAGTTCAAAGCACTATTAGAGAGCTTTTATGCGAGTCATCGTGCTGGCAAGCACACTGCATAATGGCAACTAATTCCTTTCCACCTTCGACCGCCACCCCCCCTCACTGGAGCTCAGCCTCAAGCGCCTCTGGAACGTGTTCGTTCTAACCCGCTGAACTTTTCGTTTGGATCTAACCGACTTGGTTTGCCGCTGCAATTTCAGTTTTCCCTTCAACAATTTCAACGATTCGGTTGACGGTGTTCGTTTGGCCCTAAGCATTAGCACTATCTCCACATCGAAAACCTTCTTTACACCTGACTTCCAAACAGCAGCGACACCAGTGAGTCTACCTAATTTATAACAATACTCTAATACTACTGTTTATTCCCAACTAGTGGGTGGCACACCGTCAGGCAGGATCACACGATTACAGTCGGAATAAAGCATGACTGGGGGAATTGGCGGGTACTGGGGATTGCGCGAAAAGAACGACATTGTCATAAACAGTGGGCAATATACGATGTAGACTTGGTCACGCCTAAACCGGCATGGAAAAGGACACACAATTATCAGGAGTTTATCTTACTTTTGGAAGAACATATCAAGCCGGGACAATATTAGATCGTCAAGATTTGAAGGTGGCGGGCAAAAACAGAACAAGCGACGGCAAAAAAGATGCATACTGCCTAGCGCATGATACGAAAACTTCAAATTGCGAAAAATGAGGAATCAGAACAACAAATCTGGTGAGTTAGCAGGAGTGCGGCGGCCTGGCCAGTCAATTTGAACTAAAGTCTGAAACCACAGATGAGGCCTTATCGGCCTTGGGCTTATGGCTAGGGTCACAAAAAATTTAAGTGGGGATGATAAAGTAGAGGAGTCAGCAGTATGCATAAATGGTAGCAGGAATCTCAGAGTCGCGGGGTACATCGAAACTGTACAGATGCGTCGCTGTTGGAGTAGAGCCGGGTGTAAGAGTTCTTTGGGGGGGAGTTGGTGCTAACAAACAAGACGGAACGCGAACTGTACAAAAAATGACTGACTCTGTGAGGAGCATATAATGAAGGTCAACAAGATGGTTACATCCGAACGGAAGGTTCAGCGGGTTAGAATGAACGCATCCCGGAGGTGGCTGGGGCTAGGTGGAGAGTTTGTTCGCAGTTGCAGGTATGGGAACGGGTACGCGAGAAGGCATCGTCATAAGTAGGAAGCGAATAGTTGCGGGAGTGCCATCAGACTGGGTATGGCACTGCCATGCCATCATTGCACTGACAAACTTCGGTTTCTGGACAGCCCCGTAACGGTCGTCAAGGTTGCCGCAATCGGACAGGAGATGCGCATTTCCTTGGCAGCTGGATCTGGGTTAGACGAGGAGATTGACACAAATAAAGTCAGGTTGATGCAGAGTCACGGAAAATTTTCAACCAGTAGGAGGACCATGTGAGTGTATACGGTGGACAAGCCAGATTGGATGAATAACGGTTGTACGGGGCGTTTGCGCAGCTACAGCCGAAGTTTGAAGCTTGGAAAGTGGGGGAATGAGGAAGGAATAGGATGAGAATAGTAGCGTCTAGGGAGTGCCAGGAGGCATCAGATAAAACCTTGTCCAACAGAAAAAACCTAAAAGGGAATGACAGCAAGCTAAACGAACCTGCAAAAGGGTGGATTTTGTTGGCTGACCTAGAAACCAAGTACTAGCTGGGCCAGAGTAGGTGCCTAACTTTGAGAAGGTAAGGACTTAGCCGCCGAGGTAGCTAGCAGGGAGGCTATCCGTTGGACTAGTTGGAACAGGCGATCACATGGTGAGATTACATGGCGGTGGTTTTAAGCTCAGCAAAAAAATCCAATCATAGGGTCTCCGCTGTGCAGAGGGGGGCGCTAATGCAAACAGGGAGAGCAGACAAATAATAAGCGGTGGGGCAGCAGCTTCCGAGATACTGGACAAGCACCGTAGTCTAACTGGAACCTACTACGTCAACTTACCGGGAAAGTATGAGTATGGGTCGCCAGTTGCGGATTCATTGCTGTCGGCTCCAAGAAACGAATGGCGCATGGCAAAATAGCCATTAGGCACAAGCTGTGACTGCTGGTAATCAGGAAATAATGGGGAATTAACGTTTTTTTATGTACATGATCGTTTCAGAGACCATGAGATAAGAACGTGTGTTACGTCTGGATGATTGAGTGGACTTGGGGTGGCGCAACCCAACTAAGACGAAGGTGGCAACTCCTTGCACGTCGATGTTAGCCGTGAGCCTCGCACAGTGCCTTCGTGCTACCCCATGCGTATATATATGTTTCAGAACAAACGAAAGGACTGCTGCCATTTGCTTGTATTGCTTGGTGCCACCAGACAAGTGACAACCGGGACAAGTCCATTCCAGCTACAGATAAACAACAACGGTTCTCTTTTATGGTTTCCCCGAATTAAATGCCACGCTCAGAACCAATGGTGATGGGCGATGCAACCGCCCCACGAAAGGGGTGGCGAGTTTACGACCGCACAATGGTGCAACGTAACAAGGCGACCCTCCCTGCGGGGCGTACGCGTGCACCACACGAGGTTTTCATCCCTCGTGCATGCTACCAGATCTGCAGGGTAACAAGACACCCAGCAGCCATAATTGCGGTGTGTGCATTAATAAATACTTCCAGCTGCCAGATATTTTATCCGGCCTGGGGCGGCTGGGTCTTAGTTAGATGAGGGGATTGACACACGTAGAGCCAGGCCGATGTAACGTCATGGGTAGTTTCTATTCAGTTGGAGGATAATGTGGGTGTGAGACGTGGATCAGCTAGGATGAATGACGGCCGTACGGGGCGTTTGGAGCAGCTACTACCGCAAGTGACTGTGCATGCATATTCCAGGATGGTCCATCTTGGCAACGTGACCAAGAAGCGTCTGGAAACGCGAACCGTCGCCCGAAAAAGCAGGTGCACTACTCAGGCACAGTGGAGCACTCCGCACAGAGCGTATCTCAGCACGCCGATTGACTCATGTGGGAATGGGAGATTCATACATCATTATTCGATGGCTTCTTAGGTTGCCTCCCCAGCCATCAACGGTGGCTGCCGGATTACAACCCACCGGAACAAGGTATACCTCATACATTTGTTTCCATTCCACCTCCGACAGCTTTCGACGGCCGGCGCAGACAAATTCATTGAGCTGTGGACAGACTTCATGGACTAAAACTCAGAGTGGTCTCGGCCGTCATTAAGCATTTTATTGTTCAGGGGCAAATCGTGCCGGTCGAAAGCTCGAAGTATGTGACTGACCACCTGCCGTCCGTGTTCGAAGCTACTGCATTTGAACCCCGATGGCGGCATAGGGACACAGACTCGAGCTTTTTTTCTTGGTGGCCGGCCGACTGGGCGCAGTGACTGCTGGTGTGCTACGGATCGCGCATCATATCACGTCGACTGTTGTGACGGTAAAGCCTGCCCGCTGTCTTGTGGCGTTGTTGAGGCTTGTCCCATAGGAGTCCGCAGATGACTAATTAATTTTTGACGCCCATCCCCCCGCCCGTCATGAAAGCGTACAGGTCCGCAAAGAAGGCATCTTATGACGTTGACCCGGACCGAAGCACGGATTCCCAGCACAGTGTCCCGGAATGCTGTGTGCGTCCGTATTTTTGGCTCCAAGGTGGAGCTAATCGACAGCCGTGAGTTACTAGAATACCACTAGTGCCAATTCCGTAGAGCGCAAGTTGGAGGAGACTGCGATGATTTCGTGTGACTCATGCAAAGTCCATCATTTCTAAACTGTTCACCCAGTAATGAGACATCATGCATTTCATGTAAGTCTCGTATTTCTTGAGGCCTTATGCTCAATAGACCTTGAGCTGCAACAAGGCACGCGATGCCAAGTAGCCCTTGTGCAAACAAGCTTCTACGGACTGTCACCGCCGAAGCGCTTTTTATAGAGAAGGTATTGCTCCCAGATTGTCAGCCGCCTGTTTCATTGTGATATTTTGATAACCTAACTATATCTTCCCCTCAGTTGAGAACGTCAACAGCGCAATGAACACTGCACAACAAGAAGGCCGTACGCTTCCCGACAGGGCAAATATACCAATAAAGTCACCAATGAAATTCAACTTTTCATCTCTTACGGTTTGGAACTTTGGCTTTTCCCAGTTGAGATGGATGGGCGCGTTTCGGCCGGTTGGTTAGTCATCGTGGACCTCTAGCAACGTGTAAATCATGTGCGTTAGCTAGGTTCGTTCAGATGTCCGCTATGAACGACGTAGGTTCCATGTGGCTGGTGGATTAAGTATCGCGGACCTTGTTACTTCCACGTTGATATCAATCAGTGCACCAGAAAACTCGACCTGCGGCCAAGGGTCATTACCACCCGCAGCCTTACTTTTTGATATCTAGTACAACAATTCTGAATACAAGGAGTGTCTGTGGCGTCGATTACTCGGAATAAGTTATTCAACCTCCGTCTATACAACCGGGAGATGCAAGGCCAAATTTAGTTACAGGAGTGACATTCCGTCACATTTTGCGTCCACGAGCATAATGTGGCTCTAGCAAGTTCCATAAATCAGTACAGCTGCAGAACTACCTGCCAAATTCGCCCATTGTAAGGGACGCACGTTTTACTTCACGTCGTGCTTTCTTATTACAATTATCGCCTTTTTCCAGTTCGGCAGAACTGATAACCTTGATGATTCGCTCACTTAAACAAGTCGACGGTATGAAAAATTTGCGGGACAACTTATTACAAATACGCATTCTTAAATATGAAGAGGCAACCTTGATAACATCGTCATTTCTGCGAACTCCATTCCATTCGGCGAATACTGATAGGTCTTTACCTCGAAAACTGCTAATGACATGCAAATCAGCTGTGGTCAGTGACCTTGAAACTTCCCACACTTGAACATGATGGTATGAGCGACGTATCACTGGAATGTGCAAACGGATTAGGCAAACCCCCGTAATGTTCTCAACTTCGAAAACCCCATAGTCCCGGCGAAATTAATTTTGCTTCACTACTAGGGAGCGACTGAAACCCGCACGGAATATCGGGGCACCTCTGTTCTCTTTGAGATAGGGAAAGGTAGAGCGGGACGAGTGCAAAGATAAAATGGCTTGTTTAGTTTCTTATGCAAGAGACCAGAAAGGACCGCCGTTCTGCAGAAGCGGGGTGGCCGTGTCCGTTCAGGTAATTATCAACTATGGGACCATTGTTGCTTCTGATCTGCGTCAACGAACTTCCTAGTCCACGTCTACATTTTCGGACGAATTTAAATCCTGGAATTCAAATGCCAGTGCCAACAAAAGGAGGTAGACGCTGCAAGTCAGTAATCCTTGGACTCGCAGCTTCCTCCGAATGGAGGAAAGTGCGTCCATACGTAATTCGGGGGGGGGGGGCCTAGCAAACGCATTTGTCGTGCATGGTGAGAATGGACCAGAAGACATCACGAGGATAGATGCCAAGACGGATTTGGGTATCTGGTCCTCTTCAGACGTCCTTCTCACTGCATCAATAAAACTGGCTCAAAAGGCATTCGCCGTTCTAAGGATGGTTCGGCGCATCTTTTCCCGTATTACTCGCATAGACTTCCAAGTACTCTGTGAGGCCTACGCCAGACCGCCTCTTGAATATGCCAACCAAGTTGTCTACACAGGACTCAAGATAGACGTAATCCTCATTGAGCGTGTCCAGCGAGCTGCTACGAAAATGGTTGCCGGTCATAAACCCGTGGACTCTGAAAAGCGTCTCGCGGTGCTCGACCTCTTTCCCCTGGAGCACCATCGCCTCCGAAAAGGTCTAATACTTACTTTCGCTCTGTTTAAAGAAGGTTTCTCCAGCAGTTTTTTCACCGTTGACCCACGGGTGATGATGACCCACGCTGGGTACATGGTAAGATTTTCAAGCTCAGTGCGCACACTTTTTTAATGCAAAATTTTTTTTCATATCGGGCAGTTGCTGCGTGGAATATCCTTCCTCCGACGGTTCTCCACGCTCCATCTTGTACCCAGTTCAAAGCACTATTGGACGCTTTCCTATGCGAGTCCTCGCGCTGGCAAGCTTACTGCCCCCCACCGAGAACTCAAAGAGCAGTGCTACACCATTTTTTCCTTGTGCCTTTCTGGCGAACGGTAGCTGCTGAACGACAAGAAAAAATCCGACGGGGGAAACCTGGGCGAAAGCCCCGATCCTGTGTATCAATCCGTGAATCCGTGACGATATTAGGCGTTCCAGAACGGCCCTGTCATATTTCATAGGGTGACCATCCTGCTACTTACTAACTGCATGGCAGAGGGAACATGCAAACAATCAAGATGTAAGTGGTGAACAATGTCGAGGACTCAGGGTAAACGGAATACAGAAACGGGTTCGAAAGGAAATAATACTCTGGGCCGTCCCCACTTCATTCAGACGAGAACGGTGAAGCCAGACTTCAGATGTGTCATAAGAGGTGCAGCCTGTCTAAGTATGGCAGTTCTGTGAAGACGTTGCTCCTCTCTGCATCAAGTAAAAGCCCGCAGGTGTTGATGCGCGACGTCTATATGCCTACTACAAATATCTCTCGGAAGCACTCGTTCCACTCACGATGTTTTGTGCCAAAATACAAATATTTGTCGCTCGAGGTCACCGGGGGCCGAAGGATTGGATGGTTGTGAAATTTTATTCTGACACACCAAGTACCCTACTTGCTTTAGTACATGGCCAAATGTTTCCAAGCATCGTGGTTATTTTGGTTTCCTTAGCAGAGCCTGCCGGAGGCTGCAGTTTGATAAGCGCGGGGTTGGAACCAATTCAGCAAGTGACCAGCTTCATTTTGATTTTATGGAGGCAAGCTATGTATGTATGCATCATCAGCGGAAGATGCAGCAATCACACCTCAGGATTGCATTGTGTGGCGGCCAGCGGCCACTTGGACCAGATATGGGATGCAGAATAAGGCGCGGCCGGGCTTAACTCCTATGATTTGTGGAAGAAAACTGCGTGCCTTTTCTTCAGTCCGTACATTTTGGCCGGAGCGTTTCCAGGCACAAGAATGTTATTGTGGAAGAATTAACCAGTGTTCGGGTGATCGTCATGTTGGAATGCTATGGGCTGATGTCTAAGAGGAGAGTTTTGTTTAACTGCGCCACTTCGGTCGCAGTCGGATCTGAACACGCCTCGGAGGGAATGGTTAGTTGCACGGTTTGGTGATTTTCTTTCAAATTCTAGTCGAAAATAAAACCAAAGAAGACAAGGAAGCTGCGTGGACATGTGAGCCATGGGCACGGTCGCGTTGGGAAACATCGGAAACACCCTGGAGGTCGTGGGAATGCTGGCCTTGAACATCATCACCGTATCAACATGGACAAGTACCACCCTGGCTACATCGGGAAGGTCGGAATGCGGCATTATCACTACAAAAAGAATCCGTACTTTTGCCCTGCAATTAATATAGAGAAAATATGGTCCCTAGTTTCCCAAGACACTTATGAGAAATACAAGGATCACGCAGACGGTAAAGCTCCCGTCATTGATTGTCTGAAAAAGGTAACTCCGACTGTTCGTAACTCACACACTTCCAGGGTTATTTCAAAGTGCTCGGCAAGGGTGTGCTTCCTAAGGTGCCAGTGATAGTAAAGGCTCGATTCTTTTCAAGGCGCGCCGAAGAAAAAATACGTGCAGTCGGCGGAGCTTGTGTTCTTACTGCATAAATGTAATATAAATGCATGCGGACGTTTGTACTGCTTTTCATGACTTGATTCTCCATAGATTTCTAAGGGTTGCCGTTGGCACGACACCGTGGACCAAATTTAAGGAGACCTGTGACAGATGATTTTAAGATGATGCCAGCGTGTCCGAGTGGTAATTCGTATTCGGCGGTTGTGACAGGACAAACGGAAAGCAAATCCTTGCGGGACCCACAAGACAGGTTATTAGTTGATTCGTAAACTATCAAGTAAGATAAGAATCCGCCTGGACAGGTAAGGTGTTTCGCTTGAGCCCCGGACTGTGTTCCTGTTGTGTATGTATAACCACTCCGATGACAGCGTTTAGGGAGTACCCAAGGAACTTTTGAATCAGCGTGTGGTTTACAAGTGCCGCGGATGGTTCACAGTTGATGGAGTTCATTAATTAACTACACCTGCTAGACCTTTTCGCCAGACACTGTTAACTGCGAAAACCGAATTCATGACAGGCGTGCTACTTCTGGCTATGATTGAACTATATTCGTAGTTACTAGGATCTGGTATCAGCTAACCCAGTATGCAATATCAGGGTAATCCTCAAGCAGAAGAAATTAGCATACCGTACTCTGAAATCTTTAGCAAACAGGGATGCTTGAGTGATTTCCTATAGAGGAAAATGTTGGCAGCCCAGGTAGCGTAGGTGGTCGTTGGCTTGTTTGCTGTGCTGGGCAATTTAATTGCAAACGTTACATCACCAATCGAGGTGACTGCGTTGTTAGGGAGCGCGGTGGTGTGTGGCGATGGGTTGGTGGTTGTGTGTGGTGGCACAGCCAGCTCAGCGAACAAGCCAACGACTATGCTTGAGTGTGTGGTGGGGAGGTTTATAGGAATGAGTGTGAGGCATAGTAGCTTTGGGGAACTCTGTACACATGTCGCTCAAACCCTGTGGGAGATTATGCATCATGATTTGCTATGCTTGGTTCAGTTTGTCAGCTGTGGGCCAGATACTACAGGCTTGATCATTGGAATGTAGGAAAGCTTGGGAGGTACAGCCAAGCATTGGGTGCCATGATGTGTCCAGTTATTTCCGGAACTGGGTAGCTACGCATTGGAGTCGATAGCTTTTATGCACGAGCGCCACTGACTGCGCGATTGGGTCATTTCTGCCAGTCTCAGTAACCATTGTTGAGTTGATTCCCGGGGTCCACATCCAGGGATGCAGCAGTTGTAGACCCGACTAAGTACACTGGTTAGTGTTTTAACACTTTGTACTCCGGTCATGCACTGTCTACCTCTTGGTCGCTTCCACTCAGCACAGGGCTGGGCGGAAAGAGCCCTGCTAAACAGATGATTTTCTGGCATACGAAATGCGTGTCCGATTCAGCATGATCTCTGAAGCCTGAGTAAATCATCCATCGCAGAGACTTATCCTAAAACTATCTGGCGTACCTCAGCATTGCCAACCCGATGTTCCCACCATACATGGCCAATGCTTCGGAGACACCGATGATTAACGGCTGAGAGCTTCCGTATGCCCTTTGCTCGTAGAGGCCACGATTCTAATCCATGCACCAGTATTGATCGTGCTGCCGCACTGTATACTGTGTCTTTGAGAGACAAACTGACGTCACGCCGGTGTCGAGGGTTGGTGGAGGCCGACCTGGGCTTTCCGATTCGAGGAAAGATCTCATCTCCAACCGACAAGCGGAAAATAATGCCAGGGGACACGGATGTGACATCTGTCAAGCTGGTGTCACGATGGCTTTAACATGAAGTTGGTCCTATATGAAGATTAGGTTGACAGTCGACGCCCTCCATTCCACTGTTTTCGCTCCAAATCTTGCATGGTAAGGTCGTCAGACATTTCACCAGGGTCTCGTCGCATTTGAAGAGTACGGGGCGAACACGGTCAGGGTCCGGCGCCTTGCAGTGGAGGGATGATATCTCACGCTGAATTTCTGTTGTTGATCCTGGGTCGGTGTCGGTTTTCCATTCAGGCTCTTTGGGTTCTTCCGGAGGTTGTGTTGAAAGATGCCAGTTGAACTGCTCCTTAAAGTTTTCGGCCCGTTGCTCAATTCGATGGTTTTGCGAGTGGGTTATCGTCCCGTCCTTTTCGGATATTGTTTCACATATACCTGTCTTCTGAGTTGTTGATCGAATCAGCTGAGGTAGAGCACGGTTGTTGCCTGCAGCGATAGTCTTCTCCATCTCATGGGCCTTTGACGTCGACCAGGGTTCTCTGTCATTGTTCAGGTCGTTTATCCAGTGTTCGAGGGATCTGCGTACACCGTCGTAGTTGCTAGGATGACTTTTCTGGCAGCCATACGATCTGCTCTCGATGAAATCCAGTGTTCATGTAGTCGAGTCGGATGGCTTGTACAGACACTCCTAAAACCTGAGACCATAGTTTCCTTAACTCGCTTCCACTGAACGGAAAGCGAAGTAATAACCGGTCCCGCTCAACTGCATGGTCGAAGTCAGTTTGGGTATCCCCGAAGAAATGTTATTCTTTGATTGAAGCTATCGGTAGCTGATAGTGACATCTAACAGCCCATGACTGGCTTGCGGTTGGTAGCCTCCAAGCAATTCGATGTGAGCGTTTGTGCTGGAACTTCGCATTGGCCGGGAACACGGTGAGCAGCACACGGCTGAAGCAGTCGCTCCCCATTATCCCCAAGCTGAGCACCGACTCCAAATATGCCAGCTGGCTGTGCTTATTCCTTACTAATTCGTCCAAATCGGGCGTTCGTATCACCCGCTAGGTTGAATATATCCCCGATACCATCGCAACAGATCTCGGTAAAGCCCTTCTTCAGATTCAGAACTGTCTGTCGGGGCGTATGCTGATACGACAAACATCTTTTGCCGCATCGGTCTGCGTTGATGTTAATTGAACCATGCAGGGCAAAGACGACTGTTTATTGGGATCCAGCCCAGTAAAGCACTTTGAGCCTTGGGCTAAATGCAATTCCCACACCGTAGGTACCACGATCCATTTTGTCAGGATCACCAGATACCCGAAGAATGAAATGTGGGGCATCTGAGGTCGAACGCGGCTTGAGGTGCATGAACGAAGTGAGGTCTCGTATGGGTATTTCGGAGATGACATGTATTGACAAAGGAGAATCAAAGTTTCAGCCTAGAAACCCTTTTTGTTTGCCGGAGTGTACGAACATTGGAGGCTACAACATGGATCAGATCGTTGTTACTAATTAAGGGATTATTTTGCTGGGCGATAGATTAGACGCGAAACACTGATTGAGGACTGGCAGATGGGTTGACCGCAGTGCACCGTTCCATGGGTGGGAAGGTGGTGAGGGTGAAGAAGTGCTGCCAGGCCGGATGATACACCCCGGTTGCCTAGACTGAATAGGGGAGTTTGTTTGAATTATCTCATCTTGAGACTTTGACTCATAAGTCTCTCCAACAAGGTAGTGGGAGAATGTAGGGTTTTGTCTCGGGGACCCGGTCGCTAGCCTCTGACTCAGCAGTCTGACCCACACTCTGGTTGTAAGAGTATTTCGACCGTTTTGCGTAATGCGTCGGTGGTCACGTTCAACCTTTGAGTGATCGGTTTTTAGGTTCGACCTTTTCTAACTCGTTTCTTCATAGGTACGGACATGCTGGTCGCCTGAAGGAAATACCATACTGTCCTCATGCTGCGAGAAAAAGCCTCGTAATACTATTTGTCGCAGCACCGGGCTCACTGTTCTTCGTCGGATTGCTCCCGTTGGCCTTTTTGGCATGGTTGAACTTTGAGGACGTGAGTTCTGATGAATGTAGCTCGCGAGATCATTGCAACACTGAACATGGACCATTACCACAGGGTGATAGGTTTAGGTCGGGATTTACCTCCGTACTGTCAAAATCCCAGAGCTCTTGGTAGCCCAACAGTTGAGGCGCGTGACTGCCGACCACGATCTCCGTGTTTCGAACCCAATGATGGCTTTTCAAATACCCATGTTTAGGCCTGGGCAACTTGGCAGTGTCTCAGCCCGTATGTTCCCTTCGAGTTGCACGGCGGCAATGCACCGAAATGGTGCTACAGCTGAAACTTTGTTTTTCTTCTGTAGCATTTACGTGTTCGTGTTCACCACCATACACTGTTTGGGTTCAGGCTTCTCCAGCTGCCAATGAGTTAACCAAACGGGAACACCGGCGTCGGAAACTATGCGGAGCACCATTTAAAAGACATATCTTTTCTATTATCCCAAGGGGCATCTTGCCAAACATACTTTAATGACTTTGATCGGGTGATGTAGTAAAGCAATCTCATTTCCACTCCCATATCTGGCTGGTAACTGCTTGTTTCCATATTTCATGAACAGACGTTTCGACTAGTGCGCTGCTTGTGGTTCTGCTAAAAGTCTTGCTAAGGATGTTGTTTAGACCAGGTGACATGTCCTCTTTCAATTAGAATGGCGTCATAAATTCTTGGACCGAGGAACTGCTTAAAAGTGCAGTGCTCTTAGAAAGTTCGTGATTGGCGTATGTACAGAGTTGCGAGACAGGTATGTTGCAATATTTGTAACACATTGACTCTTTCTGTTATGGGTCCTGATCTAACCATCTGTCGACTACCGGTGAGTGGTTGGGAGGTTCCGTCCGTTTAATCTTCGTGGAAGACCTGGTAATCACCCGGCCATGGGTTTTGAGTCCTACCGAATGTCTAAGGCAAAGATGTTGTCTGATCCCATAAAGCTTGACAGCACAGCCTTGGCGGCTTTCTTTATGGCTTTATTGGGATCGGTTGATTTTGTAAAGGTGGGACACCAAGTCGAGCTTTTCGTATTTTGCTGCCAAGTTTAGAGTTTTGGTGCTAGTCAAGAATTTCTGCCTGACAGCATTTCAGCTCTCGTGCTTCCGAGTTGCTCAGCAGCTATGCGTCGAAAAGAGGGCCAGATCTGATCGCTTATCCCCCATTTTTAACGTTGTTGTGATGCGCGTTGTGTTATGATGCGACCCATCTTCCTGCATCAGTGCTACGCAACGGTGTCGAAGCAAGATGTAGTGATCCTGCTCCTTGAAGGACCAAGGTTCTACTTTATCCAAACGGCATTTTGTTTAGTAAGTTGTCCTTTGTTCTAATGACAAATTTCCTGCGTTCCTTCATCATCATCATAAACAGCATGACATCAGTGTTTGACACTGACGCTTCGCTACCGTATAACCATGATTTATTTGAGAGCCTTATTATGCAGAATAGAACAGATGGAACAGAATAGATGGATAGAGGAAGGCTACCACAATGACTCCGAGGTGCCTTCCCGATACTCATTCAGGCAATCTGGATAGAAGCTGACAATAAGAAAGCCGTTGACGTAGATTAGTAGCCATATCTTACAGCGTCTCCAACCAGACGCAGTGGGGATCACGCGGTCCCCATTCGGGAAGGCGAGTAGCATCGACAGCACTCAAACGTTTCGTAATCTCCTTCATCCCCCTCTGCCAGGTAAAGTGTTGACCACCTCTCTGCTTCCGCCACTGAGTTGGGCATGGAAAACAGCACCGGTGGTTCGGCATACGCAACACATGTCTCAACCAACGCAGCTTCTGGTGCTGGACACACTTCAATGGAAGTACACGTTGCACAACCGAAAACTCGCTTTCTAAATGCCTCGCTACGGATTCGCCGACACCAACCCACACGAGCTATGGTTTTGGGACAACGATTGTCGAACACCTGAAGACGTCCCAGTTCCGATGCTCGAACAGGCCAAGTCTCACAGCCATACAACAATACAGCCCACACTGTAGCTTGATACACACGTCCCTTGAGATTCAAGGATACACCACTTTGATGCCGTAGATGTATCAAATTAGGAGACGCGACCCGGGCGTTGAAGATTCGTGCATTAACCTCATCTGTCACACTACAAGCAGTACTAATACAAATTCCAAGATACGTAAAACGCTCCACAACTTCCAGTGCCTCTTCCTGGATTGTAAGTTGCGTGTTCAGTGACTGCATTTCCACGAGCATGACCTTACACTTTGTGGGTGAAAAGTGCATGCCAAATGACGGAATGACTTTGGTCAGTTCATCCAAAAACACCGCCTTCTTTTCGAAGATGAGGACGATGTCGTCTGCATATTCCAGATCGACAAGCTTTTCGTCACAGGCTATTTGAACACCAGGGTTTTGGAGACCTCTCAGCGTTCGTCTCATGATTTCATCGGTCACGAAGTTAAACAGGAATGGAGAGAGGGCATCCCTGACGGACACCGCTTTATGTACGGAAGCTTTTGGAGAGCTCGCCGTATACTCTGACATGTCCTGAAGTCCGAGAATACAAAGAGCTTATTATGTTCACAAACATCCGTGGCATTCCTTGGTGGGCAAGCGTGTCAAGAAGAACAGGCCGGTCAACCGAGTCGAATGCGCCTTGGAAATCCAGGAATACTAGAATTGTGGGTCGCTTATTCGTATGGCGTTGTTCTAGCAGCTGACGGAGTGTGAAAATTTGGTCAACGCAACCCCTACCAGGCCAGAATCCCGCTTGTTGCTCTCGAGTCAGTGTCTCATGAACCACCGTAAGGCGACGAAGCACAAGTGACGTCAACAGTCTAGTTACGACCGGGGTCAAGCTGATCCCCCTG
>SJOL01007671.1:29291-43484 GCA_004794785.1 Opisthorchis felineus
CGCCGCAGCAGCCTCTGGATCACCAGAGGTGCGTAGCCGGAAGCGAGTGGAGAGTGATGGGGCGGTTAGCTCAATCACTGTGCTTGCATCTTGAATTCTTGTTTCTGAGACACAGCACACAATAATGCCAAGTGAGTCCAGTGTGAGAGCAAGAGCAGCTTGTTGTTCTGCTTGTTTCAGAGTGCGGACATTGAAGGCGGCCAGATAGACTGGGCGTCGAGGCTTGGAGATTGATTTCGAGATGCCTGAGGATGATAGTTTCTATGGAACCGACTTTTCCAAGCATCAACCATAGTCCGTTGGACATAAGCTTCAGTCAGATTTTCAGCTACATGCCGTGAACCGAGTTTTATTGTTTCCAGCTTTTACCACTCTGTTCACCGAGAACAAGCAGTTTGAGGCGATGAGAGCCACGCGTTTTGACTATTGGCCAAATCGGTTAATCTCTCTCAAGTGATTCTGTTTTTCTGGTATGGCAGACAGTGGGTGCTGGACACTGAAGGTGGTAACTTTTATGCAGGACGACAACTGTCTGCATGCCACGGCCATATCTCTCAGGGTCACTAACCGCTTTTTGGTCTCGTCCCGAGATTCCCATCCGGAGAGACCAACGAGCCTGAGTGGACTGATGAATGCTTTCGTGCTTTTTTGCCAAGTCAGGGACTGGCCGCTTCTTGGTCGTCTGTGTCCGCTACAAGGATGGGAGAAGAGAGATCTACAGGGAAAACGCTCCTCTGGTATACGAAGTACATGGGGCCGAGATGGCTTGGTGGTTATGGCGTGAATTTACTGACCGGGAAGTCCGTGGTTCGAACCCGACCTCTGCCTCTCGACTTCACCTCTCTAGGCTTGGGCAGCTTGGCAGTATCCCAACCCTCGTGCTTCCTTTGGGTGGCATGGCAGCTAGGCACTGAAGGGGTGCTACAGTTAAGCGATGATCTATCTAAAATACTAATAATAGTAATACGAAGTACATGGCCTGATCGGAGCGTAACCAGCTGATATGTCGAGGAGAGTTTCCTGGAAACCACCTGGCGCACCTCAACATTACTAGTTCGATGTCCCTGCCAGACCCGCGCAGTGCTTCGTTGGCACCGGTCGTCAGGCACAGTCTCCGAAGATCCGCACGTAGCGGCCATGTATCATCTACAAAGTAGGTCAGATCGGACTGCAGCTTTGTACACTACCTTTGACAACTAAGCTGATGTCATATTGGTGCCACAAATGCCGGAGGTTGGTAAACGCTTCTCTGACCTTATTCCGGGAAGTGATTTCGTCTTTTGCTAGTCCTCCGGGACTTATGTGGCCGCACAAATAGACGAATGTATCTACCACATCGATCGGTTCACCTGCAAGCATGAGGTTTGGATATGATCCCACTCAGTCTTGAAATCACACTTTACATCTTGAGGATGCGAAGCGCATACCAAACCTTGTAGCAGACTTATTTAGGTCACGTAAAATAGTTCGCCCTTCTGAAGTTTTATCTAATTAGAACAAACTTATCGGCGTACTCAGTGTCGACGAACGGACACCCCGAGGTATCAGACATGTAAAGAGGACTCAAACAGCATTTTGATTACGAATTTAATGGGGGACGGCGGCAGAGGACACCGTTGCCTGCCTCCACCGGATGGACAGTATGACCTGGCCCAGTTAGGCAGCTTCGCTCGGCACACCTTAATGCACTACACCTACACGAACCGGTAGTCGTATTGGTGATAATCTCACCAGTGACCGTACGGATTCTCAAAACGGAACAAAAGTGGAATTGCCGTTTTTCGATCCCTTCACTTCCGTCGAACACTTTCAATCACGTGTCATGGTATCGCTTTATGTTGCGCCGCACTGTCCTATGTATGGTGTACTGAGCTTGGATAGATAAACTGTTAAAAAGAATCACAACTGTCGACAATACACTCACTTGCATGTCAGTTTGGTTTTCTGGGGAGACTCAACTGGATCTCTCGTTTATGATATTCTTCAAGTAGAGCATAAGGTTGACGGAAACTCGGGGACTGCGCCTACCTGATGTGCCTCAAGAAGTGCGAAGCCGGTGGTGGGCTATCGAAGGGTTTTCAGTAGCCTTGTGAGTAGCTTCCCTTATCGCAACTCTGTTGTGGAAGTGTGTGAAGTTGAATCACCGACGCTAAATTATCGTAGCAGCAGCAGCAGCAGCGGTGGAAACTAAAGGTGCAACGATTCGGGTTTTTCTTCAGTAGGACAGTCCGAATAATCGGCCCATTGTATTACGAACACCCCGGGAATCGTACGCCAAGCCATACTAACGGTCACAATAATATTGCAATATGGACTGTAGTTTGTGTGGTTATATCCTATTTTACCAAGCGACCAAGTCGAACTGTCACTTCCACTGTTTACATCACCAGTGCGCACGATGGACCAGGTCCAAGTTGCATGTTCCAACAGGCCTGGCCACACCAAATGCGCCGGTTCGATTAATCGGTAAACAAAGGATATAGGTGCTTCTGGAACACAAAGGATAGCTGGCTCATTTGAGCCGGAACGGTATGCCACTACCTAAACGAGGATCAAGGCATGTGATGATGACATTAGCAGATCGTCCAACCGATCTGTATCGTTCAATAGAAAATCTATCGTGGTAATGTTTTTTGATGAAGTATATTAGCCACTTCAGAAACTGGAAATTGGCCCGTGTGAGGTTCTGGTGGAGGCTGCTTCTTGGGCGAGGAGTGCTTTACCTCCATTAACCATTCCTTACTAATCGTCTAGTTGCAGTAGACTATGTTCATTTTTCAACAATTTGGTGAGTATTTTATTAGTAGGGTCATTTTTACGAACAACTGTAGCTGCAAGAGCATAGTTTCATTGTTTATCAGTGTGAAGCTATGGCCTCAGTTTTAATTGTGGACCGTAGAATAAAAGAGGTAGCGAACTAATTTTGATTTTGGTGGTGGTGGGGTAGTAGCATCACTTTTTGGACATTAAACCGGAATATAGATAGGAAGATCGGCAAACAATCAGTAAAATTAAAGTAAAAACGCTGCCCGTCCCATGGATGGTGCGGGCAGTATTGATTGCGTTCGTACGTTGGTGCTGGACTGTTTCACCCACGCCGTTGGTCTGGGGACAGTAGGTAGGCATTGTAAATGCAATGACGAGTCCCGAAGAATAACTTCCGTCAACATATTAGCCTCTGCCTGTGGTGACGGTAGTCGGAAGTCCGTCGTGATCATCCAACCTTCTATACACGTTTGGACAATAGTCTCGATGATTACGGTTGGTAAGAAGATGACCCGATTCTGTCGAATATAACGGTCAACCACGGTTAGCAAACCGACCATATCGTTGGAGAACGGTCAAATGTTGACTAAGTATATATGGATGTGGATCAGCTGGAAGTTTACTTGATTGAAGCTGCCAACGAGAGATATTGACTCTTGGCCTGGTGGAAAGCCAAACAGGAGCGGACTCACTTGCGTATAATTTCCTGTCGGGCCGGGCCAGACATATATAGTTGATAGCAGCTTGGCTGTAACACATGCCAAGGTGGACAATAACAACAAAATTTCACAAAAGCAATGCCTTGACAAGTCCTCTTAGCTTTATGACGTTCCTGTCAATGAAGCGTTTGTTCAGGTCACAAAGCGCCAATTAGTAGAGCGATTTACACAACTGCAGGTGCCCCAAACAACACCTTAAAATCTTGGAGCGTGTTTGGCGAAAACGAGGCCAATCGGGGTAACGCGCTTAGTCCCCGAAACGATCCTACAGGCTTAGCTGAGTGTCCAGTCAGCTTCTCGCCGTTCTGATGATTCATCCAGGTTCAGTTGCTCAAACATCTATGTTAAACCCGATCCACCCTCAGGACCAGCTGATTCATGCACATAACGCACAGGCACATGGATTTACGGAATCGTACCAAATGAAACAAGAGGCGGTACTTGTGCGGCACATTCAGTTGAAGAATATCATAAACAAGAGATTCAGTTGAGTCCTCCCCTGAAAACCGAATTGATAAACAAATGGGCGTATTTGTCGAAAACGACGATAGCATTTATTTTTCCTGCTTGATTTGACTACTCATGAGTAGCGTGCTCCCCTCAAGGTCTGATTAATATCTAGTTCCTAATGTCAAGATTTTGTTGCCTGTCCGTCTTCGCTTGTAATTTCGTATCAGCTCATCCATTTTTGAGTGTCTGCTCCGACGGGAAGGCGGACCACCCAGGGATCGAACCCTGATCTCCTCGGATGGCAGATGAACACAGTATCCGCAACGCCAACCCGACCTCCCGGGCAGCCCCGCTATTTTTATTGCATCGTACCCGATAGTGCTTGTTGCGACTTTGCTTTAAATGGGCCTAAGCGCGTATTCCGATCTGACACATGCTGCTTCGTCCCGCTGTCAGCTGTCAGCTAAAGACTGCATGTATATTTAATTTGTACCAAGTTCACCTGACACCCGTTTTCCAGATGGCTTTTGTTACCTCCCGAAAGTACTGACTGTCTTCTGCGCCGTTGTCTCTGTATAGGGCCTATTTACACTGTGTGACTGGCCGTACAGAAATTTATGCTGCCTTGTCTCTTTTTCTACCCGTACCGATTGCGCCATTATTGGTTGTACGTTTTGTTTAATTCATGGTGTTTATTAACCCATTTATTCATAGCACCAGTTCTCAATACAGCATCTACTGCTCTTATCCGTCTGTTCCTACTGCCTACTCAATAATAACTGCATATAGGCCGAAAGCTTCAATCGTTATGTAAAATCCTTAGCTGCCCGGATCTCACAGACCGTTTTTTTACTTGAAACCATATTCAAGCTATCGAAATGTATGTCACCAATGGGAAGGCTGACGAATCTTTGTAACATTAGCCGCCAAATTAATTATAAAACATCTGGTGGGATGCCCCAACGTAATTAATCAACCCACGGGATGAGACATTATCTTACTTCCCCTGTACCAAAATCCTTGGAATACTCATGCTTTTACCACAAATTTATTCGCACTGTAGGCAGCATTAAACGGTTTCATCAAGAGGTGATGAATTCCGTCGAAGACCAAGCTCCAAGCAAATCTAACCTACTCGCCCACAACCCACGAATAGTCAACAATGATGGCGATGGAATTAACATGGCAGCAAGTGTTGTCGCTCAAAACCAAATTGGTATGCAAATGAGTGTATTTCGCTAATTTTGAGGTAATGTTTCTAGACAGGTGGTTAAATGACCACTGTATTAAATATATCGATGACATTTATGTCCATCTTTTTGAGTTCCAGCGCAGACTTTGGTCAGGTTTTGGAGTCATAGCTGTTGTTATCTTTGCACATTAAATTTATTGACGTACTTCCCGGTGTCTGAACTGCGGGAATACTGAGGATAAATTTTAGACAGTCCGACGAACCGGAAGCCAGCGGTTACAGAAATGAAAACTATGGATCACTCTATTGCATTGATCAGCTACCATACCGCTCTGTCTAATCGGGGCAACTGAACGATTAATTGCTTATTAGCCGGTTTGTGGTGGTTGCCGTTACCCTGTTAAAGAAACTTGTAAGACACTGAAGGCCAGTGTACATACGAAGCCCCGGATGACTGGAAGATACTTCTCCACTCACAGGTCAGTATATTATTCTAAGTGAGGTAGACGCAGCCTTAAATGTGAAACGCATAATTCCGGTCTCAGTACGTGAATTCGACTGCGGTTTGGGTAACTTGAGCTGCAGACTCAAGCGCGAAGCTTCCGAGTATTCGTAGTATCAAGTGGTTCTGGTCCTGCATAGGGGAAACGGGGGTAGGCTTTCCCTTAATGCGTGCAACGGACAGACAGCTCAAAACAGTAGATGAGGGAGCTGAGGTGTACCTAGAGCAGTTGGTTTGCCTGATGGCACTCGAAAGTCGCACTTCTAACAATAGTGATACATCGCAAGACCACACAATCGACTAAAAGAAAACTTGGACGTCAATGCACGCCGCATGAGGTATGGTAGCATAAGCCGATAGGGGAGTAAAAACTGTGATTCGAAGAACTGGGATTGCTGTAAGGGTTGAATACAACGGCCCCTTGATGGCTGGTTCCTGATATGTTCTAACGTACCCCAACCCGGGGTAGTCTACCATGAAGCCAATAGGTCAGAGATCCAATAGATAAATTGAGCAGAAGTGGACCACCACTAGAGCCACTGAGGGGATCGGGATGACAACATAAAACTGACCCTCAAGGTGCGACAATAGATATCATTTGGCTATATTTGTTGAAGAGAGAACGTGTGCTCAATAAGAGATCAGTTAACCCATTAAGCCAACCTCAAACATTAATCGAAAAGCTGGCATCTTGCACTAATATTCGAACTTGGGTGATGTAGTGATCCCGAGAACAACTCTGACTAGAACTCGCTCCATAAGATTCAACTACGCTGGGAAAACCAGAGGTGACAGCCAGACAAACTTCAGCGAACCTCCTCATTAAAACTAATAGTCTTATTAAGCGGCCTGAATTCCACTTCGCATTGTCCTGTGATAGGTTACTGAAGGCAGTAATGTGTTTCCCCGGACGACTGGTATGCATGTATGTGTACAGCGGCAACGATAATTTCCTCTGACAAAGGACGGTTTAGATGAGGTCGACTCTAGAAATCAAACTCAGATTGTGTTAAAACTGATCATGACATCCAGTCAATTTCCCAATATGGTTCAAATAAAGTTTGTACCGATTGTTACCAAACTTTTCCGAAAAGTTAATGCTTACTATGATTCAAGCTAATCCGCTGTGCGAAGTGCAACTAGGAGTGAGACACCTATGTCTTAGTCCCCGTGCCCCAGAATGTGTGAAACACTTTCAACCAGCCCGATCACAGAACTGAATTGTCGGGTTCGAGTAGGGTCCCTCAAGAAAACGCTATTCTCCGCCATCCCGGGAGTCACAAATTTGTGTTGATGGTTTGAGTCAGTGTACTTCATACAACCACCCACTACGTCCTGCACGACCGGGAAGATCTATCCGTGCGGTTTTTCGTTCACCGATACGTCCGCACCCACTCTCCACCACTCAATGTCCGTGCTGAAACTGTGCTTCTCGTTCTTTCAATGTATCGCATGTCTCCAAAATATGTTTACAAAGCCACAATACGGCCGCACACTTCATCCTACTAAGAAAGAGATCAGATATCCCACATTTTACTTTCTGAACTGTAATGCAGTGGCTTGTACATTAATGGTGCGGGATTGGCAGTTGGATTCCAGTAAACAAACGTTTTACTGTATGATTGTCTGGTTCAAATTCAATGCAGGTCGATGCGGTAAGCGATGTTTATACAGTCGTACACCCCAACAAACTGCGGCTCGTAAGCTGAGAAGGACGTGTTTTATCGAAATCTGTCAAAGCTGCTCCGGTCAGTAAGAAGGATAGATATTATCTTAGAGTGATATGGTCGTAGGAGCTAGAGGGCTAAGCTCGGAAGAAGCACATTCGGGTGGAAGCTTGAGAGTCGATGTTCAACGCACAAATAATAGGGAGCGAATTATTCATGTGTGCTGAACACCCTCCGTTCCTAGCCAGTACGTGCTTTTAACACAAAAGTTGACATCGTGCTACGTATAGGCAACAAAACACGTAACAACTGTGCACACGACCGGACAACTTGGCAATCGTTTACTGTTGAAAAGCTGTTCCTTTTGGGGCACAAAAATCGATCCCGGTCACACCGACGTGCGGAAACAGTTGGCAGTTAGCTTGACCTCGGAACTAGCTAGACCGACGCAAGGTTATTCAACTCAACCCCATCGGGTTTCCATACCTCATAAATATCAAGCTGACCTGGGCAGGAAACTGGCGGTAATGCCCAGTCACGTTGAGGATAAATAGTGGTTGAAAGACAAATAATGGTTTGAAGGATGCTGTTTTTTTAATTTTGGAACTGTCGGCTAAAGCCTGCTCACTAGGCCACACAAATATTGGTTTTCGTCGCGATATTCATGTCTCATTACTGCCAGTGACCATACTAGCATCCAGCAACCAGGATTACGTACGCAAAGCTGGAAAACAAAGAGCTCGAAGAATGACAGAACGCCGGTGGGCTACGAAGCAGAGGCAGAAGGCTTTCGCCGCCGACGTCCTGTTTCAAATGGCCAAAAGCAAAATTGTTTTGGCGAAACGATGTGTGAAAAAGTAGAGTGGTAATTTCGACAAGCATCCATTCGCATATCAATTTGGTTTTCACGGAAGCCTCACCTGAAATTCTCGTTTATGATATTCTTCAGCAGAATGTGCTGTACAGAATTCGCCTCATGTTTCAGTTGATACGATATCGCAGTATATTCTCATACTATTTGGTGAACCCCAAGGAGGACGAAACTAGTCGCGGGCTGTCGAAGTGTTCAGCAACTTCGTGAGTAGCTTCAGCAATGAGAATGGCAATCTATTCGCCGAAGCATCCTATTGAGCGATGGTCGTTTTCCTTAGTCTGAAGGCTACTTTTGACCTTGTCGGCTGAAGGGGACTACGGCAGTGTTTAGCGATCAAAGGTGTTCCCCCCAAATTTGTATCACTTGTAAGGGCACAGCAAGCAAACCCCGCAAGTGTTCACAGGCATATTTTTTGCTTCCGCCTGAGCTCAAAACTAGGGCTGTAAGGTCATGCTCTCCCACCCTTGCTTTTTAACTTCGATGCCCATGGAGCCGGCTTCAAGCCACTTTGTTTGACAAAGTAGAGTACATATTGCCTTGTGGATGAGAAACATGACCTCCACGCGCTGCGTGTATGCATGGACCACCGGTGACACCGAAGAGGCCTGTTAGGAACATTGAAATGGTGAACCGATGGTCCAAGAAAGGAGAGACTATTCCGCAATGGGCGAGATAATTTTGTTTCAGAGGTCAAGATGAAAGAGGATGTAATGGACGAAACCAAATACCCTTGGATTCTGGATGACAAACGTATACCGTTGCTGATACTAATAGGCTTTAAAATTTTCTTGCTGCCAAACGCTGCTCAAAGATGGAGGATCTGTTGAATCGAACAATCCGACAAAAGCATACCAGCCGCCATATTCTACTTAGTACCCACTGAGAAATGTGATACGCTAGCTGACACGATTTCTGGGTAATTGTTTTGCTCAATTCAGTTGAGAGCTTAGTGAACTCGCGTATACTACTGACCCTTAGCTGGAGAATGATGTACCATGTGAAAACCCATGGCGTCCTTCCAGACACAGCCAACCAATAGCCAAGTCCCCCAGCTGACGTAACACCATTTTCACTACTTCAAATCAACTGCTCGTCTGATGCAGTTATGCCACCGTTTCAATTGGGTTACACCCAAGAAATTCAGACTTCGCGGATTTCTGACGTAGACAAGCATTGTTATAATTACACGGATGTCAAGCTGTGTAGTGCACGTCTAAACGTATAAAGAGTCCATCGGAAGAATTCGTGGTCTTTGTTTTGGAAAACTCTTCCCCTTCACGCATTCGCAAACCAATGCCCTGAGGAAGATATGACAGGCTCCCGTTAAAGTTAATATTAAATCCATTGTGTCAAGTCCTCCTTAGAGCAGCATAATCAATGACTGGAGTATGATGTGGCCCATAAACATGGAAACTGAAGCGGAAATGCCTCACTTTCCGTCACACCATGTGGAGTCTGGGAACTATCTTGAACCACCAGAGTTGTTAGCTAACACTCAGCAAAATGGACACTGCTGGTCCGGTGACGCAATCACGGGCAAGTCACCAGCACACATTTAGCTGCCCAGTTTTTCTTGTCCGTGAACGTTATTTTTGCTGAAATGCTTGACAGGTGTTGGAACTTGTCATGCCCCAGCAAATTTTGCACCATACCTGGCCTAAAATCAGGTTTTATTCCATATTTCCCTGACAGCGTAGACCACAGTAACCTAGAGTGATTCAAACGATCTGTATTTATCACTTCCATAGCGCTTGCACTTTTGCTCACGACTACGATGGGTTGCGTGCTTCCGGTTTAATTTGAGCTGGGATCAATACATTCTTTGCCTCTAAACACTAACACTGTGCATATCCACTTCCCGCATCGACGGTGACACTCACTCGGGGAATGATCGCTTGTCATCAGCAGCTTATAAAATCAATGCAGAAACCAGGACAGCCTTTCAGACTGTTCGTTGACATAAGGCCAAAATATCTCTTCACGGTGGATGAAATGGATCGCCTATCTACCACTGAACTCGCTTGATAAACCTCAGCAAGTCGTTGCGAATGTTTCTCATCAGTAGCAGTGCTACGATGCAATGAACCAAACGTACTCCATGTTAAATGTTCACAAGCCCTAAGTCATATAAAATAACAGGGATTTCAAAAAAACAGCAGCATGTAGTGCATGACAGTGACAACATGCTCCTATACATGACCTAATTTCAAAAGAACAAGATCATTTTTTTTCGAGCGTAGCGTTATCTGTCCAGCAGATCTATCTTTGATGCGAACTCTTCGACGGTCCCGGGAGAACAAGTCGATTAGAGCGCAAATCGCCGTTTCTACTACACATAATTCGCAGCCGACCTCCATATAGATAATATATGCGCACGATGTCTTAGAAATGAAGACGTCAGAAGAGACCTTTTCCAGTGATGAACAGATCTGAGAGGTTCACTAGTGCACCCGAGCTTATCAACTTCGCAGCACGCTCATTTCCGAACTTTGTCGAACTCGCTCTAATTGCCATACAGATTTGATTCGTCAAAACAAATCGAGTTTATAATTTCACATGTATTTTGTTAGTGTTCGCTACTGTAGTGGCGAAGCGCCAATGGATCCCGTTTACTCCACCATTACTGCTGTTTTGCGATCACATTTGACATTTCCTCACTTATGGTCATCAGATCATGCACATAAAACTGAAAGGATGTCCTTAAAACTAGAAAGGCGGGAACGAGAACACAGGCTCTGTTTTCATTACGTATCAGTTTGTATTGTAGTAAGATTAAAAAAATACATGAAGCAGAGGAAATGGCCAATCCAAATACATGCATCTCATTGAGTTCTATGGATCCAAACACGATCCAGATGGGAGTCGAGCTCAGGCGCCTCAACAAAAGCATTTATGACTCGTATCTGGGCTTCACTACAACCGATTCACCAACCGCTATATGCTACATCTTTTTCGTTTTCAAACAATAACCGGTCAAATACTCGAACACTTCAATACAAAGCCTACAAAAAAGCGGGTAATTAGTTTGGCCACTTCATCCATAGGTGAAAGGTAAAACCCACTCTCAAGGCTAAATGAAAGCACCGCTCCCATTGCTTCCATTCTAGCCCTGTTGGAAGCAATGACCCAACCTAATTCCAATAGTATTACAGCGCAGTAGATGCTGCATCTTCCAGTATCTCCCAGTTGTCGTCAATGCTTAAAGGGAATCAATCAGGAATTGTTTCCTTAACGTTTCCCTTCCTGAAGACAGGGAATTGATTAACTAACAGGCTTGCTCTGCATACTCACTTCGTTGACCAGGTGAATACCGTATCTCTCGCTTCCAAGACGAAAAGTGGATGAGTAACCTATCCTTTCTCCATAATGCTGACGCAGCTTGCCGCCAATTCTTTTCATGCGCTATACCGATTATTTTCAAACCGTTCATCAAGTTTATCCAAACACGCAAACGACTGGCATTTCATGTGCAATTTCTTCCCAGCCCAACATCGCTTATTTTGAGATAACCTTGTCCCGCCTAATTTCGTCGTCCACCTCCGAAGTCAACCCCTGTAAATATGTTGAAGTGCCAAATACTCTCACTTGCATACAAGTTCGGTTTCGATGGCCGACTCAACTGAATCAAGTTGAACCTCTCGATTAAGATGGTCTTCTTCAAATGAGATTCAGCTGTCTGTCGCCAAAACCAAATTCGTACGGATATGAGAGTATTTGGCGACTTCTACTTAATTTGGGCTCAAGTAAGACGTAATGTTGATGAGTACTCGGGGGCTCCGCCTATCTGTTAAAGGTCTTTCAGCAGCCTTGTGAGCAGTGTGTTACGTCTAGACAACGTTGAGATGCCGTTTATCTTGCTCGTTATCTCCGTAAAAAGCATTGCGAAGCGTCTCATCACCTAAACGTATCACCAACTGCTCCGAATATCTATAGCTGGCTCAATTGTCCCACATTTATACGCACCGTTCACATCGTAGGAGTGTCCTGAAGAAAGGAAAGCTTCTTCTGACGAACCCGGCCACTCATAATCTTTGTGTAAATCTGTTCTTGGGCGATCCCTGTCAGTTCTATCACAACCACTTCATATCTCCTGGCCTGCCTCAGAGTTTCCTCTTTAAACGCGACCTAAAACTACGTATAGAACAGTTGCCTTAATAAAATCAAAATCGAATCGACTAAAATACGACCAAATAAAGTTCAGATAAAGGGTCAGTTTAACCATTAGCCGCTACAACCTAGTCATTAAAATTACAGATTATAAGTTGTGTTTTTCGTAAAAGACGCAGGTTAGTGCCAAGTTAGGCATATTTTCTGAGTTATTTACTTGTGCACCTATAACCGATTGTCTGTTTAACCAACATTACCTCACCGAATGCTAGCATTTGATAGCGTCACCTGGAGTTGCTGCCGGACTACTGACCCGTGACGCAGCTCTAGACAATGAACTTGGCTTCGGAAACAAGCGAACGTCTTTTCTCCCTCAAGCATCACGAAACTGCTGGTCCTGAGGAAACCCCACAGCTCTGCTTAGCGATGGAGGTAAAATCCTCAGTCGGTGCTTGCTCAACTCATTTGCCTCAAACTGGGTGGAAAAGACCAATTAAACCCACTGGAGGGAGTCGATAGTGGTGCTCATTAGCGCAAAAGGTGTTCGCAGCATGTGATAACCAGAGTAATTAGTGTGAACCCCATCGCTAATTCTTCGTCGTCTTACGAAGGTGCGTGAAGATGGAATCCGACAACAGCAAGCAGGAATCAAGCCAAAAAGAGGTTGTGTAGGCCACACAGTCACACCCGTCGGGCAACAACATGCGAATAGGCGCCAGGCAATCCTGATGTTCCTTGAGTCAAAGAGTGCGTTCGATTATGTCGAACTACCCTACTGCTTGTGCAGTACGGTTAGCCACAGAAGTTCCCGACTATCGTGCACTGTTTGGATTCACATACATATGGGCGCGTGAGCTCTGGGGCTCAGTACAACTCCCACGTCATATATTCCATAAATCATTGCTTCTTGATCACCGAACGTACGGAGGGTGAAATGAGCTGAGTTCGTCCATGGATTTTTGAGATGCTTAACTACGCTTGGGTCTTGTATGCGTGTTTCGCAGACAGTATAGGCCGTCACGAAGAGACTGGACCTTACCGTGGTGCGACGGTTTGCGCACCTCAGCGACCCATTGAGCTATACTGGGGGGTGTCCCCGCGACACTCAGTCTCCCATACCAGGCTGGTCAATGTTTGGAGGCCTGACGAAGTCTCCTGGTCCTCCAGGTTGGGGGTTGGAACATGTGGCGACTTTTTTTCATAAAAATGGTAATGCATTTGCATTTACCGTCAAACACCGCTGCCTTGGGGTTAGGCTTTTGAGCCAAAGCCTTTGGATGAGCACCCTAATCGTCCTCCTGTCTATGTGTGGGCGCCCTGAAAGTATCCCAGCCCACGTACAACCATGATACCTACGCCTAACAATAATCTCATGCCACACTGGCCGTTGCGTGTTGTCATCAGCAAGGCGGGTACGCGAAAACAGGCTACTGCTGACGTTTCCCTTCTTGCTCTTTTACATACTTCTCCCCCTCCTCCCCTCCCCATTATGAACTCTACCCTTGTAGCCCCAGCACTTAGAACTGATGACTCCGTTGGTCTTGCATCGGTTTTGCGTGCAGCATATGCTCGTCACATGGCGCCGACATCCACAGGTATCTCGAAATCAATCTCCAAGCCTCGACGCCCAGTCTATCTGGCCGCCTTCAATGTCCGCACTCTGAAACAAGCAGAACAACAAGCTGCTCTTGCTCTCACACTGGACTCACTTGGCATTATTGTGTGCTGTGTCTCAGAAACAAGAATTCAAGATGCAAGCACAGTGATTGAGCTAACCGCCCCATCACTCTCCACTCGCTTCCGGCTACGCACCTCTGGTGATCCAGAGGCTGCTGCGGCGAGACGTGCAGGGGTTGGTATCGTCCTGAGTCATCGAGCGGAAGTATTTTTGCTTGACTGGATACCTCTTGATAGTC
>SJOL01007671.1:62537-100260 GCA_004794785.1 Opisthorchis felineus
AGGTACCAAACAATTTGGATGCGGCAGTGCTCATCCCAAATGTTTTGCGTCAACGAGTGTATTGTGGGCTGCGACAAGTTTCACAAATTATTGTGGCTGCAGAACTACCTGCAACTTTCGTCCATTTTAGGCAAAGCACATTCAGCCGCAAGTTGACAAATTATATTTCATTAAGCACGGTTTTCGAATTCGATGTGTATATCAACCTTGAAAAGCCACACGTTTAAGCAAACGACCCATACGAAGGTGTCGCGAAAGCTCACTGTTTTTGTCCTTTTGTAGCTGCTTGGTTTGACTTGTCCCGTTCGTGTCATTTATCTGACAACGCTGTAAACTACGGACGACAAAAAACTGACCTTTAATCTGGTTGAATAATTAAGAGAATACATGGGATAACCCGGAGATGCTCTTGGACGCCAATCACCCACATCAATCTGCAAAGATGTAGCCACCTGCGTCTTCTATGGAGTTGAACCGCACACTTCGTCAACACACTTCCTCAGCGAAACATGACACAGGCGCTCCCCTCTACTGCTCTCAAGAGTAGTCACATACGATAAATAATTTTTCAAATAATCTAATGAAATTCCTGATCTACCCCCATTAGCATTCAAGGCTAACGCCTATGAGTTTTTCGCCGTGCACTACTTGTTGATTGAAGCTGACGGCAGTGCTTCGGGGACTGGTGACCCTTTCCCTTACATTGACGTTCCCCCCTAAATTATGCCAATGCATAACTCACGTAGCGAACTCCAAATGAACGAGTCCATCGTTTAGGAGGTTCTATTCCCATCAGCCTATGTGTGTTTGCTCTCCCACAGCGCACCACCTCTCTGCATACTAATACTGTTGCTTCTATGCCCCATGTACTATAATAGCATTATATTGGCAAGATTGGCCAGTTCTTGATAGCTAAGCTACTGATCACAAATTTTCCTCTATCCTGTCTCGCCTAGCCACTAGCTGTCACTACCCTAACCGTGACAGCTTTTTGCAATAGTGGATTCCACGCTATCTGAAACTACCTCAGACTCACAAGGCTTTACTGATCTCGTTTAATTCCGCCCCAATCCCAAGCTTCAAACTTCGGTAGTACCCACCTCAAACGCCCTGTTTTTTCTTTATCTCTAACACTTGGTTCATACTTTACATTTAAGAATCTCCAAATAAACCGCAAATATCTGAGATCCTACATCGGCTTTGTTCTACCTGTGTGTATTATTTCGGCCAACCCTGCCCGCGGAAATACACATCCCTAGTCAGACAGCCACACCCGTGACGTCCGTAACGGGGCTGTCTAGAAACTGAAGGATGTTAGTGGAATGATGACAGGGTACTGCTGTATCCAGTCTGATGGCACTCCCGCAACTATTTCCTCATCTCTCTTGACTTTGCCATCGTTCCCTTTAGGTGCAATTACGGAGAAATGCTTTAGTTGCCCACTTCCGTCCCTGGGACGAGTTTGTTCTTTTCCGCTGAATCTTTCATTCAGATCTGACTGTCTAGGTGGACTTTCAGTTTTTACGCTCCAAAAAGTCAAGTATTTTCTTCACAGCTTGCGTTCCTTCCTGCGCGTTAGCACTAGCTCACTCCCAGGGAAGTTTTACGCCCGACTCCTCGCCAACAACATGTGAGTCCATGCAAATTTGCTGTACATTATAGCCCTGCGATTCATTCTAGCATTTTTCTGTGGTGCGACTTCCCCACTTACGCATTTCACGACCCTGACCACTAACCTAATTGTCCAAAGCCATGGGCACTCGGCAGTGGTTTGAAGTTTTTGTTCGAAATGGCCGACCGGGTCACTGAAATACTGCTGTTTTTCCAGATTCGTCGTTTTGCTTCCTCATTTTCCACAATTTGCAGTTTTCTTATCACGTGCCAGACAGGATCCGTCAGTTTTGCCTCCTCCCATTGTGATGTTGTCTGCCATTTTCAAATGGTAACGGAGTGATCTTACTTCGGTTTGATATGTTTCTCAAAAGCTACAGTGGCCCCTGGTAACTGTGTTTCACTGCCCTTGATGTCCACCGCAGTTGGATTGTCTCAGGTTAGGCTTGACTCCATTTACGCCGGATAAGGCCCACTCTTTGTGCGACTGCCTCGTTGTCGTGCGATCCTGAGTACCCACAAATTTACTCAATCATACTTTTATTCTGAATTTACCGATATGATCACGCTTGACGGTATGCTGGGAGTAAACTCTATGGTAGACATTTTCACGCACAAAAAGCTAGCCTCGGATACATCGTAGTTCTTGAGAAATCACTTCCATTCTCTGGATACCGACCGTAGTTTGAAAGAAGCAAACGTTTACCCACAATTGTAAAGTTGGACCTTATTTATTCAAAACCGTATTATATGTCCAGTCAATGGGCCCTTTAGTGAAGCTTACTTTAGAGTACCAAAGGTTTATTTAGGGCTATGGGTCGCAGTCTTGCTAGCTGCCACCAAGTTGTGCGACCTGTATGTGAAAGTGATGAAAGATTTCGTGAACAACGGGTCCTCCTTGTGTTTTTTCCTTTAATCCATTTAAAAATACTCTAGAGCAAACGTGAACAATATTTTCGCAGATTTTCAGGCGTACACTAAAAAATGGACAGCCATTCACAGTAAATGAACCAAAGATTTTTCTTTTGTTGTGGCAGGCGTCCCGCGAGGACAAACGCTGTGTCGACCAATTAGACACAGATTGTGAGTCGAACAATGCACGTTCTGCCGGGCACCCGAACAGGCTTACGCTTTGTTGGTACGATGGTTCCTTGATGGCGCCTGGAGAATGGCCACCTAATCATCAAGCTTTTGACAGACGCCCCTCAACCAATGTAACGAGCAAACGGTATCTTCGAGTAACGCTTAATTCCAGAACCTTCGGGAAGGCAAAACAAAGTTGGAGCTGGGTTTCTATACAGCACTATTAACATAAGACATCAATCCACAAAACGTACAAACCTCGACAGTAGATACTCGTCAACAACAAATGGTCCACTTGGACTACAAAAGTACGAACCAAATGAGCAAACAGGCTCCCACGTGAGACAGTCACACGTGCGTAAGGTCGGCCACAAAATGGCTGGATGACTTCAAGGCCAAATCAGTGAAGTGGTGTGGACGAACAAACGCCAGTTCATACGGACGCACTAAACACAAAAGCGGAGCGGTCAAACACTGTTCCTTAAATAGACATAAAAGGATGCGTCGTACTGACCTGATTATACGCTCCCACACACCTCCGCGGTGGCTAGCCGCTGGTGGATTGAAGTGCCACTGTATATCCATAGTCAAAAGCCGGTCCGATATTTTACTCTGACTCCATCGCTTTATATCACCCGGAAATTCTGTTAGTGCTCCAACGAAGTTTGTACCATCATCACTATAGATATCGGTGGGCTTGCTGCGTCTACCAACGAATCGCATCTAGCATTGCAGGAATGAGTAAGTCGACAGGTTGCCTGCCATTTCCAGATGGACTGCTCAAGTTTTCAGACAGCTAAAGATACAGCCATAGCGCTTTTCCTGCGAACGCTCTCGTTTAGTCCTAAAGGGTTCAAAGCAGTCCACTCCCACGCACTTGAAGGGGCACACCCCCGCTTTTACTCTGTATCCCGGCAGTGGAACCATCATTTGTGTACCGGGCTGTGCGGACCGGCGCCCGCATAAAGAGCGCTCACCAATCGCTCGTTTAACGGCACCGGTCCCATTGATAATCCAATATTGCTGTCGGATAGAAGCCAAAACCTGCGCTACTCCACAGTGCCCTTCAAATTCATGAAAATGACGTATGACTAAGGTAGTAACAGGATGTCGGCTCGAAAGAACAGCTGGATGTTTACCAACTGGCTGTAGTTCGAGTAACAAGGTCGGCCCCCTACGCACAAAACGCCAGCGATCAAAACAGGTGACAGCTTTCGTAAGCTGCCGTTTTGAATCCGCTTGCTGGGACGCTTAGCATTCAGTACGGATGCGTTAATCTGATGTAACTCCTGTGCGAAGTGACTGGATTGCGTGATCTTTATCAAAGAATTACGTGCTTGGAGGAAATTGGATACTCTAATAACACGGGAAGACGCAGCTCTCTGCTGAAGAGCGGAACTCAAGTCATCAAGAGTGCGCAATACGTTGCAGATAGATTTTTGAAGACGGTGATTAACCAATATATCTACGACTCCCGCGTCAAGTGCCGAAACTACTGTCAAACGAGTCAATGCTTGCCTTTTGCTTGCTTAGATAGATAACAAAAAACGCCGCAAATGTGGCCGTGCATTGCTGATGGTAGTGGCTTTTATGACAATGTATGATTTGCATGCAGACGAAAAATAGCTTTGCTTTGACTGTTTTCAGGTGTTGCAGATGCCTTGCACAGCACAAATCGACCTGAGTAGATTATTTTAGGGCGTCTTACATTTACCTTGTACGTGCAACCTGTAAACCTTCCTTGTGACGGTTAGTATGGAATATGGGCGACCCGTCACGCTTGCCCTCGTCGAAAGCGAACATTTTGCGCCTCTTGTTAAACTGTCCAGCTTGTGCAAAGGTATGACGGGTGGAAAGTGCCGTACTTAGACGCTTATAATGGATAAAACTACATCCAGATTCCAAAGGCGACTGGCCATGACATAATGCTGTGCTATTTGCGCACACCTGTAACAACGCAAACTAGATTATATATCCCAATTTACCAGCGACATTCGACATATATCAGGACATCTGAACATCGTCGCTGACATCTTATATCGTCCGAAAATCGACTCACTCCATTCGACATGCACGATCAATCGGCAGCGTGTGGCGCAATTACAAAAAGACGAGCCCGTCATACCGCCATCACCGGACAAATCTTCATTACGGATTAGGCCCGTACCATTACAAATAGCACCGGGAAACACAGACTGCGATTCCTCTACATCCGTTCCAAGACCTCTAGTTCCATGCGCAATGCTCCGCCCCGTTTCCGACGCGCTACATATCGTAACACACCCTGGAATACGTGCAACGGACAAACACTTCTCTCAGGGCTTTGTATGGCAGAATATGAACAAAAGCATCCGTTCATGGGCAAACATTTGTCTCGCATATCAACGTTCAAAAGTCATTCGGCATACGCACTCACCCGTCGGCACTTTCTCCTAACCAGACTGCCTATTTGACCATGTTCACCTAGACATAGTCGGCCCGCTGCCGATATCTAACGGTTTTTCCTGCCTTCTCACATGCGTCGATCGCTTTACGCGATAGCTTCAAGCTATCCCCATTTGCGATATTTCTGCCAAGACTATCGCTCGAGCATTCATAAATGTTTGGGTTACCAATTTTGGGGTCCCTTCCTTTATAACCACCGGCCGCGGATTGCGATTTGAATCACAACTGTTCCAACGTCTCACTGAAGTACTTGGATGCAAACGCATTCGCACCACTGCCTATCATCCTTGGGCAAACGGCCTAGTTGAACGATTTCACTGACATCCGAATACCGCTTTGCGAACACAAAACAGTTCCCCTAATTGTTCTGATCAACTACCACTGATATTGCTACATTTACGCACTATTTTCCGTTTATCTTTGAACCGTTCGCCAGCAGAATCGGTTTACTGCACAGCACTAAGAATACCTGGTCAACTTTTTTGCTCGGGTATTCAAACTATTCCTGATTCCTCTACTTACGTTACTAAATTAAAAACATACACGTCTCAACTACGTTATTACTCACCTGCGACACGAAGCAGATCATTTTATGTTTTCCAGGCCTATCGCCCTGTTCCTATGTTTTCAATCGTTCGGATCGTGTTAAACCACCCCTACAACTTCCTTATGGAGGTCAGTTTGCTGTTCTAAGCCGTTAAGCCGAATAATTCATCATTCAGTCACGTGATAAAACTGATGCCGTTAGTATTGATCGTCCGAGGCCGGCTTATACCAATTTTAGTGATCCACCCTCAAAAGTACCGGAACTACCGAACTGCAATCCTAAATCCAACTTATCTCAGCCAGCACCAACCTCGTCGAAGAGCCCAAATCACTCCGACTGCTAGCACACGCATTACACGTTCCGGTCCGCATGTCCACTAGCCCGATCAGTTCGTCGCAGGATGACATCCCACCCACTTACAGCACGCATATTATCCCTCTCTAAAGGGGGAAATACAACAAGCCATTAAGAAACATCTAGGTTCCACTGATGAAGATAACGACGATCTAAGCCACACAAATTTCATCCTGATTTGGAAATTCTGTGGAGACCAAAACCCGGCTTTCTCTCATGTATAATTGCTGGCTGACCGTGCATTACCGGCAAGTAGGCCGCCTATACACGGTGAGGGGTGATTCACTTTAGAAGGGTGGAAGCAAACGGGCGCCTGAGGAGGAGTGCGCTGATGGCCTGGAATATGCCATCCAGGTGGTCTGCCAGGATTGCGGGTGGCTCGTGCACGACTGTGAGGTGCATACAATCTTCACATGTGACCGCTAGGTAATTAGAAGGGGTGCACGACTATGTTCTTTGTGTGGTTTACCGCATAATGGCTTGCATCAACAACCAGGTTCTCTAGCATAGGTCTGACCGGTGAAGCGTAAGAAACACGTTCTTTAAACCACTCAGTTTTTTGTGCAACCCCCAAGTGTTCCCAAAAGATCAGCAACTCGGCTGTTAGTTGCACGTGCACCTTATATCAATCAATGTGGGCAACTTTCACGTCTGCCTCTGGTAATCGAAGGCCACACCTTTCGCTGCAGTGGGATAAACTTACACGTATGCAATGCCATGGTCACTTTTCCATTCACCACTTGGGGCTAGCCAAACACAGCCTACCAGGGCAAGGTAATCTTTGGTGTTTGACTGCCAAGCCACGTCCGTCGCCTGTAAAAGGATGGTGCAATCAGCTAGAACGCTCCGTCAGAAAAGGGAATTCATTCGAAACCGACAAGCCACAAACTGCATTGAGCATCTAATTGTGCAAGGACAGCTGTTGTCTAGCAACTGTTTGACTACTGATTCAAACAATCAGCTCTCGGTGTTAGAGGACAAACTCTCTCCAACTTAGTGGTGATCTACACCAATGGATAATGACTCCAATGGTTTCTGTGGCCTGCCGACTGTCCCTGCTGATTGCTGTTGTCCGCAGAACCGGATATCATGTTGCGGCCATTGCTGTGATAACAAGCCCTGTCCGCCATGTTGAGGTCTGCAGGTGCGCCCACCAGGTGAGTGTTTAAGCAGCACTCAAACCATTTTAACTACCTGTCCGTTCCGTAAACGCGCTCCTACTATCATGCGTTCAACCAAAAGACCATGCTTCGGTGTGGACCTAAACCGGTGTATAAAGGCCCAGCCGAGCGTTTCCCGTGTGGCTGTTTCAATTAAAATATTCTGCCTAACCTCATAGCAGAGTGAGACTGGTAAGTTGGAATCTAATTATGCGGTATTACTTAACCAAAAACGAGAAACGGAGGCACTTTCCATTACGTGTGTACCAATGCATCAACCAACTAGTAAAGGATACCTCGTCAGTAACGGTTTTATAATTTTTAGGCGTGAGCATGGCATGGCGACTGCGTATGCGGTTGGGATAACGAAGCACCGTCACTGGCCACCTTATTAGTTAACCAGGCTTTCTTAATGCCTAATAGTCAGCAGCGCGTATAAATATGGGCCTAGCATTTACAATGAACATCCATGGCAGGCGACAACTTATACGGCTATGTTGATGTGAAGCCATCGCTGGCTATATTTTCTTGCGAGGTTGCCCTTTCTGGCGAAATTCAGCTTACCGACTTCGTACTATCTGATGAGGTAGATCTGCCACGGAAGTTGTTGCAGTTCACGTGAGACTTCCAGTAAACCCCGCATTTTCTCCTGGCTAGTTACGAATACTCGAGATATGGGATCATCCACAGAGATTCATATTTGCGTCCATAACGCACAATGCTTTAGTTTGTCTTAAAGTATCATATTCGATACAAGGCAAACATCGCAAATATCAGTGCCATGAGAGTTGAATGGATCCAAACTTTGCTGAAGTGTCCACCTGGGTGGAATTCGCTCTGGAAATTCTGTAAAAATCGCCTCCAATTTTAAGACAACCGTGGACCTTTCAACCTTGCAAAATTTTAGGGTTTTGCTTTATCAATAAACCAGCAGTTACATAGGCGGTGTTTTGTGGCCTTGAAATTTCGCTCAATCAACCAAACTGCCTTGAGCAAACAACGCAGTCATGCTAAAGTAGCCTACCTTGAAAATTCTCCACTTTGATCACCTAGTAGCTCAGGAGAAATCAATTTTGTTTGCTGCCAGCGATCAAACTATTCGGTGACTAACGGTTGCCGCGGTACATGTAGTTCGTCGAAATCCAGACAAACTAAAATTTCAGAGTTTTTCGCTTCCCTGCAAAGCTATAAAGTGCTTTGCGCAACCATTCCTATTGTACTTCTCAACTTTTTCGGTCCTGACTATCTTCGCCACATATTCATGGAATAAAGGCTGCTAGGATTCGGTTTATTCTTATCGTTTAGTAGCTTTGGTTCATTTGGGAAGGTATCAGCCAGAAATGGCCCTTTTTATTTTCTGTTTGTTTTCTTCTTTCTTCCTCCAAAGTTTCGGCGTGAGCCGTTCCGAGTACCCCGTTAAGTGACTATCCACTGCGCCTTGTCTCCGCTTCACATCTCCATGGATTTTCTCATGGCTTAAAATATCCTGGGATTCTAAACTGGTCTGATTCTGCCCGTGTTGATCTGTTTACCTAGCCCATAGCAGCTTCCCACAGAAATGCGCATTCCCTGACCGATCATCGCGATCTCGACTTACGTTATGCTGCTCTTTAGAAACTGAAGCATGGCAGTCCAGTTATGGGACGCCTCTGCCATGGCAAGTTTGATAGCGCACCCACAACCGTTCACTTCATACCCTCGACCAGTTCTCCCTGCCATCTCAAACCCTTATTTGCAACTATTCATAAACTGCTTACTTGGCCCAGACGGCGCCTAGAATGAGTTCGTTCTGACCTACTGAACTCGTCCCTTGGATTTAACCATATTTGTGTTCCGACGCCCTTTCAGCTTGTCATACCACAGTGCTCGTTCGGCCCTACGTGTTAACGATACTTAACTGAATCAAAAACTCCCCCACCCGACTGTTCGCCGAAAGTAAAGTTTCAGTTTGCACCGCTATGCCGGGACGCAAACGGTTATTCATCCCTGATTAAAAAGTCTCTACTTTACCATTATCGTGTACGCTTTTTGTGACATTGGCAACTGGATTAACTATGCAAGACAATTAATTCCGTGCAAAGGTTCTTAGCCAACTCTGCTGCTTCACCAGGTCTGATGTTCTGGTTCCTGATTTTCCACCGTTTACACTTTTCTTGTCATGTGTCAGGCAGGAAGTTTCTGGTTTTGCCCACCCTCGCTTCGTTTTTTGCCCGCCACCATCAAATCCTAACGATTCGGTCTTGCTCGATATGCTGTCGAAAAAAAGCATAGTACCTGTGCTTCCCTGCTCGTGCCGGTTTAGTTGTGAGCACGCCTACATCGGATAATGCCTACCGCCTAGGACGCTGTCTTTTTCCCAGAACCCCCCTGTACCCACAATCCCCGCCAGTCATGCTTTCATTCTGACTGTAACCTTATGATAATGCCTGACGGCATGATAACCACAAGTTGGGAATAAAAATTATCATTATCAATATCATGGCTAATTTATCGATGAAACGCCCATGCATATTCTTCCTCTTTCCCCCAGCCGTTTCTTTTTTAACAATTGACACTTTCTTATTTCGTAATAAAAACGTACGCTTGCTTTAACTTCTCCTCTGTTGTATTCCTTCGTAACGTTAAAACTGTGATGACTTCATTATGCCTCATTTACCACCCTCCATATGAGTTGAGGAATCAGCCTATTTTGGGCCTTGTTTTTCTGGTTTTCGGGCGTTTTACACCAATTATTGTCAAGGTGGTAATGGGTACTTGCTTCGCTCGGTAAAATTTCTGGTTCATTTCTGTAGCCGAGTTTGTCGTTCATTGGCTGCTGGGTTACGACATCTTTATTTACCCACAAATCGGTTTTTGCTTCCACTTTTTGTACGGAAAAGACGACCGTCCGTTTGTGCTTAGGTACTGGGAAAATGACCTGGAGAATCTGCCGTGGAGTGTCCTCATCGAGCTCAGCGAATTTAACTGCTGCTTCTAGGCTGGGCAGGTACCTTAAATTCTTTGGAGTTAAGCTTTTTTGTGAGAACCCTTCTTCCTGTCCCAGTGAGCCTCACCAAAGCTTGGTTTTGATTATTTTCGTGGTCTCATTTCCAAACCATCTGGAACCTGAATTCAGATCGGCTTTCGTTCCATCGGCGCGTTTGACCCACGTATCTGTAGCCATCTATAGTTTCTGCGCAACGTTAAAGGGCTGTTTATTGCCAAGTGGCCATTCTACGCTTTTTCCTAATGGGGTTGTACGAATTTGTAAGCATGGGTTTTTCCACCTGCCCACAGTTTTGGCTGGCTAGATCCCAAGATCGCGAATGATTTTCTGGGAGGCAGTAGGTAACGCTAGGTGCGCGGGAGCATTTTCTCAGACATCTATGAAGGAAATAAAACTGCTGTCATGTGAACGCTTTTTGACAGATAAAGGCCTCCCAGCTACGAGCCGCTTCAATCGCAGGATGTCCGAAGTTGTTAGGAATATATCGGAATATAGGTGGCCTGGCCGCGTTAATTTGTTGCTGAACATGTGGCTGTTGTGCCAGTGCATACCAGATGCTGATCTTAACAAGGAAATGCAGTTTACACCTCAGCTATTCAACAAAGGTTATGATGTCATCTGATGCACAACTTCAGAAATAAAGATATAAGGTTGGCGCTGTTCGATGCCATTTTCGCGAGACTGCTAACCAAACATCTGCAAACTGGGGTCTACAGAAAAGTAACATATGCCGACCTGATTCTGTGGTACCAGCAAGCCAGGCTAAGGAAAATCAAACACAGCACAGCGCAAATTGGTACAAGCCAATTAGAACTTCGATTAAATCAACGAGAAAAGGCTGCTTAAACAGTCATTTGAAAGCGAAATATCCGGACTGCAAAGTGGCACTAGGCTTAAGTAGGAAAACGAAATGACTGTTCGCCCTGTCCAATCAGCAAATCTCATCAGGAGATAGTTTCTTTCTATAAAGTATATGAACTCAAGCATGTAAGGTGGAAGCACTCTCCCAACCACACACGGGCGATGATCGACGTTGATAGGTATGCGAGCAACTTGCCAGGCTCAGCCCGCAGCCGAACAAACATCTGTTCGTTGGTGAAGTATTATCCCTGAACTACCAATATTTCAGTACATTGATAGCTTCCTTCTGTTCCCCCATCCCGTGTTGGTCGGTCAGCAGTACAACCTTATCAGCCAAACCTTGCTTGGACATGGCCAATGTCATACCCCACGGGGGCCGCAACAGTCCAGGAGAAAGAGCCCAATACTCTCCTAACAGGCACAATAGACAACGGGTCTGAAGCGCACTAACGTCTCCACAGCGGCCAGCTGGACTTCCTCAGTGAGACTTTTGACCTGCTTGCTTCCTGATTATGCAACTTGCCCGGCGCATTCGGGAGACTGTCCGAAATGAGCTGCGTAGTGTGGCTGGAAATTGGTGCGAGTAACAAAAGTGAAGGTGCGCTGAATCATTCGCAGTGCAGTATGTGCCTTTTGGGCTCATTTTTGTGATTTGGTGAGATAAATATGCCTTGGAAGGGCAAACTACGCAAATTCGTTTGGATGCGTAGCATCCTACTATCTCGCAATCAATTCTAGTTACTCACGGCAAAACAGGTTGCTGAGTGCTCTCTGATATTCAGATGGACACATTTTTTGTCATTTCGGGAAGAAGCCATTCCAGGAGTCGCTGGTTTGTCACTTCGGGATCTGTTTGAACTGCGTTGGCGCTGGGATTCAAAGGTATCAAGTCATCAGAAAAAAATTGAAAAGGACTTGGGACGCGGAATGGATGCCACCCAATAATAGATTATCCTTTTTGGCTCATGTTGAGCGGTCTAACATCAAAGCATGCTCGTTGAGCAGGAACAAGTTGCAAAAAGCTCGTGTTGCAACTGGGATAACAGGTTGTTTGTAATCAGTCGAGTTTGAATAGCATATTGCAAGACGCTCCCCATCGCCTTGCACAAGAGAGACTAGTAGCTTTGTAGCTGCCGGGCGACAGGCGGTTACCCGTTTTTTGTAGGCTGGTGTGACAGGCGCTTTCTTCCAAAGAGGAGGGAGGCCAGCTTCTTTCAGTGACTGACTAAACATTAGGAAAAAACATCTACCCAAACTGAGCAGGGATCCATGGGCCACTTTATCTAGCCTCAAAGCGACCCTAACTCTCGACTCGTCCGCGAACATTTTTGTCAAATTGAGTTACTTGGGATTTTTGAGCACATTGCTATCGGAATCACGGCCATACCCCTGTGAGTCACACTTGGTGAGTGCTCCTTCAATCATACCGACCGTTATCAGAATAAATATCGGCCGCAATTGTTCACTGTTTTGCTTAGATCGCGCGTTGACCGCGACTGCAACCTTTCATTTGTGGCTCGTTGCCTGATTACCTGTCATTTCACGCTCGGTATAGCTACCTTGCTAGCAATGTCAGCCTAAAACATGTCGGTGCCACGGTGGTGCTCATCATTTTTTCTGAGGCATTCGGAGCACCATGTGGTTGCCTCAACAGAGGCAACCTGTTTCGTTGTAGCACTACGTTACTACTGGCTTGGCGAGCAAAAAGCATCGGTAGACCCTGAAGATGCAGGTGCCGCGTACAGTAGAAACTTGGTGTCTTCGATGGTTGTTATTTTCTTCGCGTTATTATTCGGCGCAAAATTTGATCGCCCGACCTGTGAAGATGTGTCTAGCCGACCCCTGGACGCACACCCTAAATACCTCTGCAAGCGTATTTGAGCCAAAGAAACGTTTAAATAAGGTGTCAGCATTTGACGACATTTGTTCTAAACCCTTAGATCCTCTAGGCAGCCGCGGTTCCGATAAAATTTGTTTGAGCGTACTGGGGTACACTTTTTAATGGCTGCTAGATTAGCATGATGTGTCCGTGAAAATGGTGGGAAATTTCTTTAAAAAGTTTGTCCCTCCAAGTTTTTTATCCTGCATTGGATCTAAAAAATATTTTAAAGAGTACATGAACAATAAATAAGTAATCTTCGTCGGCGAAAACTCAAATTGATCAGCCAGTCGCGACCTGTGTAGGGAAAAAGCCTTGTATCGTGGGAACGGGCCTCTCGACAGACTAAGCCAAGGAATTCGTCGCAGCCGGCAAGTTTGTTGTTTTAAAAAAAGATGATCGGAACACGCTGAATCGGATGCAAGGCCAGGTTATATCTTCATAGTTATGCTAACATTTTGTTAGTGCCATAGGAAGAGTTGATGAGCCCGTGGGCGGAACCATCGGAGAGCACAATATGGTGGACATTGCTCTGGAGTCCTGGCGCAACGTCAGCGGACGAGATGGATTTGTGGGCGCATGTAATACGCTCGGCCGAGAAATTGTAGAGACATAGTGAACTGTGGGCAAGCAATCAGACTGGGTATGGCAGTCGCGGTACCGTCATCAAGACTTTGTCCTTGGTTCGCTGACAGAGCCGTATATGAAATCTAGAGTGAATCTGTCGAGGTTCTCATGGTAGTCGATATTGGTGAAGGAATCGTGACAAATAAAGGCCAGCATCGATCAAGGGCATTTTTGGGTCCATCGGTTGCGTGGCGTGGTTTACTGCTGTCATTCAAATGAGGCAATAAGAAAGACGTGTCTGGACTGAGGACTCAGCGTGAAAGTGGTAAAAGGGTCTGCTAAAGGGCACTGGGTTATGGGTTAGACTGCGGCCCAAAATAGCGGGCAGCAAAGTGTGGCCACAATTTTCAACCGGTGCAGTAAGGCAAAACTGTCCGAATTCAAATACGATAATCGACAGTCAGGTGTAGATAGTAAGAAATGGAGATATACGGTTGACGCAAACGGGCGTGGTCATACGTACATAAATTGTGTATCACCAAAGTCATAGCTAATTATATAATCGCCCACGAAGCTATGCAGAAAGGGCAGAGCTGTCAGGAGACGATCCACTAAATCATGACTGAAGCGTACGTGTCTTCGTAGGCTGCTTGTGTAAAAGTTGGTGGCTGGCCGAAAAGCATTAGGAGAGGCAGGATAGTTATGTACTGAAGTGTGCTAGGGTGAAAGAGCGGGTTAAAAAGCTAGCACAGATAGCTTTCGGAACGGTTCAGTCAACCTAATTGAGGAAGTGGTTAAGAGATTTACAGAGGATGGCAAGTTACCAGTTAGGGGCTACAGTAAACAGTTACGTACCGAATGGGAATATGGATGGCTTTCGCGCGGAAAGACGTGATAGCTAATCCGGGTAGTTGGGTGAGTCCAGAGAAATTAGTAGTTTGAAGCATGCCGGGAAAAGAGTTCGGAGAAGAACGTGGGATGCATGGTGATGTTGCTTGTTTGGACGATGAGGTGACCTCGGAACAGCGCAGTTACAGCTCAAAGAAAAGCGTGGAGTTATGGCAAAACGAGTTGCGTGAGAAGTGCCACGCCACATGCATCCAGCGAGTCTTTGTTAGCTTGCACGGGACAGCATTTTTGGCTTCGTTATAAGTGATGCTTCGGATTAATAGGAGAATTATCCGGGATGTGTGAAATAGTCAGGGCAAGCTTATGCCTAATTTTCAGTTTTCTCTTTTCTCCACTGCAGATAGTGGAGCATGAGGCTCAGTATAAGGCATGGCTTTAAAAGAATAGCATGCAGTTGAATTGAGATTTGTTGGTCGCGCGGTCTTTCGCATCGTCGGGGACAGGAAGTGTGCAAGGGGCGGACATGGTACGGGAAGATTTGCCTGATGTTTAGGGCGGGGTAGCAACTGAAAGGGCCGATCAGGTAGGACAAGTTTGAATGGACACTCAAGACACACTGAAAGTGAGCCTGAAATGATGAGCGAATTTCAACGTGTTATGTGCCTGAGATTTGGAAGCTACTTTAGCTGTAACTGGAACCTGAAGATCCCTAGAGAGCCGGTTTACGAAGGCAGGCAAGGCCGCTGTTAACCGGTCTCCCAGTAAGGATCACTTAGTTGGTGGGAGGGCTTCTGCGGTCGAGTATGGGATAGTTAAAATTCATGATGAGAACAACAGAGCTGTTGCTTTTATTAGGCTGCAGCATATCAGTAGTGGGATGAAGACGTTAGATGAAATTGGGATTTAGTTCTCTAAAGGGGCAGATTTGACGCCAGGCACTCGTCGCCACGGCCACATCCATGGATACACGTTTTAAGACGCGTGAGGTCCATGAATTCAAAAACAAACTTCTGTCGCTTGATTTTACGAGCGTCCTGAATGAACCCCTCTTTAGATTTAACTTCTCTGCCTCCAACAATGCGTATGATTAATGAATTTTGAGATCGCGATGTCAATGTATACGTGGATACTTCATTATTGACAATGACACGAATTGAAAAAGTGGTGAGTTTGCGTTTACAAAAGCAATACGTCTGGACCATTTTACCGTAGCTATGAAATATATTAAACCGAATATACACTTTTTCACTTTAGCTTCATCGTCGGGTGAATGTGGTTCGCGGAAAATGAAACGGAGTTGCTACTCGTAGTGGTTGTATCAGTCCACTAAATAAATGAAAATATTTCGCCATTGGTGGTTTTACAACTTTCAAGCGCGGGCATTGCGGAGTGGCAAGGCACATGGCTGTGATGATGAAGGACCGTCGTTGGCCGTTGAATTGGGCTATCATGCGTAGCTGAGGCCTCATATACGTTGTCGCGCATAGGTATGGGCCTAGCAGTTATGACAAGTAACCAGGGTATACAACAACGCTTACGGTTATCATGATGAAAAGTAATGACGTGTTTTATTTTCCGGCAATGTCGCTGCGCTTTAGGGCTTATTCCAGCGGGAAAGATACCTGTGTTGGTAAAGTACATGCAGATATCTATAAACACCGCGTTATCTATTGACTAGTTGTGCGTATTTGAGAGTGGGGATCATCCATAGTTATGCATACCTGCATCACATCACTGCATGATGCATCAAGTTGTCTTCATTTATTATACTGAACTTAAGGTGGACATCCCGGAAAGCAGTGTTGTGCAGAAATTTGCTGAACAAACCTGGTTTATTAGGTCTGACGAGTATAACGCATTTAAACGTTATTGAACTATTCACCTGAGTGAAATTCGTATTTGATATTCTGTGGATGTCACCTCCCTTTTGAAGAACACCGCGGAGCGATAAAGTGTGTTAAGATTTGACTCTGTGATTTGTCTCGTTGACTGGTAATCTTATGCGAATCGGCGGTGGTCAGTGACCTAGAAAGTTTGCATACTTAAACAAAATGCTATGAGCGAAGAACCACTGAAACGTGTAACCATATTAGACCAACGCCCGTAAAATTAGCAACTTTGAAAACCCCATATTATCGGTGAAATTAATTTCGGTTCACCCTCAGGGATTTGCATAATTTTAACCGATTCACATTCGGTATATATGATGTTCCTCAAACATGATGCATAAAAAGAATATCTTGCAGTAAAATGTGTAATTCTGTGCACATATGCTTATATCGTAGTTTGCCATTCACCTGGTAAATGCGGTTTCAACGGAGCTTACTTCATTATTTTTGCGCGCGTAGTACGAGTTTTATTGCTTGCTTGCTGGCCTGAGCGAGGTAGGAGTTGGCTAACGTACGGTAGAGAAGAGGGAGAGCAGATAAAGGAAGAAGGCAAAAAGACGTTACGGGCACCTAAACTGGAGATAGCCGTTGATTAAGGCCCACCTGGGGGTATGTGGTTCGAACCTAACTCAAGCATACAAACCGCTCCAGTCTTGGGTCGGGAAACCTGGCAATATCTTGGCCGACGTGCATCCTTTGGGTTTTATAACAGCTATGCACCGATAGATTGTTGCAGCTGAGTAGTGATCTTCTTTTACTGCTGATATAGCAAGTGTCTCCCAAGACCATGGGGCGATTGGGGCTTTGTGCGGCTATTTGTTTATACGACAATAATGACAATGATGGCACGGCACTGCCATACTCAGTCTGATGGCCTTCCGCAACTATTCTCCACATACCATGGACTGTCCCCTCTCACACTCTCGGAACCCTATCTGCAAATACAAAGAAACTGTTTATCTGGCCCCAACCATCTCTGGGATAGGTTCCACTTAATCCCACCTAAGCCAAACCTTACCTCGGATTTAACCATCTCGATGCACTTTCAGTTTGTCCCCCCACAAAGCCAATGATTTGTTTACAGTTCGCGCTCCTTCCTATGCATTAGCACCAACTAACTCCCTCAGGAAAGTTTTACACCCGACCCGGCTCTAACAGTCATACCAGTGAATCTATACAGATTCACGGTAAGACGTGATCCTGAGATTCAAAGCTACTATTTGTCCGTAAAGCGAATCTCGCCACTTCACCATCCCCACTTACGCTTTTCGTCACCCTGGCCATTAACTCAACCGCTCATAGTAATGGTTTCCAGTATTAGTTCCAATTGACCGACTAGGTAACAGAAACACCGCTGTTTGTCCAGATGCGTTGTTTTGCTTCCTCATTTTCCGCAAGTTGCAGTTTTCTTACCACGCGCAGTGCGGGGGCCCTTAGTTTTACCTCCCCCGTTGTGATGTTGCCTGCTATCTTCAAATGGTAACGAGGTGATATTAATTCAGCTTGCTGTTTTCCTCAAAATATAAGGAAGAGCTCTAATAAATGTTTTCTTCTCTGCCCTCGATGTCCACTGCATTTAGACCGTTCCAAGTTTAGACACGACTTCAGCTGCGCCGGATAAGACCCTTTAATTAGATGACTGCCCCAATTCCGCGCGTTGCTAGGCCTTCACGACTTACGTCAGTCGCGCATTTATTTTTTACTGCACAATTATGGTCATGCCTGAAGTTATGCCACCCACCAGATGGGAATAAACTTTATTTCAATGGCTAACCGACGGACAGATGAACCTCTGCAACGTCCTGCTGAAACGTGGAACATTGTCGTCTGAATCTTTAAAGTTTCTAGTAGATAAGTATGGAAACGTCATTATCATTCTGGACATGCTACTACTGTCAGAAGTGTTGGCACGCTGTATTCAGCAGGTATACGATTATTTGGTTGTCACTGTGGCAGACGATATGCCGGTGGTTCCGGCTAGTTCCGCGGGTGCCGACATGTGTGAAAAACGTTTAGCTGGTTCAGGAAAAGATTGACCGTTGCTGTCAGGTGAAATATTTTGTGATGGAGTAAATGGTGGCACAAATGCAAGCACCCAGAGTTCTTTTCGGTTTTGACGTCGAAGCTTGCTACTGCCATATAGGTTAACCAATTTTGGAGCAGTTGCTTTGCATATGGTGTCGGAAAATTTTGGCTATGGGCAACAGTCGAAACAAATTCTATCGACTGGCCGCACGCTAGAAATCCTTTCTATAACTTGCATAGCTTCAGACACTTCACCGTATCTCAAGGCTTACTATATTATATTATTATTATCGTTATATTATATATATATATATAATATTATCGTTGAGCTTACCCATATCTGTTTCTCTGCCCAAAGCCACCCCAATATCCTCTCTCCTAATAACTACAAAGTGGATTGACATCTGGCTTATCTCCCTGACTCCAAATACATTGATACACAGTCGCGCATATGTATCAAAATATACAAATAGTTTTCCCAGTCCTCTAACCCACCTCACAAGCACAAACAACACCTTGGTGCACAGTGGCCTTTCAGGGAACGGTTGGTTTATGCGGCATCGCGGTACCACTTGTTTTTTCTTATTTTACCGCCTTGAGACCTACCTGTATCAAATACCGCTATCTTGACCTGGTGTAAAAACGTGTGCCTGTTGTGTGCTGCTTGAGCTTACTGTGCTGTATTACTAGTATGACGTTTACTTTGATTGGATAAAATACCTGATAACTGGAGTTTATCAATACATACGCTGAGAATAAGACTGCCAGAATATTCGCAATCCTGCGAATCCAGCTACATGCATGCGGGATAAATTTATGCAGCGGTTTGGCTCGTCCTTGAGGGAGGGTTTCCCCACTGCGTTTCGCTTGGGTGAATACGTATCCCTCCCAGACGTACAACATCATAGGTGATAGAATCAACTCCAAGGTTCTAAGATTGGAAAAAGAGAAACAAAAAAACGGGCTGCTGACGTCTGCTTGTGTCGCTGCCTTAAGCCTGCCACAGATATTGCATATTTCCCGGGCGTCCTCTTATGAATATAAAACTTCAATTATTGTATAGTAAGGTTTTCTTTATCCTGTGTAAGCGATCGCGAACAAACTAACGACAAGTGTTTTAATTATCGGACATCATTTGCTCCATATGACTCATACTTCGTCCTTAGGCTGGGAAGGCACCAAATGGAGATAAAATAATCTCCCAAAAATACAACACAACTACATAGCCCACTTTTTTCTCGAACCTTGTGTCCTAATAACTTTCGAACTTCCGAACACTCAGGACTCACCCAACTTCCAGAATCGGTTATGCAACCCATTCTGCGCAGCACCAAATATGGAGTGAGTATCAATCTCTCACTGTGTACACTATGGTTCGCCGAGGTCACCGAATAATAACTTTTTTCCTAACTCCCTCGCTCACTTTCTGAATGAGTGCTACTGAACCGCTTTAGTAGCTGTCTGTGATAGCTTCGCTAACAACACTTATGACCTGACACGCTACCTTACATTGTAGTTCCACATCCCTAAAACACCGGCCAGCTAATTACCCACTCCCTCGAGCTAGCTTTAAAAGCACATATGGCCAAACTGCGATGTTAGGACCAGTCGACCTACATTTTATATTTATCATCTTCTTACCCAGCATCATGGACGCACCGTCTAACAAATGCAAGTGTTCCACACCTGCTCACTCTGATTGCTTATCGCCGTTAATTACCGTACCCACCTGTATAATAAGCAACATCTTTAAGACCTGGCACTGCCAAGTTGTTACGGCGGTTAAAAATTGTAACGCTCCCATTTGCTTCCCGTTTCAGGCCACAGGCCACCCGCTAACTATGGAGCTTTCTAATAACCCTTTATAATCTTTTAACCTGTTGATTCCTTATACTAAGTCGGCTAACTCACTGCCTCTTCTAGATCCTAAGAAGCTGCACTCTCAATGGACTCGAGAATAGCCTTGCTCTATGCGGACCTCATCCCTTCGCTACTCCCAGCTACGTTCATAACCGCAAATGATTCACCCAAGACGTCTATGTATGGGGATATCCGTGAATCACAGTATGACATCACGATAACCGCGCCGTGACTGCCATATTCAATCTGGAGGCCTACCCGTGGTTCCCTGTATATTCGCTATTTTTCGACCAAACCTTCTACTTGGGCACACAAAACCGTCTCATTCCGCTGAAGTTATGATAAAACTCCAAGTTACAGGCTACCCTGTGTGACGTTGGCCCATTCTGTTCATCACTCCACTTGTTCTTCCAACGACGACCATCTGGTTCTACGCAAAACAAACACTTTGCCTGCCCCAACAAGTCCAAACAAAGGGAGTTCATGCTGCTCAAAACCAGAGGGCTTACCAGTTTTCAAATTACTCTACATTTTTACGGCAGAAGTCACTCAGCCTAAGTGTAATCTGACATTCCTACTTTGCTATATGTGGCTTGGACTGATACCTCAATTTTTCAAGGCTATCTCATTTTGACAGCGGTTGTCACTTTTAGTTATACATTGTCGAACTTTATTTTTGGCTTGCCTATCGATGCTAGTTCAATCGAAAGTCCAGTTTTTTCCCGTCACAATTTGTTATACTACTGGCATACCATGGGTGGCTAACCGTGGTCAGTGATTCAATACCCACCGTTATTAGACTGTACCGATTTTGGCAAGAATCTTCTGTGTAGAATGGGGAGCACTTGACCACTTCTGTAAGGCGGTGGAGACAGTGAAGAATATGGCGTCTAAACGATATCAGTTCATGCGTTCATGCTGCCAGTTGCCGTTCAGATTTTTCCAGGACGCTTGTGGTAGATCAGCTTTAGATCCTACTCCTTGTTTTTATTCCTTTGATGATAAGGCTTTATGCAAATTGAGGTGGTCTTGCGGTATTGACTCACTAGTATTCTCTAGTGTTGCCATTAAGTTATTACTTGGGATTACATTTTTTCCAAACAGTTACCCTGTGTACAGTTCTTCTTGAAGGCTGACTATGGTGGCGAACTTGAACGGAAAGCATGCGGGCATATTTGGAAAGTGCGCTGGCATATCTTATTTTTCCATCATACTTTGCAACTGAGGTTAATAACTTCATGGAACGCCGTCAGCTAAGTGCGGAAAGCTTAAAAGCTACTTTAAATCTGTCGCTTCCGTCAATGGAGTACGCAACATGCCCAGTAGGGAGTTTTCTATCCACTGCAACTGTTGTCTTGGATACAAGGCATTGAACCAAAAAGCGAAAAAGGGAGTTAGGATAACGTAATTGTGCCAGGGAGGCCAAATTAACCGCGATCCGTTTCATAGGTTGTTCATATATTTGTCAGATATCCAAGTGGTAAAATTGCATTGTGGATAAACCTGATGCTGAAATTTCGAAACGTTCATTGAGTCGTCCGACCACCAATGAAGGCCCAAAATGTGCTTGTGTGGGAAGACTCGTAAGAAAAAAAAATGGATATTCAAATAACTAGACTCATTTGATGGCCTCCAAAATATAGTTTGCATCGGAATGCCCACTGTGGTTGATCATACATATCTGTTTTGATGTGGCTCGCCTGCGTTTCTTCTTCCTGCTGGAGATCGGCCTAATATGTAAGGTCTCAAATCACGATATCGTATACAGACGTAGGGGAAAGAAAATCTTCATAAACTGACGCTTTAAGTCAGCATAAGTGCACTACACCTGAGAAAAACAATTTTTAAAGTTCGGAAGTCGCAAGCCACATATTTTTCTATATATTATTTTAGGACGCAGAGTGACCACTGTTGCTTGTAAGTTAGGGGGACTCGATAGATCACAGGTTATGGCTAAGTAAAAAGCTGATGATAATGAAAATACCGGAAAAGTACAAGTCATGATGGTTTTTGTCGGATTTTATGTTAAGGTCGCCAGAGACGGTAAAGCGGTTTAGTAAGTTTGGTCTGTATTTGTTGAGCACGGATGTAACAGCTGATGCCGGCTGGCTCGAAGAATGTTAGAAACGTTTGCTGTCTGCAGGAGGATCCTATGGTCAGGTCAAACTGATAAGGGCTGAAAAGCGAACATTTCTGGCTTCAGAGCGCGTGTCCCCGGATTCTGAATAACGTTTTGTGGGTTCGTTTTGAGAGTGTTCATGGAAGTAGCATTTGCATTCGGACATTGTCCGCTTGGTTCCGGCTGATGCTGTCCGAATTATTATTTGTGTGCTGGGAGGTTTTCAGCAGCAGGTTTTTCAGCGTTTTGTACTCTAAGTTCGGATGAAGCGGCGTTTCGGTGTACGTAACAAAACCCTTGTACGTGGGGACAAGAGTTTAAGGTGAAGCAAAACAAGTTATCTCAAGGAGACTAAGAATGAATGATAATAATATAATTCAGATTATACCTGCAGAACAGGCTGGTATTGATATACTATGATTCAAGCAAACTAGGATCAGAGTAACGTGTGTGTTGCTGGAAGAAATGATGTTGATTTCCTGACGAAGCTTTTCTCGTAATGTTGATGAAACGAACAACTATTCACCGCCTGTTTTGCCCTTTTTAGAACTATTACTGTAGGCACGATTTTCGAGTTTCCACCAGTTTTATTCCTTACTTGATTTATCCATCAATTTGCCTGCAGCAAGTTATCTTTTTAACCACCTAATTCACCAAAACATAGGTGGCCTTCGACTTCCTGTCGGTGACACATAAACAGCAGCAGATTTCTGTTTGCTATCATCGTGTGCTCGAGTACTTGCAGTTGTATGGGGCCAAAGGAAACTTCACCAAGAAAGCACAACAAAAAATCCAAGTCATGCAGGTTGTTGTGTCTTCTGAACGGTCGTGCAACTCTGTGTCGGTCATTGGCTTCCGGCTCTGCCCACTATGGTATATCAAAAGGCGTGGTAGCTTCAAACAGTCCTTTTATGGAGACAAAGGAAGATGATCACTACCGTTTTATGGGGTGATCAGAAAATGCTCCACAAGGTCGTGCTAGAATCTCCGTGAGGAGGCAAGAAGCGTCGAGATAAAGATGCTCGATCCAGATTGGCTGAAATTCTGATCAATCAGAACATATATTAGTTTAGTCCGTAGCCCGCAGGTGACACCTCTGTCCAATTGACGTGATGTTCAGTTATTAGGGGCGGATTGCCTCAGGACACCTCCCCTTTGAGAAGGCTTTTCAACCGATCGCTGCTTTGAACTCAAATGTGACGACTCATGGAGGTGCTGTCGCATGTCGGCCTGTCCCTGGGGCTGTGAGCATGCAGATCTGGGATCTGGTGCTCTCCACTTCAGCGATATGTAATGGCTGTCCGGTGTCCCATGTGACAAGGTTTGATTACGGAGCCGCAGTCTATTGTCCTAAGTTGGTTCCCTTAACGTGGCCATGCTTATGGTCTTATTTGTGCCTAGTGCTTGACGTACTAGTTGACCCTGCCTCCACCGTGGTGAGCATTCCCCATATCCTCTAATCATTATCTGGCCTCTGTATGACTGTTGTGGCGTCCCTTCTACCGGCCCCTCTTTCTTGACTTTCTGGATAGCAGTGGAACGATCCGCATGAACCCGGGACTGTAAACTGAAGGGTTCGGACCGCGGTTGAAACGTTACAGGCTGTTGACAAGATTTGTCAAAATGGACTGAAGTGAGAGGGTTCTCGGTGCCGGACTTCAGGAGCTTAATAGCCGCTGCGTTGTGCATGCTTCCTCTGGTCTCCGGTTTGGCTGTTACTGTGACGACAACGAAATCCTAAGGATGCGGTGTTTTCGTGAAAGTATTTCAGCCATCTGCACTTGTTTCGTTAAAAACGGCATTAAAGGGTTGTTCCAAGATTTGAAGCTCATTAATCCAATCCAGGCCCTAGAGATCAAGTTTATTAGGGGCGGCTGGCCTCCGAACTGTTTAGGATGACCGTAGTGCTGGACCAGCTTTGATAAATCGCGCGGACCTCAGATTTCAAGCACATGTTTTCTGGCTGAGCAACACAACAATATTTAGTGATGTATATTACACCGTAAGCTTTTGACATATCCCGTTGCAAATGTGCCTACATATGTAAACCGGTGCCTGGTTGCGTAAGTGCACGTTAAATTCTGTAATTACATCTTTACGTTGGTCAACTAGGCCAAAAACGAGAGCCGACAGTTCCGTTACACAGGGTACTAAGACGGCACATTTCGTGCAGGACTTTCTCTTGGTTTTGGCTACTACATGTGTACTTGCGCGTTTCTGAAAATGAACCACTCCTCACAAATCTTACTTGCTTTGCCTTCATAAAAAGCAACTGTAATTTTCTCTGTATCAGGAGAAACAAACAGAAGTGTGGTCAGATAGCGTTTAGTTGATCGTTTTGGATTTTCTGTTGAAAACGCATGCATGGACGAAATGTATTCAGTCGTGAACAGTAGCTACATACGTTTTCTAGCGGAACGTTTTCTTATTCCGAAATATTCTACCGTTTGAATTTAACAAATAAGTCCCTGCTCGTTTGTCATTCAAACTATAAAACCAAGCAAATCTAAGGGCGTTTTAAACGACTCGGTTACACGGGATCAAACAACTTTATGGTTATCCTGATTTTCCCCAATGTTCTGTCTGCTATTTTCACTTCCGTAAGTAGGAATTGAAATCCTCAGCTTTAATCTTCTTAACCTACCTAGCTTTCAAGCAAAGCTGGTTAGAGAAATTTAAGCAGTTTCTACATAATTATATGTGTTTGAATGCGTCGGAAAATGTTTTGCGAAATTCCAATAAAAATTGCTGAGTTATGTAATTCCTGGAAGTTATAATGAGCTTTTGCCTCAGTAGCTACTCTGGCGATCACACAGGTTTTGGGTCAAAGGGGTTATAAAAATCCAGAATATTCTGTTGTTTTGTACAAGATAGGAAACGAAGTTTGCAATCGAGGGTTCTAAATCCCCTCACAAAGTAGAGAAACAGTGACTGTGTTAGCGGAGTATACCCACGTGCAAATGGAAAGCAAGTTTGGTGGAAACTCCGGGAAGTTGAAGAAGGACGAAACCGTCAGTGCGCTGTCGAAGTGCTTTCAGCAACGATATCTGACAGAACGTGCTATTCATATGGTTGATGAAAGTTCTTTAACACCCAGAGGCAGGTTTTGTCCTTCTTGGGGCTTGTCAGGTAGGTTCGGCCCCCGCCAAAATTGTGTTCCATTTGAACCATAATTGTACGCGAAAGTTAAAGAAAAAAGCCAGGGTTGATAGATTTGGATGCTTTTGGTTGAATGACCCCTAAAAACAAAATTGGCTTGCAAATGAAAGTCTTGCAGGTTTTCAACAACTTCCAGAACAGCGCAGTTTTGCGCCAAGAAAACTAACGTTATTTAAACTGGTTTTGCGTCTCATTCTAGAGGCATTTGAATTTTGGCAATACTAGGTCAGCTGGCATCTTCGTAAGCAGGCAGACAGTTTGATAAACTGAAGCATTTGAAGTGTATTTCACCGCATTCTACAAATCCGAAGTGGGTGATGATGTACTTTTACTAGTATTCCAGTGATATATCTAGGATTCTGAGATTCATGGAAGTACATCAACAACTGCAGGAAATGGGCGGTCGATTAGCTCGTGTTCTTCCAAATGACTAAAAGCCATAGCCTGGGTAGGGATTTGCGGAATCAGCTGCCGGTTGTATTCTTAAGCTAAATATTATTAAACACAGTGTTTTGTACAATATTGAGTATTATTTCGCCGAGCACTCACTTGTCATCTTCATACGACTTACCGAACTTTAGTTTTATTCGTGACAATGGGAAGTTAATATTCCGTTGTGATCAATTTTTTCACAACATATGTACATAAATATGTATATATATATACTTGAGCCAGACAAAGAAACGTCGTAAATGCCCCCTTCGCCGAGCTGCTATTGTTTCAAATATGCATAACGAAAGTGTTGTCTGCGTCTCAAAAATTAAACCATCATTTGCTAAAGACGTAGATTTTCTGTTCCTGCCAGAACAAATGTCACAATTTCCCATTTGGAACACACATATGCCCGGATAAGTCCCAAGGTTCCTCGCTGTAATCATGCTTTCATGTGTTGCACTCACTAGTTTCTCAGGACTATGCGAATGTAAACTTTCATAGCCAGGAAGATTTACCGTATCTCGCGCGCTCTATCGACATACGAGTGACGTCATTTTAAATAAATATTTACTGTTTTCACTTTAACCATCTAGTTGGCAACATCTGTTGCACTAAATAGATTTTTCACGTTGTCGGGCTGGTCATTAGAAGTTTTTGTTTCACGTTCTTGCACACATTGCCAATTTTTTATTACTCATATAAAAATAATAAGCTGAGGATTTTATAAAGCACATCGTTCCAGTCAATAATCTGAATTACCAGACTTGTCTAGATTCAGAGGGATTATGTGTTATATTGATGAGCACTCCCAAAGACTAAAACGTCATGTGTTCATTTGCCAATTTTTACCACGACTGGATCATTCTGTCATCAATTGGCTAAGCGGCTGACAGATATTCCTATTCTGCTCGAAGCAGTTTTTGCTAAACACTACTTGAAAGACAGTGTGAACAGTCTTCATACTTTGAATGCACTGGTATATGACAGCAAATACATTGTCCGTTTTATGTACTGTCATTTTTACTAATGTTCCCTTTATCGGAACTAAATTTCTCAGGTGATTAGCTGAAATGACATCTAAGTCTCGTACATCCTATTAGTCTCTTTCTTAACGATGTAATTTTATAATGTACTAAGAAAACTGAGTTGTACCCTTATTCGTAAAATAACTTGGTTTTAACGGGAGGCTCAGCCGAAGTGCCGCCCACAGTTGTTCTCATGTTTTGGGTGGATCAATCTAAAGATGTTTTGTCTCGACCCCTGACTACTCACATAATGTTTCAAAAAATAGACGACCACTGTCGTTTGCGCCACATCTTTAACTTCAACTGATATTCAGCTGCGTCACTCGTTGGCATTTAGTTTATCGTTATAAGTGACTTAATAATGCCGATTTATAGAGACCTTTGTGAATAATCCCGGTCCAAGTTCAGTGGCCAAAATTGAGCACTTCAAAGAAGCCGTAGTATGAAAGTCAGCTAGCTGAAACCTAACTTACTGCAAGAAGTGAGAGACACGTTGAACACAAAACTCCTGCTTTTGACCCTCTACAAAATCCTTTCATTTGACATTGAATCCGAAGGGGAAAACGATATCTGTTTTTGAACATTTTAATTGCCATAGCTAAAGAATATTCTGTTCAGGTCTTCTTAGAGCTTTAAGAGGAGTGGACAACAACTGCACTTAAAGAGCTTCCCAATAAAGCACAAACGCAGGTTGGTCTCTGTGTCATTCCATATAGACAGACAGGTCTGTGCCTGGTATAAACTTGCGGAGGAAAATGGATAACTCGAAGGTGTACTACGGTCAAATAACAATCCCGATTGTTTCATCGACATAAGCTTTATTTCGATTAATAAAATAAAATTGCAAGAATGTACTCTTAGAACGTGGCACAACTGTGTACGAAAGCTTCCATTTGGACTACAATAAGGTCTTCAGTCAAAATGTTGACGTCAGTTCTATCTGCCATTCGTCGCATGTAGCCGCTCCCCTAGAGTTGTGGGGATCCACATACTGTTATACTTTCAGGAGACCTTGAATACAAAGACGTGCCATGTTGGCTCACACCGACTCTATTCTCATCAAATCGAGGTTCAACCTCCGATCGATGGACATCTTAACAATGCAGGACATAGAGTCAAACTTTTTTTATGTGTTCCGGGCTTTAGTACTGAGCTGCTCACCACAAAGGCGTTCCTTAGGACTTGAAGCCAGTTTCCTGCACCAAAAACACTTGAGGGTGACTCGGACAGCCTCGGTTGTGTTATACCTACGTTTACCATGTGAATTTTAGTCTACCATTTGTCTCCCACCGTATATAAGATTTGCGGCGGAAGATAATGTGGAAACTGAAGTGGCCTTGCAAGGCTGACGGTTTTCCTGCCCTTTTCAATTTGGTCAGGGAATAGAAAAGTATCTAATAAGGATTTTTGTCCCTCCAACTTATCCCTAATTGATATGACCATTGCACGTATGAGAAATGATTAGCTCCTCATATAACACAGCTTGCATTTACCGAGGCGGCGACAGGAAGCATTTTTGTATATTAGCAGGAAAATTGTCGTTTTTCTGTTGAGGAGGTCTGCTCTCAAGTCAACCTTAAAAGAATTTGTTAAATTCACAAACTATCCAGACGTACTATCTCTCGAATAAGGCCGTGCGACTGCTCGTGAGACTTGCATTCATCAAACCAGTGATCTCAGTTTGGCGCATCCACTCCTGCAGTAATACTAGATTTTCTGGGTTTTCGGAGTCTTGCACACTACAGTTTTCCAGTTTTCCTTTAGTGTAAAGTACGTCCATTTAGAACTTACCTTTTTTTCAAATTTTCAACTTGACAGTTGAGAAACACTCAAAAAGCCGGGAAAATCCAGGAAGAATCTACTTTTTGTAAAAAGCGACTACTATCTGAAATATCCGTAACGTTTTATATTTTTAGAATGATGTTTGTATGCAGAAAAAATGATTAGCTTTATTCTTATGAGTACTGTAAACATCCAGGTAGGGAGAAAGTCGTCACACGAGGAGATAGTAGATAGGGTGAGATTTTGAATGTAGTCAGTTTGTGCCGAATTTGCTAAGATTTTGAAGTGATCACCACGGGGGAACCAGAATAATGCATAGCGATGGAAGGGAATCAAACACTGTTATACGAAATTTGGAATGCTGTCAATAAAACTAGCATAAGATGTCAACAATACTGTTCTAGTTGCTGCTGGGCTATCCGCTCATTTTACAGGTGCGCTTTCATGCAATAGACCACCATATCGAATGCTAAATCTGTCTGGCCTGGTCGCATGCTGCTTTGCGTAAATAAGAATGGTACTTTTATTGCCGCACACAATCTGAGCCAAGCCCATTTGAAGCAGATGGGATGCCCTGACAAGCACTTGGAAGTGGCTCATCCAACGATAAAACGTAGAGGCAAAATTAAGCAAGTCACTCAGTAGGTACTTCAAAATATCATGGATAAATACCATGGCAGCTAGGCTCAGTTGAATACTGAGAGTGGCGGTTGTTAATTTTCAGCATACCGTCGTCAACTCATAGACAGCCCTTATTCTGCATGGGTTACGCGAGAACGTTTTTTTCAATTATAAGGCCAAGCTTGCTCCCCATAATGACCAATCCATCCTTCTTAAAAAGACCTCTTTGCGCATCTGTGCTGTATTAACACAAACTTGATTCTCCAGCGAATGATTGGTGTTTTGTTTTTACCAGTCCCCAGGACGTCTCTACAAGAAACCCTACTGATTATCCAGAGGGACTGTGTTACTCACTGGTCATGAGAAGGGGGAACATTTTGTCGCTGCTTTATATAAATGAGTTAAACCACACATTTCTTATAGTACGTGCAGTCTTTTGACCTTACTTAAATCCTGCTTGATTCTTCACTTTTTCCGATACCGACAGCGCAATTTGCGAACAATCTCCAGTTTTTACTCAGTTTGTCATCACAGCCTTATAGCTTTGCTGGTTTTATTGACTTAATTATCGGTTTCTGTCTGCCAAGCACCTGCGTTAATGTTTTGGTTCATTTTAGGCAACGTGGAATCAAAGGAATTTCAACTATAGCTATCACCTTAGTCCCTGGTTGACGACGTATAATGCTTTATACCGAGAGTGGCTTACTAGTGGCCGGGGCTTAATCTGCTTCTTAGAAAGGTTGTGGCCGCCGATATGTACAAATGGAAACCAGGTCTAGTGTGAACTATTACTTGGATGTTTTATGCAAGGTGAAAAGTCAGGACTAGGTCTTTGTTTACGCCAGTTGTTCTTTTGCAAATGGGATGACCAGTAGCAATAAGGAAACCAAACTTTTTGACAGTGATCCCCGTGAAACCGGAGGAATGATTACAAGTGATGTGCTCTCTTTGTGAAGACGGCCAAATTTCGAGGATAGGAACATCTACGAAGGGGACCGAAGGCATGTGGAAAACAAACTCGTATCCAAACGGAACTGCAAATGAGATAAGAGTTATTTGAGAAAATGTGAGATGGCTCATTCTGGAGTCAAACTGAACTGTTGAAACATCGTAATTGCTTTCTCTTTGAAACTTGACCGTGGCTAAAGGACAGTTTGCATCCGGAACTGATGGTCTGTAAATGACAGCTGAAGATTTGGTTAGAAATCGCGCGTTAGATCAGGCACAACCATGAGCACTGTTGATATTTCTTGGCTTGTGATGAACTTGCAAGTTGCAACAATGTACCTTATACTGGTTTTGCCTTTGAAGGTTGCGGGGTGGCGGGCACGGAACTCGAAGGAGTAATATTATTTTTCTTCTTGTAAGTGTTCACACCCGTTGAATAATATCGTTTCTCTGATCAACTTTCCTTTTCTGAGATTTTCAACTGAAAAGTCCCAGGTTTGGCTGTTTCTGGTCCTAAAGATGTATTTCTGAATGTTTTGCTTTTTAATTCCAACAATCTTTGATCAAACTTTGACAGACAGTTGAACGGATTTTGAAATGCTGAATTATCAGTGTAGCAACAAAATAGTCGCCACAAAGTCTGAGAAAATGGAACGTAAACTAATTCGAGTCATGTATGCATGCTGTAATTTCCATGTGGTTTAAATGTGTTCCGGACAGACTGGAACCAAACTGCTGTTAGAATAACGTCAGTCTGTTAGACTTCTATTGGAATAACCAGTGCAATTAAACATCAGAATGTTGGCAAATTGGGTTTCAAATCTTTATATATCCAGGTATGTGCCATAATGGACTTGCAATTAAAGCTTATTTACATTCATGGGCACACATTAACATTAACATCAATCTATGAGTATCTCAGACGAACGCTACTTCTACAAGACAAGTGAAACTTCCATTTAAGAAGTTGTCGTTCGAAGAACCGTTCAATACTTGGTCAATTGATTTGGTTTCCGTGAGTGAAGAATGGTTGGAGCTGTACCCTGTCTAAGTGCAATTTAGTCACACTGGTGACCAGTCGCTCGAGGCCGAACGGTTAAGTGCTCAAACTACTAGCCTGATGGTCACGTGTTCAAGGCTTCTTGGAGTATTGTGAGATGCACACTGCTGACGATTCCAAATAAGGGTGAAACATCTGCACTTGAAAATCACTAAGTTAGAAAAACATCACAAAAAATTTAAAAAGTTCTGAAAAGTTTGTTATTACACGCACTTCGGGAACTCGGATGTCACGAATGTTCCAAAGTTCTTACGTTAACCAGAAAACAACACAGACAATGTGTCACTCGTTAGAGCCCTCTTAATTAGCGATTTGTTGTTTAATTTCACGGAAAATTTCCTCGCTGAGACTTGTTGTGCACCATGAAAGGTCAAAAGCCATATGTAGTAGGTTGAACTTTTAGACACGGATAAGTAGTTTCATTGGCTACTCTTCCTGTTTTGGGGATGTCCTTAGAAGAGAATTTATCTTCACAGAAAAGGAGCAAGCTTCTTTGGTTGTTTTACATCAGTTCGTTACTGGAGTTTCTAACAGTATTTTATCACATTCAATGAAAACAGCAATCAGTTTTTCATTCCCACTACAAGGCTTTCAAATTAATGCAAATGCACCTTTCCAGGAAGTGTGATGACAAATCTGGGACGCTTATTTCACCAACATTATCCATCATATAATTATAAACCGGCCCGGATCACAGTGTTGCTTAAGAGGAACCGGCGCACGCAGGTGTATAAGCTGGGTTAAAATAATCGTATTCGCACAACAAGGAACGATACTTTGCCGTAAAAATTACCGCTGAGGAGCACAAGTTGTGCAGGGGGATTCACTGCTTCATTCATGTGATGCGAAGTTTCGGTCGCAATATCGCTCACCTCAGTCGTGCGTTAGTCAAACGGAACAAAGGGAGTGGAAAGTAGAAGTAACACGAAGATCTGCAAGCCAGGTGACAAAGACCTTCTTTGGTAGGTTAAATAATTACAGTGTCAGAATTGCATTGGTTACAGTGATTTGCCCCAAAGGTGAAATTTTATTTTGGTTCCCACTTCAAAATTTTCTTACTGGTTACTGCTCTGCCGTCGACCTAAATCCCATTTCCTCAAAAAGTAAGTCACAAAGCATAGTAACATTGTGGTCACATATGCCTTATCCTGTCTGAATATGGATTAATGGCGACGGCAATGACTGTGTAATCACTCGCCTCTGAAAAAGCTATTCCTCATGGATTTGAGGAGCCTTTATTGTAACATGCAAAAGCGGACAACTTACCTACCTATTTCATTTTATCTCTACTCTCAAGAGGATACACACCACAGGTTAAGAATCCTCTGGCTGATTGGTGACGCAAAGCTGTGCGTGATCACGTCCTCACTGGACGGTATCCCTATTCTGATGATGGTAATCCTATTTGACGGAAATGGTCCCTTAATCTTCAAATGCGGATGTTGGAGAATAGCCGAAGTGAAAGCTAGCTCATGCCAAATTAATTCTAGAAAAATCCCATTTCCGCCGTAAGCAGAAATCGCCAAAGCATATAGCCGTAACTTCTTCAATTTTCCCCTCGTTTGTTTAAGAACAGCGATGGATTGACAGACATGTATTCGGCAGTTTTTGTCAAATATCTGAGCATAGTCTAGCACTAATAAACTTCTAAAAATCATCTCTGAACACAGGTCATACTCAAACACAATTACGTTAGAAAGCTACCAGTGGGATTTTCATTCTGCAACTTATGCAAATTGCTCAAAATTTCTACCCTTATCCAGACAAGCTGCAGACTCACCGGTACTCTACTAGTACCATAAAAAAGGCAATTTGCGGTTGTCTAGACAGCAACACGTTTTGGCAATTAACCTAGTCTTATCAGGCGGTAAGTACCAGTTTATATACAGCTGAATGTGTTTTCCTGTTTTTTAAGAGTCTTCAACCCTAGTTTTTGCCAGAACAGAAGGACGAAGGTTCAAATAAGAGTGATTTGAGTGAAAATTTAACAACCGCCTACACCTAATTCTTTGAAGTCATGGTCAAAGGGATGCCACTTGCCAACAGCTATGCACTAACAATTGTGATTACACACGTGACTGGCTGCTGACTAAAGTGATCATATCCAGAACGTAGTACCATAATGTGTGGGAAAACCACTCGGCCCGGGACAACTCATGGGTCCGAAAGAGCTTCACCCAGAAGCAGATCACATAACGTGTTCTGCGTGCGTTCCATGGACAAGCCTACGAATAAAACATTCATAGCCTGGCGGTGGTTTTCTCGCCTAAATAACGGCTGTATACAAGAAAAGCAAAAAATGCTCAACACTGAAGGACTCTACCATTTTCTCTTCCGAATTATTGTAGCTTTAACGCTGTTTTGATTTGCTGATCGAGCCACTGATCCTGGAGAGCGACAACTGATCGAAATTCGAAGAAAAAGCAACAAAAATTATATATCATAATCGCGTTCAAAATTTTAACCCCCGCATTACCCTTAATGTGTGCTTTCTTCTTCAACAAACTTAATTACTTCAAGCTGTTCAAAAGATGTGATTCTTGATAAGAATGCTCAGACTGATTTGTTTCGAATATTTTTTCGAATAAACCATCCAGGGATGAAGTTTTCCTGTATCGTATGACCTAATAAGTTTGCTTCCGGTAACTTGTATGCCTGTAGGTATTGGTGTTTATACTTACGCAAAGTAATCAGGAAACGCGCGCCGTTTACACGCAATTTCATTGTACTGGCGATAAATATCTAATCCACTTTTCGGCATTTTTGCATGAAAGTCACAAAGCCTTCAAACTCCTTTGTTTGGTGGTAATTTTCTCAATTTATCTTGGAAAACTTAGATGGTGCTCATTTTTCACCGGGAAAACCTTTTGGAACCTGAATGACGTCTATATGAAGAGAAGCCCCTAAATGATGGTTTAGAGGCAGGGGGAATTTAATACTCCTCAGGTCATGTTATTTGTCCGCTTTGATGTAAAATCCGAGCTGAGGTTCAGCAGCGGAGGCCCAGATTCACCAAATTCTCAGCTGAATTGCAGTCACCAAAGATAATGTTATTGATCGACCAACACGTGTGTGAAAACATCAATAACTTACCAAAGTCAGGTTGGATAGCTTTACTGCACCTAACAAGACCGTAATGCCTGTTTCAACAACAGTCAAATGCTAATGAGCTACTTTAAGGTATGCCAGTAGTTAGAGGGGATTAGGAAATTTCCACCAGAAATTTCATCATGCAATTAGTCATTCTATGGACGTAATACACTACTGCTGGAAGTCCTTCGACAGCCCACGACCGGTTTCGCCCTTCTTGGGGCTCATCAGGTAGGCGCAGTCCCCGAGTTTCCGTCAACCTTACGTTCTACTTGAAACCAAATTGCACAAAATGAACGAAATGCAGTCATTTGCAAACAAATTTGGTGTCGCCGGAGACTCAACTGGAACCCAGCTGAATCTCTCGTTTATGACGTTTCTAAGTCATTTTATGTGGAAAAGCCGAGAAGCACCGTACGGCAGTTTCATCCTTACTGAGCAATGAAGAGAACGCGCACCTCTATCGAATTGCACATATTTACGTTTTTCTGACACAGGTTATCTCTGCGTATATTCGAACGCTTCGGCTGTCATATTGACGGCGGTTTAGTAATATTAGCGTAATATTAGCTCTGCATTTTCGTGTCCGGAGAGCAGTTTTTACTATAGCACTTTGAGGAAAATGTTTTTTTCTAGTAGTGGGGTTCTAAGGGATTTAGAATTGAATCTGTTTATAAAGATTTGAAAAATGCACCTTTATTCTAGAGGTGTTTTTGTACTTGTTGAAGGCAGTATATTCCCGAACGGATGATCTGCATTTGGAGCCCAACCTCTGCTATTATCTAGGCTTGGATAGTCAGGCAGTATCTCGGCCATCGCGCTTCCTTCGGATGGCATGATTGCTGGCCACAAAATTGGTGTTATATCTGGTAGGTTAGTATTCATTCCCGAATTATTTCAAGCCAATAAATACTGGTAAGTAGCCCCGAGGAAGACTTTAACAACTGCTTGGTGCACACCATCTGTAACTTGTGTTGGTTAGCTTACTGCGGAACAGGTTCAAGAGAGAAGGAACTAGTAATGAGACCGACGGTGCCAAGCTCTCTCAAACTTTCCCTCAAATTCTTCTCAGAGTCTAAATCAGTCTGTTCTTAGTGCTCATCAGTTTTTATCCACAAAACTTAGTAGTAGGTTTATCACCAGTCTCAGATTTGGCTTTCCAAAATAAACAGCAAATAGACTTGAAAGTGGATTACATTTCTGGCGCCCACGTTCATAGACTATTCTCCAAAGTCCCCTTTCTGACCTCGCATCAGACCACTTTAAATAAGAACTTACTGATACTTTTCATTAGTGTGTAAGCAGAAGGTCAGTGGCATAACGATCAAGGTACCCATTTAAGCAAGTGAATGCTCTAGAGATGAAGGTAACATAGGTGAGGAAACCGGACAAAATATTTTGTTCATGAATATCGGATTATATGGTGGCCTGACTGAAAGGGCCAACAGGAAGAGAATAAGATGAGTGATACAGAGAAAGCTATTTCTAAATACTTGAGATACTTAGAATAGAATGCTTTCACGATATAAGACCAAAAATTTTTAAACGGGGCTGCCGTACAACAATTTTACCGTCTCCTGAAACGTCTTGAGATTTGAAGTCTGCTGGCATGATTCATAAAGGTATGCAGCCCCCCGTACCACCGTTTGCTGAATGGCGCACTAAGATTCTACTCACAGGCTGGAAGCGCTTTATCGTTGATAGCACTTGCAACCTATTGTCTGCCATTGTCTTAATCAAATAGGCCGATCGCGCTAGCAACAAATGTGTTTCCCGTACGTAGCGTAGCACTTCGCGTATTATTGTGCAAGATGGAGTAGCTGTAGATTTGTCACAGGCATCGATACGTAAAGGTGTTTTCATGATTAATTTGAAGAACAGGGAGCTGGGAGAATTCATTCATTGAGGCATCCACCAAGGGTATGTTGGCAACATATTCTGCATGATGTATTGCAGTTAGGGGCAAGAGAAAATTTTTAAAGGTTTTAATAGCCCACATGGGCCCTACCTATATTGGGATTTCCACGTGCCAGGAGACAATGTTGGGTGATGCAAAAAAGCTAGTTCGTGAATGCAGAGTTGTCTATGGACCCATTTCATTGGTTTTGATATGAGGAAACAATCTTATTCATTGTCCTGCAGGCAGAGAAAGAAATGTCTGAAGTGAAGAAAAATTGGTCTTTCCGACTTATCTGTTTATTCGGATCACCTAAAATCATGGTCTTACTGATGCGACTATTCAAGAGAGACACAAAACAGTCAGGTCAAATACCGCGTGGAAGAAAATACTGTGCTTACGTTCACCTTACGAATGAGAATTCAATGCCAGAATAATCAGTCGATGGTTAGTCGAAGTCCTGTTATAATCTAATGACGTTGCCAAAATCCACACCATTTTTACTTTGAGTCTAGTTGTTTTTTGATGGATTAAAACCACGTTGTATAAATCCTTTGGACAGTGTACGTATGCCTCTTCACTCATTATTGTAGAGCGAGCTATACTGGTAGGCGTCTTCCTGAAAGTGCTCACAAGCACTATCCGCATTCGTTTAGCAGCGGATCGGAAAAGCGACTGAACTGCGCCATACTGACTCACAAAATGCAGTTAGACCACCGAAGAAAATCACTCATCAAGCCAGATGTCTGCTCTCTGCGCCAGTTGGATTCGGCATGCTGTCAGTGGCGGAATTCAACTATTCGGCTGTACAAACCCAGTGTTTACCCGCAAAGTGTTTGTCAGAGCCTTTGGTTTGCTTCGCGTAGCCGCAATTAGGACACCTGACCTTAATTTTCACACTCAGCAGGCAAAAGGGAACGTTGTCATATAAACACAACAGCGAAAACACAATGACTTAACCCCCGGAGTAGCAGCTTTGCGAACGACTGTAATGTAAAGTCGAACCAAGAAAACTTCTATACATCTGTGGCATGAAGTTATGGCAACCAGTATGCACAGAAACATCTCTGAGGTAGGGTTTGCCCTGGTAACAGGTCACACAAAAAAACCTCTCGAGTTCCGAAAATTACTTTTGCGCCGTGACGTACCGTTACCTTGGTATATACAAAGCAACTTTATGTCAGTGAATAAAAGGTAACCTGTATTGCGCTTTCATGTATAACCTTGAAACACAGAGTGTCAGCAGGGGTGTAAACATTGTATGCTTATTTAAGTGACTGGAGTAAAACTTTTCGATCATTTATGACAGCACTAGAGAAAAACTGAAACATTCCTTGGAAGATTTGTGGATCAGATTTTCTGCACTATCAAATAAACACACGATAATCTCTGCAAAACCTCCTGTTGGAATGTTTTCGATTCATGTTAACCACTATTATGTGATTTAGGTGGCGTTTATATATATATATAT
>SJOL01007671.1:100301-118773 GCA_004794785.1 Opisthorchis felineus
TATATATATATATATATATATATAATTTTCTTGACTAGTTAACCTCTGAGTTCCAGAGTAGATGAACCAAGTACCTGCGGATGTGGCATGTTTCCACCTAAGCTCTTGCCGTTGGTGGTACTCTCATCTCCATATAACATACTTCGGAAAATAAACTACAAGCAGGAGTCACTTCTGCGTGCCGTCCGTTAGTCGTTTCAGACACATGCTGTACATGAATAACAGATTTCTATTCCGAAGAGTAAGTTCTAGGCCATTCCGTTTCTGAAGAGTCATGTTTCTACCTAATTTGCTTATAAAACAAAGATGTATATATTTTATTAGTCTACAGAATAGATTTGAAAGTAGAAACCTTGAAGCGAGTTCTACATCAGTTTAAAATCGCATTTGGAAGGCCTTAGCATAACATAAGCTCTTCCTACTCAAACGAGCTGATCTATCCGAGCTTTGTGTCCCAAGAGTTGATGATTTTCAGTGAAGAATGTAGTTTAATCCCCATCCCAGATATTGAAATATTTTCCTCAAGAACGCGATTATGAGGCGTTTTTCCTTCATGGTATCCTGTTGAGATAAGCACGCACTGTAAACGACAGGAGCATTTCTCCTAGTATCATTCAGTCCATCAAAATGAAGCTAGGACTAAAAAACCACTGTGTGTCCGTTTCACTGCACGTTGCGTATTCCCATTTTCTGGATAGCCTTGACGTGCCTTCAAACGATGGTTGATCGACTGACTATTGATCGACGCTTGCACGAAACCAGGCAAACAGGGACGGTATTCTTAGATAGTTCTCAGATACGTTTTATAAAAGAAAACTAATTGCGTTTTGACGGGAAACGTCTCTCCGCAAATGCTAATCGATTACCCAACCAGCCCAGTTGCTACAAACCACAATTTTATGAGTATACTAAATCCTGTTTAAAAATGCTGCGCAAAATTTTGGAGTCTGTTAAAAATGCGGTTGTAGAATTGTACACTACTGTACAGTGTACATTATACACTGGACCGTGTAAAAGGTTTTTAGAACAATCGAAGTCACCGTCACTGGTGTAAACCGTTCTCTCGGAAGAAGTTTTGCAGCCATATCAAGGTCTTGTCACTTTGGTTGAGCTAGACCGTTACGAATTTCGCAGCCATAGTTTCTGAGGGTTCAGATGCTTTATTGGTAAGGTTGTGATTTACTATTGCGTGTGAAGTTAAAAATGGGCGTTCCAAGACATAGGAACACTCAGTTAAACCAGTCCGTTAAAGTAGACATTTCTTTCTGAACTTTTGGTCCTAGTGATATCAACTTAGTATACCATCTTGCTTACAATATGTGCACCGGAATAATCCTAATCAACTGTGCTATATGTTGACTAAGTGGAAATAAATGGGTATTACTCAAGGAATTATGCTTGAATCGTACACATGCTGTAATACCTTGATCAGCTTCTTTCCAGAATTTTTTGGTTTTCGCGTTTGACATGGTCCTTTACTCGGTTAATGATAGTCAGCAGATGTGAAATTTCGGGTGAAAGTCAGTTTTTCAACTAACTGGGTCTGAAGTTATCTGGTATTACGCCCAGTTACATATAATAATTAAAATTACTAGTAGAATAAAGGAATCTTCCTCATGCTTTTAGGTTGCGGTTGGGTTGAAAAAGGCAGCCGTCGGTTTTCTGCTCACTCAGTAATTGAGTTCGCCACTCTAAGTGTTTTATCAATGGGCTAAATCGGCTAATTAGCCATGCTGAAAAGGCCGACACCGATACTTTTGAATTGTCAGGTCGAGACACTTTCCTTGTAAGTCCAAAGCAAAGTGACACCGGTAAAATTGGGACAGTGGTTGTGGTTGACTCCACCAATGACATCAGACGACGAATTTGAATGGTCATTTCTTCAACCTGCGGAACAACCGTTTTGCCAAAGTTCAAGGAACACGTCAATACAAGCACAACCTACTATATATTCTTAGACTGCGTAACCACAACCGTCATCACGGGGTCGATACTGCTATAAACTACGAAAAACGAGTAGGTCTATCACAATTCTACGATTACTTCCACCTTTATAGATGGGAAGATGTGCGTATGCATACTTTTCCTAAGTACTTTCGACGGAAAATAGCAATTTTAATTGTTATTTTGACCAACTGTGAGGTCGGTACAGAATATAGGGTCAACCGTGGTCTAACGGGCGTGATTAATTGAACACAATGATTTGCCAACGTTATAACTTCTGTGCTTTTCAGAAGAATTCGAAAAAAAATTGATCATTTTTCTGCGCCTGCTCCCAACATGTGATCGGCCACTTTGAAATGCGGTTTTATAATTTTTCGATGGAATTGGAACTTTGTCCAATAAGCTTAAAAATGGACACGGTTACGTGAACTAACCACATTTTTCCGGATTTCCTCTGAATCATGTTCACGAAAAGGAAGTATAACATCCGTAAACCTTCTAATCTTTCCCCTATAAACTACGTAAGACCCATTTTGGAAGAGCATGACTATTATCTTATCGATCACGTAGCACCCAAAATAAAGACAAAACACTTTCATGTTCCCAAAATGTCGGCCTTAGGTTTGCTATATAACCACAACGGTATCTTTGAGATGCGAGTAGACTATCACAATAAAATGGAGAATGACACTACTCCGATACTCAAGAAACCGCACGTTGTTCAGGAAGTGAGGAGACATGCCTAAACACCAGGTGGCATTTGATGATCACCGCACAGTTTAGCCAAGAAAAACTAAATATCCTATCCCCTGTTATCTTATTATATTCTGTTGGTAGAACCTATCTGACCTTCAGTTCATCAGCCGTTTTACTAATTATCCAACTTGGATTTTATGAGTGCTAATCATACTTTCAAAGGCCTTTATTCCAGTAAAGAAACTAATGGTTCTGTCTTGGTCAAAATCTTCCCCGCAGATTAAAGACACAAGAATAACACTTGAACTGGCCTTATTTGTACTCTTTAAGCAAATTCTTTTATAAGCATGTAGTCATGCTTGTTTTCTAGAACTTTCAGGGAACACATTTCACTGTGTTTATTCTACTGTTGTTTTAGAAATTGGATGGATGTTTCGTGCGTGTTGGTTTTTAGGTACACAAAAGTGCATAAAACGTAACTGATGTTCACTTGGACTCAGATACGGTGTATAGCTGTTCATCGGAGTTGGGTTAGGGGTGGAACACTTGCAGCGAATTGCCAATGGGATTCAAAGGAACGACCTCCTGGTTAGTGGTTGAACGCTATGAAACAATTAAGTCCTCAAATATGGGAAGCGCTTGCATTTGGAGCGAGTTTCGCACCACTGTCCGTCAGTTACGCACTTCAAACTCAGTTTGGCACCCACTCATCATCTTTATTTTTACCAATAATAAAAGTGCAAATGACCAAGATTAATTTTGATCACGATGCTCATTCGATGTGACATAGCAGCCACGGAGGAAACAAGTTAAATACCTACTGGAACACAACAGAAAATTTCGGCGGTGGGTGAGATTGTGCGTAATTCACACTTTATTAGTGGTCATTGATTAACGCACTATTGGTGCAACTATCGGCGTATTAAGTACCAACTTTAAATTTTTTTATATTGCTCGGGAATTTGAAATCCTTTAGTAGCAAGAGAACTGTGAGTTACCACTTTATGTTTACAGCTGTTCAGTCCAAAATGTAAAGAATTGACGAAACGAGGCAGAAACGTCTAACTGGTTGCTGGATTTGTGCACGTTGGACGTAAAAAGAGACCCGACTAGCAAGCCCTATTTCGATTGATTTCCCCCTTGAAGGTGGTCAATTCCGCTGATGACAGAGAAGGACTTAGTTTCTGGACGAACAATAATGGGCTTCCGGCTTTCCTCCCACATGACAGCTAACCTAATATCTTGGTCGAGCTTCACGTTGTAATTTTACTTGAGTTGTTTTAGCCGGTTGTGTAAAAATCCACATTTCTCAAAGTACTTGGCCCTCAGTATGTTATTTGAATGCTAAATGTAAACTCGGTTTCAGCCACCTGAAATCACGTCAAGTCAATAAGACCCTTGTTCAATTGTAAAAAGAGTTAAATTTGCGTGGTATATATATATATATATATATATATATATATTTGTGTAATCGCCGGGCCTTGAGAAGATGTCGTACACAAAAAATTGATGTTAGCCAAATTTCTCGTGTCAACCCGTAGTTAGATTGCTCAAGGGCAAGTAATTAAGAAAGGAAATGTTCCGAAAAGGGTAAGTAGGTAAATAAGCAAACAGATCGGCAACGGCTCAGGAAGTGAGTAAATAAATAAATAAGAATGTATAAAGCAACTAGGCTTAGGTTTCGTGACGATCCACTTATACCTCTGGTGTAGTAAAACGGGCTTAGGTCTGACAGTGCTGTATTCTTAACAGCTTCGCCCAGTGAAGAATTACCGTTACTTAGATCAGTGGCTCACTGAAATAGCAATAAAAATGTGCTCTTGAAGTGAACCAAAGCCGAAATGCAGCCACCGATCAAAATAAGCTATGAGGATAACTAGCAGAATGGGTCCATTTCAAAACAGAAGACAATCATACCCAGGAAAATCAAACCGGTTACGTCAGAAGGGAAGTATATGTTTTAGATTTTCCTTTAAAAGAGTCGTGGTTAGAGACCACGTGACTAAGATTTGTGTTACACACAGCTGCAACTATTCCATCCGCTACATTTTAAGCACTACTGCCATTATGCTTAAAACCCTACATTCAAGGACAGTTTGCCTGCGCGCAGACACTGTAACAACCCTGTAACTCACCTGGTCGTACAGGCTGATGCAAGAGGCGTTCGTAGCGACACCTATACAGAAGAGTAATGAATTATATCCCATTATTATTCACAACCGCATAGGGGAGCTGTAACAAAAGCGCAGTGGTCACGGACTTGGTTGATGTAAATTAAGGGTTTAGGACCAAAGGCGCGTTCATTACCTAGCTGCTGGCCTGGCGGATGTGAAACGCTCACACAAACTGACTCTGCGTATTCTTATGCTCACTGAAAACTTCACGGTTTGACCCCATGACACAAGCCAACCGGTTTTAACGTAGAAATTTTCCAGACTATTATTTACAGACTCTTATTTATCATTATTGTGCTTGCTTTTAACTTTATTCTTTAGCTTTACAAACTCTCGAAGTTTATCTACCCGAAGAAGGGATTTTAATAAATTTATTGATTAACTTGTGTCCTTAATTTTTTGCTGACTTCTGTGCAGTATTATAAGTTATCCAGTGCAATTTCACCTTATTTCCGGTTGTTTGTTTAACAGCCGAGGAAGGTTTGCAAAGGGAGTGCCTTAAAAGATTTCTAGTGGAGTCCCTCGTAACCTGAAAAATTAAAAACCAGAAACAAAGCGAGCTAGCATGCAGGGCAAGGGCCATTTTGGGGAGGGGATATTCCATTTTACGCAGCTGTACTACATTGTTGGCAGTCCAATGACCCCAATGCATCAATGAGGGCTGAATGTTAACTTGAATGAAGAAATATTTTTAATTCGAGGTAGCCGCAATACAGCGGTTACTGTGTTTTGATAGCGTCACAGTTTTTTATGAATCCACGAAAGAACAAACTGTAAGACTTAGCACAGTTTAAAGTGATATCACTCCGGTGACAATTATTAACCTAAAAGGGGAGAAGAAGCCATTAGAACCCAGCAATTAAATATATATTTTCTAGTTTCATTGGGAGTGTGAATGGAATTTTGTTTTTGGAGCACGTTATAAATACATCGAGTCCATCCGGAACTTCAGTACGATATGCTTTATTTTGCTGGGTAAAAGCCGGTCGCTTAACGACCAATCACAAGAGCATCAGTGTGTTGCAGTGTTCCAGATCAACTTATTTTCACGAGGCTTGATTGTCTACAAGCCAATATCCATTTATTTTGGCACGAGGAATGTGGTAGTTTTACCTTTAGCTCTACACTATTTGCAGATCACCGCGGATAAATGATATATGCTGAATTCGATTCCGCCTTGGGTGTCACGCTTACATTCAAAAACCATTACGAAATACTGGTCCACAAATCATCAGTGTTAGTGAAAAATCTTTCGGAATCCAAAAGAAGATATCACAGGCCGTTAGTTAGGGCAAATCTGCTACTGAACAGCACAATCATGCAGAACCTTGGGTTTTCGTGATGAACACAACAGCGGATTTCTGTGTACTAGGATGAAGCTACGGTGGTAGTGACTAACCTGCCTGCTGCCTACAGAACACCAAAAACACCGGATATTTTGGCTTTTATACACCTTTCCTGATCTTACACTTGACTATTTAACCATGCACCTAATGGACATCATAATTTTCTGCAAAATGTGTTTGTGGATACCAGTCATTTTTTCAATGACCAGCTGCGACGAACAGCTTTGTCTTTCGTGTTGTCATGCGCCCAACAATTTAAATGCGACTGAAATCCTTTTTTGATGATTAATAGACATAGTGAAGATGGCTGACGATTTGCTGAAGAATATAAGAGTACATTAAAACGCAAACTTTATTAAAAGACGCATTTTCAGTGTCATTAGCCAACCTGGTGATCACGCTCTATCCGGTATTGTAATAAGACAAAATGCAAATGCGCAAACAAAATTTTGTATTCAGTCACAATAATACTCACGTTTAAGAACATCTCTTATATAAATCTTGGTTTGCGGACGAAGTTTGGAGATACGACCATCCAATGTTTCATATAACAATGAAACTCAAACTATGCGTGTTAAGGATTAGAATATATTCGCTTATATATTTATATCTTATGAAATATTGATCCAGTAACTAAAAAGTCTAACCAGATTTTCTTGGTCGAGAACTATTTTGAACCCGCAAATCTACTTAAGGTTTAGATAATCGATAAGTTCCCGTCGAAGACTTGTCTGAGTGACGTTGGTTTAGGCATGACACCACTGGGAGCCTAAATGTGTTCGATTTTCTATGGCATAGTCTTCAGCAAAATATTGGACAGTGTGGGAGTAGAACACCAAAAAACTGCATACAAATGTTACAAATGTTGATTGAAGAAAAGTGTGATGAACCGATGAAACGGGAGTTCGGATTAGGCTGACTTCCATATTTGCTAACACAAAGAGGCAAAAGTAAGATGTGTGTAAACATAGAGCCTAGGATGACATTCGCCTTTTAATTTGCTTACAATCATGCTCACTTTTATACTTATTTAACATGTGTTCATTGGGGAAGAGTTTAGTCCTGCGCAAGACATTTTACCTGGATAGATGTTCTCCAGAGGAACCGCCTTGAAGAACGGTCCTTAGTTGTTAAGGTTCTTAAGTACATTTGAAAGTAAACATTCTCTTTAAAGAGGCCAGCTCACATTGAAAATTTTTTGATCTGTTTTAGAAACGGTGCATCCCAGGGAAGGTGCAAATTGACCCACGCGCTCTTTTGATTAAAGATGCTTAAAATGTTATAAGATTTGTTCTTGAAGATGCAACATACTGCCGGAATCACTGCAAAGAGTTTGTTTATTACGTACTCGCAGTGCAGTCAGTTCTGGAACTCTGGTCTTATGTGAAAATATTTTTTTATGCTATCGTAAAGCACGTAAGATTCAAACTCAATTGGCCAACAACACCAATTATTTATCTTCAGTGTGTCTGGGTATACGTGCATTAGACTAATCAGTGAGTATTCTCATCAACGTTAACATAAAATTGCATTGGTGAAACAAGCTGATTGTGCGAACACACCCTCAGTAATGAGTAACAATAGGATAGTTTTCTTTCTTTCATCTTACAAAATAATATTTTACAACATGTTTTATTTGCATGATGTGGTGCTTAATTCACAGTATCCCTCTTTTCTATTTTCACTGCCTTATAAAAACAATGCCTTGCCTGCCCACCCATCTACCAAGAAGATGTTACAATTATACTGCGTGTTTGCTTACCGATATTTTTCTCCTGGTTGACGTCAGATTTGCAGGCCCACGCAAACTACGCTCCGTGCAAGTAGTTTTATGTATCGCGACTATGTGGTCCAACTACTGTCTAAGGACAAATGCACACTGAACCTGTCAGAAAATCATAAACAAAATGTGTGGCCTGCAAGTGCCTATGTGTACTTCCAAGGAATGTTTTCAGTTTCCCTGATTGCTGCGTAGTTGCTCTTTGGTCTTAAGGTCAGATAAGGAGGATGCGATAATACTTGTGTGCTTGAACAGCGAATTCGTGTAGTATTTCTCCTCATATCACAACGTCACAGTAAATGAAATGCATCAGGCCCTAATTTTTCTAAGTCAATTGTTTTCCTCTTAGTATAAAATGCATCTAAATATCACATGTGGCAAGTCCGTAGACTCGGACAGGGAGGCTAGTACACCATCACAAATATATTTATGGTCTTTTCGGTATTGGGAGTGTCTGTTTTTGATAGGATTCAATCAAATGGGTTATAACATAGAAATGTAGAAAAATTGGTTGCGCCGTATTAAATTTGTTGCAAGAAAACAGAACGTTATAAAAGAAGCAAACGCAAGAAAGTTCTCTATTTAGTTGTCAAAAGTTCCTACTGCGTCAAGAGTAACACCATATGGCTGCTTTGCTGTAATACTTTGAGCTGCTAGGAGAAGTTGCCGAAGTATTCCCGGTATACCTCACTAAATTTTGTGCTGTTTGCAGCAAAAAAAATTAGGATAAATCGTTAAGGAACCGAAATCCTAACAGTGACACATTCAACATAAATCGACTGTGGAAATTTAGCTAAAAGACTTGAACTGGAAGACTGTAGTGGAAATAATCCAATGGCGAGGGGTAGGTGGTTTCATCAAGGGGATCATGTCCCATTCATTGGTTTAAATTTTCACTGCGCGCAGATTTACGCTCCATTTATATTGTCAATATCAAATTACCAGAAATGAATGATATCTTCCGCTTTGTGCTTTTAACCACTTTACCAAGTCTGTTACCCTCTACTGGAACTCAAACATAAATGTCCAAAATAGTTTGAAGTCATTTATATAGATCTCAAGCTCTAAGCATCAAGCATTCACAACTCAAGCTTTCTGGTGAAAAGGGGAGAGCATTTGAAAGCGTAGTTTTTTATTGACCAAAAGAAACTAAGTGGGTACAAGCGATTTAAACACGAAATTAAAGACCTAATTTGCAGTCTTGAGAAGTGAACATTCTCGGGTGTCCCCTTGAATGTTTCTCAACGTTCTTTGAATGTTAAGAATTAAGGAAAAAACAAACACACAAACTGCTGAGTGGTGATTTTTGTATTAAGATTCCATCAGATTTAGTGACGAAGCTTTGACGCTTGAACAGACGCTGGTCGCATGTTTCACCAGTAGTATCGTTGAACTGGTAACCTATGCAGTGTTATACGTAAAAGTGAATGTATGGGACCAGTGAGTGCTGGCTCGCAGCTGAAGTAACCCAGCTCTAGATCCATCCCGTCAAAATGTGACCAATGTTACTAAGAAGGTGACACAACAATCCAGTTTATTTAGGTGCTTCTGATGAATGGAAATGTGAGGATATGGAATTTCAAAATGCTAAACATGCGTTTGACTGATGCTATACAGTCGTCATCTGTTGGTGATCCGTTGACATTTTTTGCATAGGTTAACCGAAAACCATACGTAAATAGGTTTATTTCTTTGACGTTTTTGTTAAGTGAACAACACTTATTTTATGGTGATCTTCAATTCGACCAAAGAATGGCTTGCATTGTCACATTTATGTTTCTTGCCTGAGGAGTACACTTCACGCCGGATTCCAAGGGTATTTTGTCTTTCACCGAACACTGAGTCAATGGACTAGGTAATAGTTGTTTTAAAAAGCTTGACGGCGTCTGGATTTATTGACCAACTGAATCGGCTTTTGCCTACGCATTCTCAGAACTCCGTTGCCCTAGCACGCAAAATTCAGTAGGTTACGTGAACTGAGAAGCAACGATTAGACTTATGCAATAGTGGTCAGTTGGGGCCATGGTAAATAATTCACTATAGTGTCACACCATAACCTACATTCGGAATTCCTTAGTAAGGGCATAAAACCATTGCCTCGTTTGTTTTTTGCTCACTACAGGGAACTTCTGTAGGTAAAGGATAAACTGAGTGATCTTAAATTCAACTTCCTTAAGGAACAAAGCATACATTAGCTAGTTGTTCATATACTGACTTCAGTTTGCATCTACCATGACTTGTGGGCTGGTTATTCCCCCGAGAAATTGGTGGGAATTGGAGTCGAAAATGTTTGCCTCTTTAATGGTTTTCTTATTCAGTACATGATTTAGCAAAAAATAACCCCGATCGAAGCTAATAATAACTAGATTTTATACCTCCAACAGACAGAGAATGTGTTTTATAAATATGACCATAAAGTGACACTTTTTGAACGTAATGTGTGTGTAATTACGTGGTCTTCAGCACTCAATCTGATAAGTTCAAGTTCTGCACATTTCGGTTACTTGAAGGTGCATTAGGCGGCAGAACTATCAACTGTTAAGCGTACTTTGTAACTGTGGATTTCGCCGTTGAATGTTCAGAGCAAGACAGACTGAAGCCATCAACGGAATCAACGAGCGATTAATTGTCGCCCATCGAGTGAGGTATCACTTTGTGCTGTAGACATGCTAACAATGGTTGTAGCTATTAGAGTGACTGCTAGTGAAATTCGAAGAAACACTCCACGTCACGGAATCCAATGTGATCAAAGCTGATCTCTTGAACAATGTAATAAACTGGAGGATGTTCAGTCCCCCAAAATATTACTTACGTTTGATTATATTTGGTCAAATGGATGAAGTAGGGAAGTCTATCAATCAAGCCAGTGAGACGTTGTTAAAATTCTGCAATGGCAAATATATAAAGACATTTACTTAACTGGATCGGACAGTATCATAGACTTCTTGCCCACAAATAAATGATCAAATCTGGAGGGATATTTTTACGATGTAGCTATTAGCAAAATGCCTCCAAGGAAATGAACGAATTTACATTAAATGAGGATTTTTGTAGCCAAATAAATCGACAGACCCCAAATACTGCTAAGCAGAACTGTTCAGCCGTCAGATGATATATTTTCTGCAGCATATAAAATCATGCCGTGACTGAATTATAATATATTCCGGTTTTAGCATCTGCCTTTCATGTAGAAATATTGCAAACGATTAATATCCGCGTATTTCACTCAAGTTTTTTCATCTGTCATAGCCTTGAAACGATTGCGGAAGGCATACTTCATGCGCATATTAACTACCGTCGTTTTAATTGAGAGAAAAATTCAAATATGTTTAGTTCTTAGGCAACACAACGGCAAGCCATTTCGTCAAGCGATGTTTCTAATAACGTTGTACACGCTGAAAATTAGGCCTCAAGTTGATATCTGTGAGACCCACTATCGCCGTTTCATGGTACTGGGACACAACCGACTGTTTGCAACATCAGTTTAGAAAATCAATCAAATTTTGAGTTTACTGATGTGATCGCAGTGCACATGCCAAAGCAAGCTATGCTTTTTACATCAAGGCCGCTATGAATACAGGATATGGTAAATGTTACAGTGACCTAGACGACAAAAGTAACAGAAAAGAGACCTCGCCCAAGGATACAACTTTTTCATGGCAACTTCTTATGGAAAGCAGATCACCTGTAAGTTGGGCCACCTAACCCATTCCTATCTTGCACTGACGACAACCTTCTTGTAATAAAGTAACCTCTACCTGTATCGCTCCCTTGGTGGTGGTAAAATCCACTAACTAGAGGTACAAAAGCATTATGATGTGGCAGACTGAGGTGGTAAGTTTTTTTTCATAAACTTCTAGTCTTTTTTGGAATCAAGAGTGGACATCCTTGTGATTAGGAGAGTGAATCGTGCTGATAATTTACGAAACATTGTAAAATATGTCGTGTCCTTCCTGGGAGTTATACACGGTGTGCACCTCACCCATTTTTGAGGATCGATCAAACTACCTTACTCCGGTTTTTGCCTGTTTCACTGGCGAATAATATTACACACAGTTCAGGCAGTCTTAAAGGAGAAATACATTTTTGAAACCTACTCCATGCTAGACAAATTTAGCACTAGCACTTTCTGTGACGGAATTATTTGACATCAAATGATCCCAGCAGACATGTACACGCCACGGTTGTGGAGGTGTCACAGACACGATTTCTCTGTGTTTTTTTTCTGATCTCATGCGGTCAATGCGCATCTAGCCGAACAATTTTGGTGCCAGGAGATTTGTCAAATAGTGTGAAGTCATCATACAAACAAGAATGATTAGGCGTAAAATCACTCCAACATTTGATCGTACTCAGCAGTTCACTGCCACTGCAAAGTTAGTCAGTTCCTGAAACATGCGATTCACTTGCACAGAAAAATCACCACAATATATGTGAACGTGTGAGCCGGCCGAAACTACACACACACTATCAAGTGGTTATAACTCTAATGATTACATTTTCATTCATGCTTATGTTTATTAAGAACAGTCGTTTATATCTTATTAAGCGGCATCTACATGCAATAATCCGCTAATTCCTTATCCAATAGAGCATTAATTTTGCCTGGGTTGCTGTCTGAATCATGTAAACTTTGGACGTTACATTCATTTGCTTAAGCAAATCAACGAATTGTTGGTCAAAATACGTAGATTGTCAGTGCCCAAGTGATGCGTTTGGACCTCAGTGGGGCCAAACAGCTACAGATAATAGGGTAATTTCGGCTCGTGACTGTCTGGGTAACACGACAGTCCACCTTATTTAGACAGGTATTTTGTTGATCTGGAAACTGTTCAAGGCTCACCTGTTTTGACTAGTGACTGGAACCATGACAGCGACCGGCGAATACAGACTGAATAAGGGAAAAGTCATTGGACCTAGTCATTTGCGCATGGTATTATTGTAAGCCTATTTTAGATTCATAAACCTGAGGCAGCATTTACAAGGCCAAAGCCGGAAATTATTTGGTGTTTGAAGAACACATGTAAGGGAAAGTAATTTCTTCCCAGATTTAGTGGGCACTTTAACTGTTAAATTCAGCGGCTGAAGCCATGCAATGTCTTGTTACAAATATCGCGAGAGAAAGTTGTGGACAAGCATATTTCTGTAATTGAATTCTTCCATGAAACACCTGTGTGTACTTCAGCGATGGTTCCTCCCCGGAAGAACAACACTCTGAAACAAGATAAAACAATCATGGAAACAAGAAATGTAACCAGGCGTGGTCACTGATGGTTTTATATGTCGTGGACAACGATATATCAATCCTAAATTTAGATTGTAAAAGAATACTAGCATGAGCTTAGCTACAGTATTTTTTATCAACTAGACATCTAGATGTATCTGGTTACATAATCCACTGGAATTTTGAAAATATAACAAACGTTGGGTAATGTGCTGACGGAACACTACGCATAAGGTTGGTGACCACTTTCGTCCCTCTTGGGGCTCACTAAGTAAGCCCGAGTTTCTGTCCGAGTTTCTGTCGAACCCGTGCTCCAAAAATCCAAAATTTGACGCATTTCGCGAATTACACTAAACTGCGCATCAAGTTGGTCTCAACGGGACCTACCTGAAGGACACTTATGGTCATCAGTGAAATATACTCATTTGCACACTGCTTGGGTTTTCATGAGTGGCTGACCTGAAACTAGGTTGAATGTTGCGCAACTGAGTGTACCCACAAGGTAATGAAGTGAATTATATATTCTATGCTAGTATATTAGTGTTTTAGTATATTAGTAGTACATAGCAAACGGTTGCCTAATCCACTTTTAGCAGCATGTCGCAGTGCAGTGAAAAAAATTCAGGTGAAAGTTTACCCATCCGCGGTTCATTAAGCCATAATCTGCCCCGGGTGTGTAGTTGCAGGCCTCAGTTTCACAAACAGATTATTTTGCCTGTTGATTTCACCATGGAAGCCCACACAAACCTCACATGTATCCTAGTTTTATTTTGATGTGGTACGTTCGACCCACACTCTTATTTGGCAAAGTTTATCAACACTTCAGTGTAACATTCGTATTGGTATACCTGGTTCATCCTAGTTGCGAAGGCCATAATTTTGCTTAACACCTGGTCTAATGAGCTGATTGCAGCAACATTACGACAGTCTTTTCTCTCAATGCGATGTCACGATAAGAAAAAGTTGAGAACGTTATTCCGGCTGCCCTAATTGACCGTATGCCACTCAGGCCATGAAGCGCATTGCAACAAATGGGTTCTAATTAGGAAAGCACTCTGGAAATAATGGGACGGCAAGCAGACTGTACATGTTTCAATGGCGAAAGTTAATTGATTCCACAACATTTTTTGCGTGTTTCTGACGACAGACAAAGAGGAACTTTGTAGAAAGTGTGCGAAGTAATGTTTCCAGATATACCTTTTATCGGGCTTGCAATTAGCACCGAAAAATGAGAAAATATATTTTACATGCATTTGCAAATTAACTTAGCAGCAACAAGCAATTAAATTGGTGTGGACTAAAATTCTCTTTAGGATCTCTTTACTTATAATAAGTGAGTGATAAAAGTCGCACCCAGCTGAGTCTTCCGTAACTCCAGGGTAATATGAAAAACGTGTACAGCCTCACCGACGTACAATTTAGTATTAAGCTCACAAACCGTGCTCCGAAATGTAAGGGTTGCGACTGCTACAGATTCGTTCAACAAGGATAAGGAGAATAAAGGAATGAAAGCCAAACGTTGGGAGCGATGGCCCAGTCAATTCATTGCTGATTCATTTGTCTGTTTGTCCGGCGTGGCAGGGATTGAGAGCTACGCAGTAAAGTCCATAGATCTGATGCCTGACTCAATCATATCTGTCACGGCCACCAACCGTTGGTTTGTCCCATCCCGCAGTCCCCATCCGGGAAGGTGGCATTTACCAACGCGACTGAGTTGACTGGTAAAAGCTTTCATTATTCATTTGCAGCTCAATAACTGACCGCCTCTGCGTCGCCTCCATCCGACACAGTGCTGGAAGAAGTGATCTCTACGAAGCAGACGGTCATCTGGCATACGAAAGCATATGACCTGATCAGTCGACGCAAAATGAACTTTTCCGAAAACTATCCGGCGGACCTCAGCAGTGCTGAGTTAACGTTCCTACCGGTCTCATGAAACGCTTTAATAGCACTCACTAACAAACATAGTGTATTCGATGATCTTCCACAAGCAGTAACCAAGCCTCTGTTCCATAAAGTGGGATAGATCGGATCGTTGTGTGGTGGACTCAACAATTGACAGTCAAGCTGACGTCTCGTCGGCGCCACAACTGTCGGAGGTCACCACAAACTGCCCTGGCCTTCCGAATTCGAAAAAGTATTTCGACTTTCGCTGGCCGCCGGGACTTATGCAGCTGCTCAGGTAAACGATCAATCGGTTCAGCAGCTTGTGATTGATTGCAGCCACGCAGTAACGCTTTACCGGTTCAAAGCGTATCCAAAAATGTAAATTTAGTAGAGAATCTGCCGTGGACACGCACACATCCAAAGGAAAGGGCATGTTGAACCTTTACAAGAGACTAGAATTGTGTAGGAACACCATCCAACTCCAGACATTGCCACAGATTTCGACGACCAGCGAAGTCAAAAGTAGATCTGATATCTAGAAATACGATTACAGTTTATAGTGCAAAAAGTGGTGCAATCCCGACACTTGCCGCAAGGCAAAAATATGATCGGTTAAGAAGCCGGACAAAGCGAAACCCATGCTGAATCTTACAAAGCTGACTCTGAAGATGGCGGATCACTCTGTGCTTGTTGACGCCAGAGAATACCCTGAAGAAGTGGCCACTGGGAGGATGTCTCGATGGTTTTCGCAAGATGTTTTTCATTCTTTTTATTGTAGAAACGACCATCGAGCCTCTCCGGTGCGTTGAATGTTTTTGCTGGTTCCAGACATTTTGGAATAGGGCTTTAGGTTCACCACAAAGGACTCGCCACCTTGTTTGAAGTGTGTAGAGTTCAAATAGTCTCGACCTGATGTTTTTTGCTCTACAGCGATGAGAGAGTACGAGGGACGGACATCGACGTTACGCACTGATTTAGACATCTTACTAGGGTTTGCTTGGTCCTTCCAGGGCTGAGCTGATGTGGCCAAGCTGAACTGCTTTTCAAAGTGTTGAGCCCATCGTTCAAGACTATCTGTAAGGTCCCATTGTTTTTTAAGATGGTTACACTTGCACCTACCCTCCACAGTCCGGTTGATTAGATTCAATTTAACTCAATTTATCAGCTGTAAATGCGCGTACCATAGGCACATTGGTTCCAGCTGCTACAGCTTTGATCACCGGAAAACGGGAGTGTGGGACATACAACCAAGCCTTGGAGGCGAAGGCATTATCAGTTTGTTCGGAAATTGGGTAGCCACGCATTGAAGGCGATAGCTTTGACGAATGAGCGTCACTGACTGCGCGATTGGGCCATTTCTGCCAATGTCATTAGCCATTGGTGTGTTGAGTCCCGGGGTCCCCATCCATGGAGACAACAGTTGCCGACCCATCTAAGTTTACTGGGTAGTGCTTTCGTACTTCGTTGCCAGGTCATACACTCTCCAACTCTCTTTCGCTTTCACTCAACACAGGACTGGGCGAAAAGAGCTCTGCGAGACAGGCGGTCTTCTGGCATGCTGAGTACACGTCCTAACCAGCGTAACCCATGAGGCGTGAGTAATTCATCTATCGCGGAAGAGTTCCTTCTTCCTAAGACCATCTAGCGTACCTCAGCATTGCTAATCCGACGTTCCAACCAGACCTGATCAATGCTTCGAAGAAACCGATGATCAAACACTGACATCTTCCGTATGTCCTCTACGCGTAGAACCACGTTTCTGATCCGTAAAACAGTATGGATTACACCACCGCAGTGTAAACTCTTCCCTTGACAGACAAACTCACATCACGCCGGCGCCATAGGTGTTGGAGGTTGGCAAAAGCTGTCCTGGCCTTTCCGATTCGAGAAATAATCTCATCTCCAGCCAGTCCACCGGAAATCATACAGCTGTCCAGGTAAACAAATCTATCTACCACGTCGATTGGCTCACCTGCAAGCATGAGGTGTGGGTTTGATCCCACCCAATCTTGTAGCAGGATTTTACACTTTGCAGGTGTGAAGTGCATGCCAAGGCGTGCGGTAGAATTATTTAGGTTATTTAAAATCGTTTGCACTTGGGAGGATCTGAACCAAGGAAAGCAATGTCATCCGCATACTCAATGTCTGTGAGCGAACGTCCCGGGAGCATTTCGATTCCTGAGGCTTCAGAAGCAGGCGGAGGAATTTCGAGCAGCATATCAATAACACAGTTGAAGAGGAAAGGGGAAAGAGGACAGCCTTGTCTTATCCCACTGGACGTGGTGAACTCAGGAGAGAGCTTCCCGTATACTCGTACGTACCCACAGGGTTTCGCACACAGTTCCCTCATGAGAGATAGAAATTTGGATTGGACACATCTGATCGCAAAACTCTGCCAAAGTTGCTGACGGTCAACAGAATCAAAAGCAGCGTTCAAATCCAGAAAAACGACCGACGTGGGACGTCTGAAGGATTGGCGCTGTTCACATAATGCTCTTGCTCCCTTTTTGAAAACTGAGATGACGGTCGAGGAGCTCCATTTGGTTGGTATTCTGTTTTCGTTCCAAATCATCTGCAGTATGGTTGTCGGACTGTTCACCAGGACCTCGCCACTTTCTTTGAAGAGCGCGGGGTATAGACCATCCTAGCCAGGTGCCTTGTCGCGCTTCAAGATTGAAATATCACACTGGGTTTCGGTAGCTGATCGTGGGTTAGTGTCAATGCTCCATTCGGGCCCGCTTGATTCTTTCAGCGTTTGTGTTGAAGGAGGCCAGGTGAACTGTTCTTGGAAGTGCTCAGCCCACCGCTCAAGACGGCGATTGAGGAAATGAATCGCATATTGTCTCACTGACACCTGCCTCATTTTGACCCGTTCATCGAATCAGTTGAAACAGGACGCGGCTCTTGCCTGCAGTGAAAGCCCTCTCCACCTCCTAGGCCTCCAAAATCCGCCAGCTTTCTCTGTCATTCTTCAAGCTTCTGATTATCCGGTGTTTGAGGGATCTGCGTGCGCCATCATAGTCGCTAATCGCTGGTATGGCCTTTCTGGCAGCAATAAGATCTGCAGATCTCGAAGATATCCAGTGTTCATTGAGTCGAGTCAGATGGGATGGATAAACAGTCCTGAAAGCTGAGAGCATTGCTTCTTTAACTTGCCTCCATTCAATCTCCAAGCAATCTTCGTCGTCCATATGACTGCGCTTTTTCAGTAGCTTTCTAGCCAGATTAGCTCGACACTCTTCAGCTACTGAAACTTGTCGAAGTTGATGAACGGAGCTGCCCTCTTTCGGCACGCGTAGTGCTGGCGGAAAGCGAAGTGCTAAGCGGGCCCGCACAATGGCGTGATCAGAGTCAACTTGCATACATCGGAAGGGACGACAATTCTTAACTGAGGCTCTCCATCGGTAACTGATAGCCATAT
>SJOL01007671.1:130699-149251 GCA_004794785.1 Opisthorchis felineus
ACCTTGTCGATCTGGAATATGCAGACGACATCGTTCTCATCTTCGAAGAGGAGGAGAGGGCGCAGGCATTTTTGTATGAACTGACCAAAGTCATCCCGTCCTTTGGTATGCACTTTGCACCCACAAAGCGTAAGGTCATACTGCTGGACATGCAGTCACTGAACACGCCATTTACAATCCAGGGAGAGGCACTGGACGTTGTGGAGCGTTTTACATATATTGGAAGTTGTATTAGTTCTGACTGTAGTGTGACATATGTGGACAATGCACGAATCTGTAAGGCCTAGGTCGCGTTTGCTGATTTGAGACACCTATGGCGTCAAAGTCGTGTATCTTTGAATCTCAAGGGACGTGTGTGTCAGGCTACAACGCAGGCTGTTTTGTTGTATGGCTATGGGACTTGGCCAGTTTGAGCAGCGGAACACAGACGTCTTCAGTTGTTCGACATCTGTTGTCTCAGAACCATGGCTCGTGTGCGTTGGTGTCGGCGTATCCGTAACGGGGCAATTAGAAAGCGAGTTTTCGCTTGTTCAACGGGCACTTCCATTAAAGAATGTGTCCAGCACCAGCAGCTGCGTTATTTGGGACATGTACTGCATATGCCCAACAATTATTCGCCGAAAAGAGTGCTGTTTTCCATGCCCAACTCAGAGTAGCGGAAGAAGAGAGGTGGTCAACCCTTGGCCTGGCAGAGGGATATGAAGGAGATTACGAAAGGTTTGTGTGCTGTGTGTGCTACTCGCCTACCAGGATAAGGACCGCGCCTCGTTGGAGATGCCGCAAGAAATGGCTGCCAACCGATGTCAGTGGCGTTCTGGTTGTCAGTTTCTACCCAAATTTCCTGAGTGAGTGTCTGGAGGTGAAGGCGCCTCGGAGTGATTGTAGCAAGATAGCACCAAGTCCCTTCTCCGTCCATCTTTATTGTTTTCTTCAAAATAGGGCAGCGAAGCTTCAGTGTTGAAGAATGAGGCCATGCTGTTGATGATGATGATGATGATGATGTTGATGATGATGATGATGATGATGGAATAATTCACTTGCACTAGAATTTGAACTGTGATTACCACCTCAGTATTAGCAGGCACAAGTGAGAGAAGTTATATATTCAATAATCAGACAAGGTTTATCATAGAACAAAAATAATTCTCACGGATGGTGCTAACGTGCCTGTAGAGTGGCAGAAATTTTTTAATGTCTACCCTCCCTATACTGGTAGTTTATATAAAGGTGTCAGCATAGAATAAAACATCTCTTTAGAGAGTATACCCTCCTTACTCCTTGTGTTTATTGGATTCACCATAATTTTGAAAGCCAGATAATTCTACCTGCCCATCTAACTACAAACAGAAACAGATTTTATGCTAAAACCTACTCAACTGGATTGCCCAGTAAAGTCAATACGCCTCACTGAATCTTGCTACTGTGTTGTTAAACAACTGACAAAAATGCGGTCTTGTGGGAGGACATGGAGATTTTCTGCTCCGTGAGAGTTCTGTAAGACAAAATCTACTAAATTCCCGGAAAAGTAGACATACCAACAGAAGCCATTTTACTCAGCCAAAAGATGTGGGTTTCCAGTGTTTCACACTGCCAGAGAACAATCCGTGGTTTCCATACTGAAGGTGTTATTTGTGTTCAGTATATATGGATCCCCGTCTGACCAAATGTTGATGTGTCCTGTCTTTATAACTACTCGCAAGTAGTCGGGAGGTTTTAACCAGTCATTATGTTTAATCTTGATGGCTGCTAAGCCTTGCATTTTAGTTTTATGTGTTGTTAGAATAACGTTAGTTAGCATTTGCCCTTGTGCGGAAAAATGTAGGCTTGAAATGTTGTTTTGCAACAAATTTCAATAATGCTAACGTCGGCATGTGGCTAAAGGAAATAGATTAGTTTGAAGCCTACACTGAATACTGAGTTTCGACAGCGCAACTCCAAAATTTTACAAGCTAAGTTATACTTGCTTCTCTATCTCCATCTGTAGGTGTTCATCAGCCCCAACAAAGAATTTACTGCGGGAGAAACAATCAAAATGACATCTCACGCTGCATTTGGGGGGCGAGGCAATCGGAATTGTTTGGGTGGGGTTTATCAATGACTTATTATTCGAACGAAAGTCGTAGGCGCTGCAGAGGAAAAAAAAATCTGCAAACCAGTCATCATTAACCGCGCATATAACTTGATCACTGTAATCATACCAATGAATTTTGAAGACATATTGCATGGAGAAAAATGAAATTTAAATGCAAATTACCCACAATGAGAAAGTACCTTTTGAAAATTTGGCTGCTACAAAAATGCCCGAGTGTTATATAACGCTGTACTCTCTGTGGTCGAAACGACGGCTCAGCGGATTATTTTCAGGCACAGTTGAATACACTGGACTAATTTACCCACTGTGATACGGCGCCTGAATCGCAGAAATCACTGGCTTGGACATGCTTGTAAGTCGTTCCCATCAGGCACAACCACATTACACCATCAGCGATGACTTCCGATGACGTGCACCTCTGAGAAAATAACGCGGACATTTTTCATGCTGGGCCAATTTAGCAACCTACATGTGTAACATCGTGAATGACAGCGTCCACGAAACACTCGTTGCCTATTCTTGTGTAAACGCACAGCGGGAGCCGTTCAGATCTCACTCCAATGACATGAAATAACCAGATGTCGCGGTAACATATCAATGGAATGTTGAAATGCCCGCAAAAAGCATATAATCGGTGTGGGAACGTGATACTGTTCCTCACATAATTGTCTACCTCCGGACTGACCAGATGCAGGGTGGGACAAAGCTGATACAGTCCCTTTTGTGGGCTAGATTAGTTGTCTACTGTTTGTAAAGTGACCATGCAGATTGTTTGATATGAACAATGACGTTGATAAAAGAGCAGATTAATGGATAACGGTACACCGACAAGATACTATATTCATATTTGTTTTCCAGGCTTTACTACCGCGTACGCGGAACGAACTTTCGTCATTCTTGTCAGTTGGGTTGCAGGGAAAGTTTGAAGTGTAATTTGCCCTGTGCCTGTTTCACAAACGGATCGGAGCATGGTATAACAAATTTTCCTGGTAGTTAACGATTCCGCGCTGGTGTGTACTTTGTACGCGATGCCCAAACGAGATCACTTCTATATACGTCGTGTTATTATGAACACAATGAGAGTGCAAATACCTGTACAAGTGGACTCGCCACAACAATGTCCAAGGTATCAATCGGGTCATCACGTTTCGTCCAACTTCATTTGAGGAAAACCCAGCGATTCCGAAATACATTTTGTCGGAAAACCTAGACTTGCGTTGTGTGCTGAACAGAATTTTTGGATTTCCTGCACTTAACTTTATCGGTCGAGAATTTCTGATCAAACTAATGACGCAATCATGGTTCACCCTTTTTGACCGGTTGACGTTTGCATAAAGACATGTACAAATAACCTTTCTTCAGAAATCGGTGACCAGTTTTTATCATATTCATATATTTCTTGTGTTTTTGCACCTTTTTCATTTCTTCTGACTCCGGCCACAACATGCGGTAAGAACCCCTCATATTTCACTTGAGAAACTGCACAGACCATCATGGTTAACGGGTTGCACCGTTTCAACTTGTCTGTTGCAGCCTTGATTTGCTGATTTGGACAATAAAGGACATCTCACCCAGTGTAACAAGACATCTGACGCCACAGACGCCACGTCGACTTTCTGCGGCCCACGAACCCTTCACCCATGAGTGCAAAAGAGATGTCGACCTTTTAGAGGCGTCTTTACGCTCCATCAGGTGTTAGAGCGAACCCATATGTCAAGACAACTCACAGTCTTGGTAATCTTTGACTTTAAGTGTGCGCTTTACTCTGTCAGTCAGCTGGTGCACCTAGCTAGGCCAGAAATTTCAGAACATAATTCGGTCTTTATATTCACAAATTTTTGGGTGTGTGAGAGTACGGTGGGTTTTATAAAGGCCTCTCCACCCTAGGGGCTTAACGTAAAGGATGTCCACTCGCTACCTTCCTGTTCAAAGTCGTTGTCGAGGGAAAAAATGAGGTGAATGATGTATGATTTTCAAACTCGCGGTGTTGAAACCACTGATGGTGAGAGCCTTGTTGGTTTAGAGCATTCAGACAACATCGTTCTCATATTTGGGGGAGGATAAAGCACAAGCTCATTTGAACGAACTGACAATCCTCATAACACATTTCGGCACGCGCCTTGAGGCTTCAAGGTGCAAAGTCATGCTTCAGAACATGCAGTCTTTGTACATACTTCTCACAGTTCAAGGAGAAATAGTAGGGAATATGGGGAATTTTGCATATCACATTAGTTGTATTCGCTCTGACGGAAGTGTACCTGGTGAAATCAGTGCACGGATCTCACAGGCATAAATCATGCTAGCAGTCGTCATTACTGGTGGCGTCGAAAAAGCATATCACAGGTCCGAAAAATTGTGTTCATCAGGTTACAGCAAAGGTATCATTTTTGTACAGCTATGAATTATGGTCCCTGCGGACAGGTGATGTGACGCCTCTTCATAATCTTAACGACTGATGCGTTGGTTTTGTCGGATTGTTTCAAAGAATTCGTGACGAGTTAATGAGAAAACTGGTATTTGGTCGTGCAGCTGGCATTTCACTGACCAAAAACATCAAGCACCATCAGCTGTGGTGGATTGGCCTTGTGCTACCAATGCCGAAACATCGTTTACCGAGACGGATCTGGTTCTCCTCACCTTCTTGAGAGTGTCGGAGCCTGAGAGTCGGATAAATTGTGAATTGGCGGAAGGTGTCGATAAAAGACGGAGCTTTTGAATTTTGATGGTTCCGTCCGACTTCCAGACTGAGGTCATTTTACCCCGCTGCGCTTGGCGAGGAACATTGTAATAAATAGTGCCCGATTGATGACGGTGGTTTCGTGCTGTCAGCTTCCCTCTAGACTGCCTAAGCGTGGTTAAGTAACCTCAGAATTCTTGGGATAGCCTAGCACCAGGCCGCCCTCATTCAGATACCAAGAATCCGGTGACTAAGTTGAGCCGTACACCTGAAATTTCCGGTGATCTATAACCGTCGCCTAACGCAGGGGGCTAGGTGTTTCTGACACGCGGTAGGCAACACACACGTCTGTTACGATTCAGGATAAGTAAGTATCCACAAATGTCCTACCAAATAGCAAGAACCACTCTCTGTCTTCAAAGAATTTACAAGCGTTTCAATATTTCGGTCGATCAGCCTATGAGCTTGGGGTCAGTTGACCGAAGGACATACTTGACAAGTCACAAGAAAAACCCATGTCGGGTTGGCGAGCTAAATTAGCTATGGAATGAGTGTTGTGTTTGGCTCTCCTCATTCCACTCGCGTCTGTTCTATTACAAACCAGTAAATTCAAACAGTGCAACGTCATGGGCTTTCAAACACTGCTGGGAACGAACAAGCATCATGCAGATAACACTGCGGTTTTACTTTAAGTTGGTTATTCTTGGTTACTCGCGCCTACCGGGATGTCTCCAGCTTTGTTATTTCGTCTGCACTGAACAAAGCGCGTGTGCGCTCATGTGTGAGCAGATGCTTTTCTTGTAAAGACAATTGTGAGCTCATACTATTGGAGAATCGTTTTCCGGGGATCGGGAGGATAGTTATTGTCCTGAAAACATACTGATCAATTGTGACTAAAGTTTGGAAAAAATACACATTGGAGCTGTGTGCAAAGGATATTTTACAATGTTCAACTCAGAAGTTTTGTTTGGTGAATCTGTACACGAATCCAGACACACGTGATTGGTTTCCTCATTAATATTCCTCAATGTTTCTCATTTCAAAGATGTAAAAATATTCTACATCTATGTTCAAACCATGTTGTGAATCCGTACGTTTCCGTAAATTTGGCGACAATAATGTTTGGCGTGAGTTTGCTGCAAATGGAAAGGTCTAAGTTGCTTTTTCAGCAGTTTCCTCTGACAGAGTTTGTTTTACTGACCATTTTCCCACTCATTCACCCTGCAATATTTTCCAAAATATCTTGAGAGATTTACTTCGAAATATCATCCCTTTGGGAATCGTTTTGGCGGGTTTTTGTGGTTCCACAGCATGTTCTGGTTTTCTTTCTTGTTATGTCTTCTGGAAGACTCAAATCCTTCGATTGGCGGCTTGAAACATGATCGTCGGATGTTCTGATTCAGTTGCGGAATTTTTTCGTCTGTTAACTGTACAAAGTCCATTCATGTGAGTGACGGCTTTTATGGTAAATTCTAGACTCAGTGTAAGCAACATGATCGGTCAAGTATGCCTGAGTATCTTCAAAGATGATTGAACGTTTGAACAACCTGAATATTCAATCTTAGTTAAATGCAACAAAGAGATAAAAATAAATTGCAAAGATGTTTGCAGGACTCGTGCTTCACTGCTTGTTTTTCACTACATGGTCATCTAAGTTGCGATATGAATGGCCACGATATCACTGAAGCTTTCGAGGGCATATAAAGTTAGCACTCGTAGCTGTAAGATTTTTAATGTTATTGGTACAAGTTACCGTGGTCTCTTTAGCGTTTTTCTCGTCTAACGTCTTCAGCTCACTGTGAAGCGTCAGGCGTTACCTGACCGGACAATATAATGGTTGGCCAGTGGTTAGTAATGTCACCTTGCTTGAATGCGTTTGGTGGTCTAACGTTTTCTGCTTCCAGGTCAAGTTTTTCTCTCTTAAATTCAAGTGAGCATATTTCGTTCATCGTGTCGAATGGCATAATGTGTAGTGAATATGAAAATTGTTCCTCAGAGTAAATTCGTTTTGTCAGAGAGTGCACTGACCACTCGTTCTCTGACTCTCATACAGATTGGACATCTTTCTTGCCTAGATTATGCCGCCAATAACAGTCAGTGAATACTAGTTCGTTTTCTAACCACGGCAAACTTGGAACCATCCAACCGCTAATACATAAAAATGACGGCTTGTTGGTAGAACACATCTACAGATTCAGTTGGAATTAATAAAATCCTTATTTTTAAATTTTACAACACTTACTGACAATATCAGTGTCGTTTCTAATGCCACAATAGCAAATATTTTTGCCCAGAATTGTTGACCACGTGCTTGCCACATCAAAAATTCGTTGATGGTGGACTCTGATGAGATAGTTGACAAGTTTCAGTATACTCAGTGAGCTGATAGTGGGATCGTAAAGATTTCGTCAGGTACAACTAGATACTTGCTGCGTTAGCTCGACTGTTGATTTGACTTTTATGTGCAGTTTGGTGGTCCAGTAAACGACCCTCTCAGACTTTAGCGTCAACCTTGTGCCATTCTCCCCATGATACTAGCATTAAGCAACAGGATTACAATTCAGTACATTTAATTCTGACGCGTATAATTGTACATCAGATCAAGCGCCATCTGGATACGATAGGAGTTACACGCATGTCCTTAAAATCAGGTGGAATTGGACCCAGATAGAGTGCGCCCACCGTATTTACCTGTTTTAGATCAGAGCTGCTGGTGGGAAATCGCATAGAGAGAATATATGTACCAATTTATCTGTGTGGGATTTATTTATTTATTTAGTCATCTATTTATTAACGTAGCTTGTTCTCAAAGTGTGTCTATCTGCGTCTGGGGAACAATTCAACAGGATTTTCTACGGAAGGCTGTTTCTCGAATTAGCAGAACCTGACGTAAATCTGGCGTTAAACTAACTATTTATATGAACTTCTATACCAAAGGAAATAGCATCAAGTCCTGCACACCTCACAGGATTCACGTTCAAAATGAGTAAACAGAATGAGAACGTATATTACTGCATGCAGAGAGTCTTCTGGCGTCAAACATTATGGTTATCAAGGAATGAATTATCAGTGGGGTGTGTTGTAACCATGTCTTTGAAAAACACCTGGTGAGTTGGTGTCTCAATCGCCTTAGATATTTGAGCATGCAAATTGGGTTTCGTGCGTTCAATCAATATTTTTTCGTGACACACCAGTATCCTGATAATGTGTTCGAGGCAGACATGTACCCTGTCTCGATCACAGTTGTTGTTATCAGTGAATCCGGAGAACGACTGCTATTCTTTCCTTTTTCTATTCCTCCTCGTGCTACTGAGTGAAATATTCGTGGTGGCAGGTGCATAGTGATGCAGCTTCGTATAGTAAAACGGCAGTGTAGGAACTCAGAGATGGGAGTCAATTATTTTCAGTATCCGGTATTATTTCACCTCACAACCAATAGTAGGCACCCATTCACGCTATTCGTGGACGTAGTTCATTGAAATAGTGTTTGACGTTTTAGTATATTGTAGGAAGGCAGTGACTAATCATGCATAAATTCATAGAATTTTTATATCTTTTTTGGTTCAAAGCCTGGCTTCCTCAATTTAGGGTGCTTGCTTTGCCCATGAGTATGAAGAATTGTCAACCTTGAGTTTCATGGAATGCTTTGCGATATCTGAGTTTCCTCTCTTGTAAATCCCTGCAAATTAATTAGACTGACACTTCGATTATCATTTCTTCACAATTAGGATTTCGTATCACCAGTAAATTTGCACAATCAATCCATAATATGAGGATGTTTCTGTAAATTGGTTGCTCGATTTTAGGAGTCTCGGGTAAATTCGCTCGAAGTTTTTTTAATGTGCGGTGTTTTGTGATCTGCCGACTTCCGTTCCCAGACGTAAATTTCCTCTTTTAGCTCATATGATGATACTTCGTTCACCTTGTCGGACCTTTTGCTGTCTGCATGACATAGAATCTTTCCACCGAGTAAACGCGTTTTGTCAGGGATAGGTTTAGTCGTTTATTCTTTGATTTCGTGCAATAACTTTATCACTGTTGGCTAGCTTTCTCTGCCATTATTCACCTCTCTTTCATTGCCATACGATTCTATTTTGTTTTCTAACTGCTGGAAATTTTATCGCCACCCCACAACAAAGAAGCATACAGAAACGGAAACAGAGACTCTGAAAACCCTATCCATGTCCCTTCACTCTGATTCACATATCTGATAAACAAAGTTGTATCAGTGTATATCACAATAAGCCGATCTAAAAAAGCATGCCGTTATAAATGGAAGGGTTGCGATGGAACCTAGTTAATGTGATCTGTTCATTCACTTTATGTAAATATATAATGGCCCGTCTTTTTTCGGGAACCTGATGTTTTCCATGCATATTTACAACGACTAGCTTTCAGACAAGTCAGTTGATTCCAGTTGCCACCGCAAAAATAGCTTAAATTTGAAGTACTGTGAGCATTAAAAAATATTACGCTTGATGTCAGCAGTTTCGATAATGGGAGATTATTACTTTTTTACCCAAAACTGATGAGGAAACTAGTATGGGTTTTGTAGCGTAAATAACCTAAAGCTTGATTAGGCTTGCCTGGCAAATCATGCAATAAATAGAGAACATAATTTGTACGATTAAACCACTAGATCCATTCGGCACTCCGATACCCTTGGAAGACTTTTTCGAGAAAAATATCCTTTTTCCGTTTTTCGTATATCAAACAGCTTACGCGTACGTAATATCCTCTTTATGTGCTGCAGACAGACGGTTTTATTGTCATTTGCGAAATCCTGATAAATCAAAATGGCATGTTATTTGCAAGCCTGCTCGAGTTACAGAAAATGAATTTTTGGGACTCTGCTCCTTGGATTTATTTTCTGATAAATTCAAACAGATATATGATCTTTGTCAACGGATAACTTGGCCAAATGGAAATTTGTCCATTTGTAGGCTTGTAAGTTGTTCGCTTGTTGTATGGTGAAAATCACACTTAAACACAGGTTTATTGGTAATATAGGTTTGGCCTTCCGCTTCAGGGTCCTGATATGATCAGTTTTTATTTGATAACCAGGAATCCAATTGGTTGATTCTGTCTCCACCGCATGAGTCTGATAGGAACAGTCGACCTGCGTGAGTGCGTCTAATGATGCACTATTGACTCTTCTCACAATAGAAGCTTTCTAAATGACTGCGGCTGTACTTAAAGTAGTCTAATAACTTTTCTCACAAATTCGTTCGCATAAGCAGCCTATGTTTTGACATTTAAAGTTGAGGACCTAAACTTAGACAACCATATGACCATTATGTCCTATACTTAATTTTGCCCTTGATTTCGAAATAAATTACATCCTGTAGACGACAAAATTTAGGCCACCTGACCAGAAATGACCGAATACTTACATAGTTATTGACGATATACCATTTGGTAATATTTAACCCTGTACCATGTGAGAAGAACTAACTCGAGACAACGCTTAACCGGTCAGGCATAAACGAATACCTTCTGCAGTTGTGGACAAATGGAGTATCTGAACAAAGGAAGAATGGAAATCGGCGATGTTTTTTGAATCAGTTCGAGAAAATTTGTTGAACATCTAGATCGGAATTCATAGGGGTGCAGCCGTGAGTCTTTAGGTTTCTAAATGACTCGCATACTACCGGCAGAATTTTCACTTTCTGTTCAAAAATCGCAATAATACTTGCTGCCCGTTTTTTAGAAGGCAAATTACATTCCCGTGCGACAGGTTGTACAAGGCTGTTAAACATATTGAGAACCTTATAATTTTTTGCATGTGCCATTGGTCACTTTTGGAATATTTCCTAGACTTTCATAAATGTTCCTTAAGGTACCTTTGCAGTTGAGAGGTCCTCAAAACTTTAAGGAAATGTACTAGGATCCAAAGACATCGGCTACATTATGAGGTGTTAAAACATATAGTTTAGGGCATAAAAGGATCAAACGCATGCACTCTTTGCTCCATTTTTTGGTGTTCCATAACTGTTATCCAGAGGATTACTTAAACAGCTATCAAAGGACTTTGCAGTAAAGATTCACACACTTTTGCACAGCTTTTCTTCAGCTGTCAACATTTATTCTAACATCCGTTTGCACTCGGATTAAATCATGTTCCAGACAAGGTGTAGTGAGCAATCGGAAAAAAACTTTCAATCCACTCAGTAGTAGTTGAGTGAGCGGAATAGTTAAACGTCGGTTTGTGACACAGTTTTTTCATGGCTTTAGAATTAATAATTGGTGGTCTTTGTTTTCTGAATCCCTGTTCGCCGGCAAATAAAGGAATTATCAGAAAGTTACCAGAAATTTACCTACTTTTTGTATTACACCCTAAAATTTTAATCGGATAATTAAAAAATCCCGCATACAACGTAGAATAAGCTAAACTCAGTGCGGTTAGCTATGGAGATTTCAAAACCTCCAACTTCGTCACCACTACTGAGAAAACCTCCAGATTTTTTCCGAAACTCCGAAATTTCATACATTTACTCTAAAGCCCATGATATAAAGTTGTTTTAGCTGACAAGTAACAGAAATATCATTCCGATAATTTATGAACTATCATAAAAAAGCACTTGTATTCTTCTGCCACAGGCGATGCAAACGGTGAAAAAGTGAAGTAGTTCAGATCTGTTGGGCAAATAGATATTCTACCTTTAGTAAAATTACCACCCAAAATCATCCTGAAAATAGAACATAAAACTCCACTCGTTACTACTGGATGTCACAGTTGTTTGTATTAGTACGTAAGTCCTGGTGGACAGCCATCCAATATTTTTACTCATTTTTTGGTTTGTATTATAAGATACATAGTTCAAACATGTAAACTAATCTCACGCAGGTATTCTAATTCACATTTCTCATCATTAGGTCCAAGTATAATTGAACGAGTATTTGAACGGTTTGCCACTCAAAGTACCCTTCAGATTAGTTGGTATGCGTAAGAATGTTCTGAAATCCAATTGCTTTTACTGTGTAGATATTCATTCTGGTAGCAGTTCCACCAAGTCTGGAATACTTTCATAATTTAGGGAGATTGAACAAAATACGTTTCCCTGTGTACTGGATGGCGTGCGATCATCTCAAAAAACATCCGAAAATTATTTCCCATCATGAATGACAGAGAAATAACAGTGCCGTACCAATTTTGATATCATTTAGAAAATTAGCTGATAAAAAATAAATATACCCTACATGCCTAAAAGTGGAATGTCCACAAAAATGCCGGCCTATATTATCGTCAGATAGGAGTGAATAGAATTTCGGTTGGAACGCATCTGTTCAGAATAATGTTTTGTGGCCCTTCGTGTTTTTTGACCCAAATGTTAAACATTTTATCAATCAGGGTTTCCTCACTGGAGAGTTTGATGCAAATTCAAACCAGCAGAACTTGGCTGCACGTTGCATGCTTGTATACATCATAACTGAGCTGGTCATTTGGGCTGCCCTAGTGCTTTGAGCCTGCCTAAGAAAAAACGTGCTTTACACAACCGCTCACCCTGGAATACTAATTTAGGATGCCCTGAACCACTAATTAGTCAACTGAGTGAAAAAATGTGGGCCTTGGTCAGTTGATTTATCCATGTATTACCAAGTTATTTTAATCCATACAAGGAACTTTTAGTTACTTTTCATCACCAAGACTGTTTCTAACCCTGCGCGGCATAAATAAAACAACTATGGAGCTTCAATCAGATGTATTACAAGTCATTTTATATGCTACATTACTGGGCACTGTACTATGGGAAGATTAACTCAACTACGTTAACGCATCACACCAGGTCTTCTTTAAAGTCACCAGGTGTGCCTCAAACGTATTAGTTTAATACAAGTTTACTGTTATAAACATTTTGTGCATAAATATCTTGGCTTTTTTGAACTGATAGCTGAATGGTGAAAGTTTAGGTCCCCCCTCTGAGGAAACCTCATTCAAACCTTGCCAAACAATGGCAATAATGACGAAAATAATGATGTTCAACGAAAAACTCTTTTTACTCTGCTCACGATAAAATATGCCGCTTGGTAGAGGTATATATATACATATATACCATGTATATATATAAATATATTTATATATATAAACATATAAATATATAAATATATAATGTAAATAAAAATAAAAATCTTTGATTCAAGTTATTTGATTTATTCATGATTCCGTCCCATGGCAATTCGTCTGTTGCACTCTCTCGACCAACGTTAGCGGGTTAGATTAACTAAATCCCGTACATAAAAGCTAATTTCACATAGAAAATGGTAGCACAAGTTACCTAAATGTGCACAGTTTTTTGCTCATGCATTAACTCATGTTTAATTTGCAGTTGATTAGTTTCTAAATCTGTTTCGGAAATCCCTGTGTACGGATCTATGTGTGTCATTTATCCCGTAATTTGTGAACCGTCAGCGCTTGTCACTGTTTGACTTGTACGCCATTTCGCTGGTGTAGACAGCCGTTTAGTTTGGCGATTAGACTGGTGCTGTCATCACGTGCTCCTGCGATGGACCTGATGGACTGCATGGTACTTCTTCTGGTTGGCGATTGATGTTTCAAAGTCTATAACCGTGGTGACGAGAATTTGACAAAAGTATTGGGTCTCAATCAAGATTCCGGCCCACAAATAGAGAACGTCTATGCCGAAATCAGATAGGCAGTGCTAATAGGCCTTCTGGTATCGACGGGCTTCACTTGAGGAATGAGACGTCGACTAGAATTCAAAACATTATTGTATAATGAAGCACTTGCTGTTTTGTTTTCAACATACAACATGTGAAAGTGAATCCCAGGCTCGATTAGTTTTTAACAGTTTTTGGAGAATAACGAGCAGTGACTAACGTTTAATCGAGGTTTTTGAATATGTGATCGATTGTGTGATTTAAACATGAGATATCCGGGTGGAGGAACTGGCATATGGGTCTGTAAATAACCAGCCGTGTTGTGATAGCAGTGGTTGATGTTTGCAGTTGAAGGCCCATCTACATGCACGTTTAAACATTTGTTTAAGCAGTGTGCATAAATATATGCTTTAAAAGGAAAATAATTCGTCGCAGCGGCTTTGTAAGCGGTCCCATATTGATTTCAAATTACTTTCAGGGCTTCAAATAAAATGGATTTTAAAATACTACGTTTAAAGAGTTCCTGACTAGGACGTCATGTTCCCGAACTCATCATAATGTAACTAAGCTTATGGATTGTTTCCCTCTCCTTTTGTGAACATTAACCAACTTATTCCGCCGAACACCCTCAGATGGAAACTTTAATCTACGCAACTACATTATCAGGCAATGTCCGTTATAAAAAAGTCGCTTTCTGTCCAAAATCACAGCAACCTCCACTTCATGGATTTTCGTGTAGCAAACCTCTTGGTCGAACTAGGGGGTGACCTTGTAGTGCTCACGGCTTCGCAAGTTTTGGTCTTGAAAATAGCTTAATTTAGGCTAACCATCGTCGGACAAACACAAAAGGGCACTCAAAGTATTAGTTCACTGCTTGGTTTCTAATGGCTGATGGCTGATGGCGCTGAGAGAATGATTAAAGCCCAATACCCTGAGATTAATTCGGACGTTGGTTTAGGCTCCATATTCTACATGATCAAACAAAAGTCTATAACATCTGATTTAATAGCTGACTTTGAAAAGGACAGTGGAACTATTCAATCGAGCGTTCAATGAATTCTACATCTCTTGCCTACGGCTAGTTTATCATAGATATGTTTCTAGCTCTGGCAATGCGGCTAATAGTGAATCAGTCCTTGGTTGCTTCGGCGCTTCATTTTATTTCCCTGTCAATAACACTGGACAGCTCACTTTATCCCAGTTTTAGGGAGGTTTTCTACACACCATTCCATTTGCTAGAGACTGCAGATATACTGGTTGGACTCGCAAAACTTGTCCTATGATGTAAAAGACCCAGAAGTTACATCAGAATAACAGTTGTTAAGTTAGGAGTTACTCGAGAAGCCATAATTATGAAAGTCCGTCTGCTTTTGTATGGCTTTGTAAATATGGAGCTTGGACAGTTGATGCACTCTGTTCGCAAGAAATTGTTGAATCAGTTGCCATCCCATTAAAAGCTGATGGCACACCACTATATTTTTTGTAGAATCTATCGTCCTACACTCACTTCACATTATCTTAAACCAAGCTATACAATGGCATAGCCGAAAGACTAGCCAATTCTGAACATATTCCTTATGTTGACCAGAACAGGGTTCATCTTTGGCTTATATTTAGCACTGCTTCTTCTCAACTGGCAGTTGTAAATACCCCGTTGGTTTGTACGGATATCACTTTTCGTCATGTAAAACTTGTAATACTGCAGCCTTTTTTTGGCAAGGAATGAATTCCCTTCTTCCAGGGTTGGGGATTGTTTAGATGCACATTAAAATGGGGTTCGTCCATACCGGAGCAAAATGTAAATATTATCTCTGCCAGTCCGACCTGTCAGTATTCACAAGTGTTTTATTCTCCTTTTCGATTTGCGTTTTTACTAGCAATACTAAAAAGCACAATTCCAAACATTTTCCTCCAATTTCTAAACGTGCAGCTCCCAAAGGCCTTCACGAGGGTCGCTCAGCTATTATGATACTGTTCAAGATTTACGTCGAATGTGGCGACAAGGCGCCCTTTTCCTTAAATTTCCTTCCTAATAATGAGTTTAGCAACATTTACTGAAATGGTTGAGGGTCACCTCTGCCGTGTAAAATTGCTAGTACACTATTTCCTTGAGTGAAGCGGTCGGCGTCCTATTGACACTTCTCAGAACTGTCTCCTCATACGTCAAGTCATGTGACAAGTGTAGGTGCTTTTGTCAAAAGATGATGTTATCAACTAAACCCAATGCTTATAAGTTTACTGAAACCTTCAAAACAGCCAACGATCGCTTGCGCACTTTTTGGGACTCATCGAGTAGACGCAGTCCCCAGTGTCCCGTCAACCTTGAGTTTTACTGGAGCTCAAAATACAGTTTGCGAAATTCCCCGTAGAAATGAGGTTAAGCTGGTACCATTTGGGCTTCCCGTAAAAGCCAGTTTAATCCTTGAATGAATCTATTTGGCAAATCACGCAATAATTGAATTTGTGTATAACACACTGCTGATAGACACCTTAGGAGTGTGCTTACCTGAGTGACCCCAAGGTATCTAAAAGAGGGTGTGGGATTTCAAAGATTTCTCCGCGACTTACAATTAGTGGCCCACCAAGAAAGATACACAAGTGTCCTTTTTACAGTGAGGTTTACAATCCATTTCTATTACATGACTCCAAAAGCCAATTAATCTTCAAACAAGTACCACCATTTTTTAACGCTGGAACATTTTAAAGGAGGCAAATTATCATGGCAACCAACATAGGGCTGATAATCGATTCTGGCATGAATGACAGCATTTTGATCCAACCAGTCCTTTAAGATCAGGATGTAGTACTAATGAACATTATCAGCGAGCTGAATGTGGCTCAAAGTAGTCGAATAGAAACACAACGATGCTTATACGGTTACTTAACCACATATGTGCAGTATCTTTCAGGCCAGTTGGAACATCATACCTAAACGACGACGGCGATATCCCCTACCCTGTACACTGCGGCGTTGGAAACTATGTACTGTGGTTGAAGTGGAGTGGTAGAGGCGAAGCCTCCAGAAAAGTTCACCTCTGGGTGACACAGCACAGGTTCTTCGATATAACGGAAAGTTCCAAGAACCTCACAACTTTCTACTAAATGCGTTTCAGTGGATAGCTTCAGCGGATCTTCGCGTGCAGGCTATTGTGAGCAATTCCACAACCAGTGCTACAAGTTGATTAATACCGATCCCTTTTCTTCTTATCCGGGATCCTCATAAATTGTGCAAATATGGTGTTTGCATACGTACTCGGCAGAAATATGCCACCAGTCATTGCAACCTGCAAGGGATCGCGCTTCTTTGGCAAATACTCTGATGAAGCTCACAATGGTGTTTTGTGGCGACATATTGTTACCCCCTTGACAACTCTATCTCAAAGGTAAACTGAAATTTCTGTCCAATCGCTGAAGCTTGTTGCATTCTTTTGACGCATTTGCATACGTAAGTGCCATATAGATGTGCAAATAATTTTACTCAGAAACATTCGATTGTTTTTAACCGTAAAACTGCAAGCATATTAAAACGACGTTGAATTTCTAACGTGCGGTGTTTGGATTCTGCATTAGTATCTTGTTCTCCAGGGATTATCTGAAAGCCATCAACTAAGATCGTGGTAAAGAACGGTGGTCAGCGCACGGTGTTTGTGGCATGTTTGCATGGTCTGTCACTTCTTATATGTTAAGTTGATAGGATATAATTGTCAAATAGATCTGTCTGTTCCGAATTCCGTAGGTGTATCTCACTCTAATTTTGTTGCCTTAGGCATCGCCAGCTGCTAACCAATTGTAAGCAAAATAAAAAGATCTGCAGTTTTGCCTCGAAATTCTGGAGATAAATCAGAAAGCTCTAGGTTATTTCAGATTGTGATGAGTTTGGTGGATTTTGAAAAACATAAATCCCTACATACGCACCCACCCTACTATCAACTTTGGCATTGATTGCTGAGTTTAAACCTCCAGTTTTTTTAGAAACACTCGCAAACCCACACAATGTTTGGTCAGATAACACCCAGGAAAAGTCGGTAGATCGATGACTAGACTGTTCATCCGATAAGGTGGTGGTTAGCCACATTATCCAAGGGCCGTTTACCTTGCTGCGTCAAATGCGTTATAGTTTCTTCAAGAGGAAATCACTCTTGATAGTTCAAATCTTTCTGGACTGGTGATAGATACTGCAGTAGTGGTAGGTTGAATCTTTGAGTGACTCATCAATTATATCAATGACGCATTCCCTGGTTATGTAGCTGACTTTAGAGTACTTAAATACGATTATTTCACGATGTTTAAACAGCATAAAATCCACTATAGGGGTGTCATACGAAAAAAATTTCGATTTGCTTGGGCTTTCGTTGATAGTCCGTGAGCTTGTGCGTTTATGTATAGCGCCTAGGTACTGGCAGCCAGTTGATTGAATGAGTTAGTAGGCTGTTTGAGTTGTTCTTAGAAGTGCAGTGCGAACTGCTGCCAAGAAATCAAATTGCTTATTCCTTCTTCTTCCACAAAATATACTTCAATCCGATCAAACTCTACAATAGGCCGTCGAAATTCCAGCATTCCTAAGTGTTCACATCTTGCAAGTTTCGGCACCTCGTGCGATGCGCTTTATCCACATTTGTTTCATACACCATGGACCAGTTTTTACAGTGGCGTTTTTGGCTACTGTTGTAATTAGGACAGCCATTTTGTAACTCCCCGTCGTCGGAAGCGTCGCAACTTCTGGACATACGTGCGCTTGAATTCATAGCACGTAATAAACATCAGATTACCAGCAAACAGATGTATCCAGTTTTATTTCCGATGAAATCGTATTTGCAGGAAAGATCCTGCGTGTTGGTGCAGCAGCAGGTTAGGGTCTCAGGCGATTCGCTGGATTCACAAAGATTATATTAACGGCGAATATTGGGGCGACGTATGCAAGTCCTTTGAAGCATGCGGAGAGATTGGATTAAAGAGCCCATTATAGTGTTTTAAGTTGTACGTGCTGCCATGTAGCTGTTGCCTGGAATGGCTATGAGTCTGGCGTAAATGGTCGCTGGTTTGTTCGCTGAGCTGGGCAATTTGATTGCAAACGTTTCATCACCAATCGAGGTGACATCATCAGTGCGTTATTGGGGAGCGTAGTGGTGCGTAGCGGTGGGTTGGTAGTTGTGCGTTGAGTAGT
>SJOL01007671.1:153555-176375 GCA_004794785.1 Opisthorchis felineus
ACCAACTACCCTCTACGCTACCTGAGCTACCAACATTTTCCTCTATAATCTGGGTTAGGTTCGCAGACGTGGAAGTATTCAGTTGTAGATGTGTAGCTGTAGATCTCAGTGTAAAAACGATGACTCTAGTGTCTCATCCTAATCTTGAGTGTGCGTGAAGCAGTGCCTCTTTGTTTGGTCAAGGTTATGGGACGGGGGCCTTCAGTGGTAACATGTTGCAGAGGTTTAACTGCTGTTAATAGTATTTTCTTTTAGTGCTTTCTTGGCCCCTGTCGTCAGTCGAGTGCTGGTCGGTCCGTGTTTGAAACCTGATTTACTACTTCGTTGTATTCCAGCCTTTTGGAGGGTTATTTCAAGACGCTCAATTCTCTCGTTTCAGGGCATGTCTGGGTATATGCTGTACGTAGGCGTTTGATGGAAACTGTTGGCTGTCAGCAATACGGGTTCCACTTTCTTCATTTTGCTAAGATGAACTCCCAGAAGGTGGGTTCCGTTGGCGTGCATGATCATTACGACTGACAGCAGAACATTGGTGGTGAGCGCTGGATAGTTGTCGGAGCACAACCATATTTTACACGAAATTTCTTTATGAAGGAAAGAAAGAGTTGGATGAAGAGGGGAATTACTGCTTCCCTACTATAGTTAATTTGAAATGTCCAAAACACTTGACACCCATTCAAAACATTTAGTTTGAAAGTGACAACAGGAACGCTATAAATCGATTGGTAGCCAAATCCTGCAGCGTGTCCATCCGTGCATAGATCTAATCTGCGGACCAATCATGGAAGATCCGCTACGTCGGTAGTACCAAAACATTTTATAACCGCTTCCCTGACAGGCTACAGGTTGATGAATTCTTTGCTTGCGTTACTCTGAAGTGGTCACGTTGTAAAAGTATTCTCTTCGATAGACGATGATTCCGTTCGCGCAATACACAATCAAACCAAGGCAGATTTGGGCACTGAACACAACCTTTAAATGAATTTGAACTGCACGTAAGAAAATGGATCAAATTCTTGTCTGGATTACGAGAACAGGTGCATACAACATCATTAGTGTCAATCATCGCATTTGAAATCTCGTGCAATGATCAGCTTCCTAAAGGCCGGATTTTGAGACATATCCGGCCTAATGTGATCACATTCGCTTGTTCAGGCGCGACAATTCAAAATGTGTTTGTGGAGACTTTGTCGCACTTTGGATGCAAGTGTTTAATATCCTGCCACATGCAATGGATAACCAGAATCATTGTGTGAAGGATGGAGGAGTGTTCAGACTGGTGTGACGTGAATATGGAAGACCCACAATTTTCTTCATTTATGATGGTGAAACAGAGCGACATCCATCTTCTCAGCATCCGTTGCCGTCTTTGGATTAAGCATTCCAAATGCATTTCTTCGAATTTCTCGTAATAAGAAAGAAGGAAATAAACTTCGATCATCCTTCGTAGAACTTGCTTTATGCGAAGAAGCTCACTGTCTTTAATAGAAAACAGTCTTTTGAAACCCTAACTGAAAATTAATCAGAAAACCTCAGAGGATAACCACTTTTTCCTCAAATGAACAACTTAAAAATGCAAGCACGCCTTTTATCTTTTTGTACCACATATTGAGTGCTGATAGAATGCACTGTTCATCCGTTCGCCTTCGGCACTGACAATATCTAGAATCCGGTCTTCGCAAACGACGGCTTATATAAAGTGGATGACTCTTCCACTGAGCCACGAAGACCTAAGTGAACTTGTGATTTCATTTGAGGAATGTCTCACACTTACGAATACGTGCATAATTACACTGTTAGCGGTAGTGACCTAACAAATCTGTAAATTTGGTGAGTCAGTCTTTGAGACTACCGTTTGATAATTCGGTGACAAACTTTAACTGATGGTGAATATTTGCACCTGAGATTATCAACGGGAATTCGCTTTGGCTGAACAAAATTGCAGCGCCCTGATGATTGAGTGCATAAACTTTGAAATGAAGAAGAAATAACCGGCAATGACTACCAAAAGCACAAAGTACCAAAAATTGTCTTCTTAGATCAGCGGTATCCAATCAGGCCCAGACATCATCAGAATTTAAAACTCTGTATTCAACACACTTAAGCCACATCGTTACATTGCTAACTATAGGTTATGCACAGTTGTGAAGCGCATAAACAGAACTATAAGCGAATCTTTCCTCGTTTAGTTGTGGTTGTATACAATCTGTTAGTTATATACATTCCCAAATATTGGTAAGCTTTTCTGAGGGTTGTGTTTTGAAATAACTAACGAGTGCATTTGTTCTCAGAATTAATTTCACGGCACTGAATCGATCGCAAGTAGTGCCGGTTTGACGTTGTGTCGAAGCTCTGAAAATACAGTAATTTTTATGTCACGCCAAACAGTGTAAACAAGTCTGGAAAAAACATACCTGCCCAGGCAAGCAGCTTCATTTTTCGGATGCTGGGTAAGGCCAGCACAGTAAAATTTGCTTTTCAAAAGGGAATCATAATTCAGGAAAGATTTTCTTAATTCACTTACGGTTTTTGTGTGACAGACCTAAAAGTCACCTGACATTAATTAAACCCACCCCATGGTTGCAAGAAAGAAAGTCATACTGATTTTATTCATGGCTTTCAATTTATACGGAAGTCACGCATAGAGATCTGTCTCATGTTCTAGTTGCCATATTATTGAAGGGTTTTTGGATCAAAATTGTCAACGAAAAGAGCTCAGATATTGCCATATTAGGCGGCACAGGTTTATGGAATTTTAAGTCTTTGTCAGAACAAGTTAGGTTTTGTGGAATCTCTTTAGTTTTTAAAAAAAGAATTAACCCAGAAATCATTCGGATCCTGCCCAGATAAACCAAAATCAAGCGCCTTCTTTCCCCTATCAGAGTAATTTGAAGGCAAGTACTTTGTACTTTTCAGGCTGCAATGGAGAAGTCAAAATCCTTGTAGGTTCTAAAACGCCATCTTCTGGCCCCCAAATCGGCTACTTTATTCCGTAGGATGAAATAAAAAAATGGTAATATCAATTCGGTTTGCTCAAATTTACATGTCGACCATCACGGAAACCGACCGACATTTCTAGCGCTACTGTAGCACCCTGTCATACTGCCGGCTCCTACAAGCAAGGTGCGATTTAGTTTGACGAAGTAGCGTTGTATCAAATACAGATTGGTGGCAATGTGTAGTAAAGCGACCTGCGCTGGAAAACATGCTGGAGTTGAAAACGATAGAACATCTCTGATAGAGCTCCAAATATCGTTATTTAGTTTCGGGCTCAGAATTTATATTCCTCATACAATTAGTCTCATTTTTGGTACTGATTTAATCTCTGAAACTACGTAATAGGCATCGACTTCAGTCATCTAGGTCGAGCTTACCGATACCTCTACAATCCGCTGTCTATTTTTGATGAACCTTTTCCTAAGTAGATGCAGAATGTAGTGTCCTGCGTTTTTTGTCTGGCGCAAAAGTAAGGGTTTTTCCTGAGGAGGGAATCCTTTACTCGTGAACGGTAATAGAACCATTCTATCAGACAACACCCGTCAGAATTTCTGACATTGATATCTCGGGAATCTGTCCGTGCACAAAGGCCGCGCTCAGCTACCGAAACTCTGAAGCGTGCCAATTAGTAATTTCGGCGCATAACTGTTACTTATACTATGAATCAACAACACGCAATTACCAAACCATCCAATCGATTACCGACTCACCACAAAGACCACTTTAAATGGATCACTCCCCAATTTGACCTATGTGCACACCTTCGATAAAATGCGATAAAATTCGAGTATCGCTGGTTTTTCACACCCACGTAACCATTTGCGTGACAGTTTATTACTATCTCTGTGCTCCAAGTCCAGTCCATATTTAATGCCACGATCTGATTTTACGACATACATTCGGCCGTCAAATGCCACTGGAAGAACAAAGAAAGCAGCTCAGCATTACGAAAATATGCGTAGAATGCGTGAACAATCGACATTACAGATACTGTGACCACGGGCGAATAGTTGGTGAAATTTGATGTCTATCTACTAGGATCAAACGATTGAACGCAGTATATAAATATATATGTATATGTATGCGTGAAATGAGATCTTTGTGGTATAATTTATTGGATGCCTCAAAAGTAAAGAGACGTGTGCGAAAAAAATGTGCTTAACAGGCCATTTGAGTGACACCACGTGCATTACTGTTCCCAAGTTCAATGCTAAGGACTCCAAGTACATACACCAGTGGCGTTAGCAGAGGCTCGAATCCTCGATTTATTTCCCGCTACAGACGTTGCTGTTACTTAGTGCTCAGATTAAGTGGATATTGTGTCACCGATTCAAAATGCGTATCTAGCAATTGGGCTTAACTTAGGCTGCACAGAACAGGTTGGTTAAATTCTAGAATAATTGCCGGAATGTATTCAAATATACTTTTGTATGACTTCAGATGAAATGGTAAAAAAGACTGAGGTGGTATAAAGAGATACTTATCCCTCCATGTTTGCATAATTTGAGGACAATTGAAGCAAATTAAACAACTCGGTCATATTGAAAGCGTTTTTGCAGGATGAGTAAAGTTATTAAATCAGCATTTTGCTTACCAGAGCCAGGTTGAAGCGCCGGAAAAAATAAAAATACATTCAAGCTACTTATTCAGCAGCACATTTAGGGGGATGTTTTGGAGATCTTTCTCCATAAATCTTTCTAAATAACCATTTCTTCCAATCAGTTTCATGCAGCAATGTTTTTCCCGCCAGACCATCCTCTGAACAACTCTCTCTGGTTCTTTACTGGAGGTAGGGTATCGCGTTTTCCCTGACTATCACTAGGACAAAGCTTCAATGTATACACATAACTCCTTGTAAAATTTCGCTTGGCCTAAGATGTCCACCATACTTTCGTGTCAACAGTACAGTAATGAAGAACACTTTATTTCCGTTTTTGAGCTCACAGGTTCTGTATGATCAGTTACTGGGGATTACGTTTCCAAAGAAATATCACACATAACAAACCTATCACAATGATGAGCCGTAAAATTCATACTTCGCTATGTGATCAACTGGAGCTGTATTCCGAATATATGGCTGGTATTTATATAAGATATTAGATATATTAGATATATAGATATATATATAGATAGATATATAGATATATATCTATATATATATATAGATAGATATATATATTAGATATTTATCTATATTAGATAAGTTTAGTTAGCTAATTCGAGGACTATATTCTGTTTGCACTGATCAAGAGCTCACGTGATGGAATTTGTTAATGTCTGAGAAGAACAAGGCTCTCTTCAAAGTTGATAGTTTTTTGGTTGGTGCTGCCGATCGTAGAAATTCCTACCCCCATTAATAAGCATACCTATCAATCATTTTGGTCGCCAACTCCTAACTGGGTCATGAATTTAATGTTAAGGAGTTTGTCCTCTCTTCGTCTCATCCTTGCAAACGAAAACCTTGTTGTTAACAAAGATAAACTGACCGTGCCCCCCAAAACCTGTGTCCCTACAACAAAACCAAATAATAGCAATTAGTCACATGTGATTCTGTGATGTGCTTATAATTTGCCGTCATCTTCACGTTAATCAATAATGATATCGTATCATCTTTAATACACACTTATGCGCTTTACAGGTTTTGTCCAACTCCTCGTATTCGCGCTGATAACATCTGTGCTTTAAGGTTTCATTTTTCTTGAAGGGGTTTATTCTTCTAGGCAACTAGGCTAATTGCGTATTATTCCGCAATTATTATTATTGCGTATGGCCACCTTATTACAAAGCAGATACCACACCTCATATTTTGATTATTTCGAGTATATTCAGAATTTAGTTTCTTTTGCCCTGTCGGTGCAATGGAAAATCTTGGAATGAGACCAGCCACCAAATAGCGCATAATCCTGCGAAACAACTTTATATTTGATCGTTTTCAACAAAATTCCGTTGTCGCAAAATTGATGAGAACTCTGGGTAGCTGCCATCATGGGCCCATCAAGTGAATCTAATTCCTTAATTTTCTTTGAGTTTAGTCCCTAGATGAACAGCAAGTTTTACTTATCCAGCGGAAAACAGATCCGCAAAAGCTATAGACGACAGATTTAGCTTAGTCGCATGTCAACACCTGCCCGATTCACATTCGGGTTGTTCTAGATCAGTGAAGATGGCTGCGAAATTCATGAAATAAACGACATAGCAACCAAGGTTTGTTTTCAGTGGGGCACATCACAAGTTCTTGTTAACCTAGACAGAATTAACGTGCATGGTTGGATACATTCATGACATCATATGTTGTAGTAGATTTTTTTGTTATTATATCCGTGGATGTATCCATCCATGCATGTGAGTTTTGTCTAGATTCAAATAAAGTTGGGGTGTAGGATTGACCAATTTTAAGAACTACAAATTAAAATCTTTTTTCGCTCACTAAGTTCCGTCTATGACGGTAACCTTTTTTTCACAGTAGAATTCTTCTTGGGTCAAAGAAGAATGGTTACAATTGCAAACATTCAATGGGCTTAGGGTTTCTAACTGCGGTATATTTTTGTGTAATTTCTCTCTCCCATCTGCCAGGTAACGTAGCATAAAAGGGGTTATTATGTTAGAATATTTTGAAAAACGCGAGGGAGTATTGTAAAGTCGGTCAGTTAATATTGCAAATTGTGGCCTGCAGTTCAGGCCAGAATATATCTGGATGATTGGCTTTTCAAGTTGCAAATGACAATCAAAAAATAACCTGCTTTTGACATTTATAAGAAGCAGGTCCTATTAGGCATATTGATTCACAAAGTTACATTTTATTTAAATTTTCTTGATTTTTTGTAATCAATAAGGTGGTTGTTTAAATGTCTGCTAAAGATGAAGCTGAGCAAAGTGTCCCTCCAACGTAAAATTCGATACACTATTCACGGCATCAAACATTGGATTTTAGCCTGGGCCTTGATTTAAACATTCAATCAAATTTCTTTTCAATTTTTTCTAACCACTTTATCTGCTTCTATTAAAACTCTCTTCCTTAACTGTTTGAATATTTACTTATCCCATATTTTTTTGGGATGCTATAATTCTGAGGTAGTATTGCACGTACAATATTTCAGACTAGTGCACTCGCCAGTCTGGGAAGTAAAACAATGCAGACAATAACTAAATGCTATTTACACTACGTTCAGCTTAGTTGGTAATGTAGGCTGTTGACAAAGTTGGAAAAGTAAGTTGAAGATAAAAATTGCTGCAGGAATTTGGTGTGGTAAAAAATTGGGGTAAAGATATAATTAACAGATTGCCACTTAAACTAAATAAATGCACATGCGAGTTACAAATAAGCATGCCACCAGCAGTCAAACAAACATGTCGTAAACAATTTTTTCTACGTACTAGCAAATCATTATAGACTGTGGTACTTAATTTGTTAAAATATGTTATTCACTACTCCTTATACTTGCCTTCTGGCCAGCGTTTATGCCCCAGCAAAAGGGAAGTCAGTTGCTAAACGCCAGTATCTATAATCATTCAAAAGATTGATCCATATTTCTGGTGATTTTCGGGAAAGATTTCTGTCACAAAAGATGTACAGTAACAAACGGTAGCGCCAAGTTCCGATTACAAACAACTGTTCGAAAAAACAAGATGTCAGCGGGGCTTTTGGATGGCACCTATAGAAACCACTTCCCTGCAATATGCTCCCAATTTAGCATCACATAAAAGCATGGCTAAAGCCCAAAACGTAATCTTCCGTACATCTGGCAAGTCCTTGCTAAACTCTCTCCACTCCGAACAGTTTGCGTCCTATCCACTAAAGTTGCTTTCAACAACAAGAGTTACCTATTTCTCCGGGTGAAGAAGCATTTTTTCATATACCGAAAGGTAATAAAGGATCACTCAGCTGACCTTCGCAGGGGGGGGTGAGGTGGGTATTTTCTTTTTTAAGAGCAAATGTCGATCCATAAGATTTTGCGAGGTCCGCCTCACGACTTGCACCATATACTGGGTTACCAAAGGAATGCTTCAGCTAGAAGTTTACAGTAGTGAAGCCTACGCTTCTTTATTGAATTTTCCAAATATACTTGGTAAATTATAATAGTCAGATAACTCGAGACTCGGAGGTTAACAAGCTGAATGATCTTTCGTTGTCCAACGAAATAAATGGGAGTGGTTATACTCACCGGTTTTTCTCATGGTCGATGAATCTAAGGGGTTTGAAGTGTTCTCTTCGGAAAAGTTGGAACAATAATCTCAAAAGTGTCATTTGCGGCACTGGAAATTATCTAATACTTACAGAAAAATTTATGCATTTTTGATTTTTTTTCTGGATAAAAAATGGCTCTTGTCATCAAAAATTTGTTCATAAAAGGTTGTTGATACCGTAAGGAAAACATGCGCGGTTTGCGTTGCCTAAAAAATGACCCCAGTTATGTGAGAGAGTCGCTTTTAATTGTCTCATTTGTGTACTTAAAGACATCTGCACCGTTAAAATATACTGCTGATAAAAATAACCATTGCCAAAACATTTTTAGGGTAGAAGTTGGATTTGTTTTTTCGATAACCTAATCTTAGGCAATAGTCTTTGGCCTTTTATACACAAAGCGTTGTTGCAAAAACATTTGATTCGTTTTTTCCTGACACTGTGGTCCGTATTATTTCCGGGAGCATTTATTTTCTGTAACATTGCCATTTTTTAGGGCTAAGATAAAACACGTTGAAACTTTTTGTAAAGAAAGAGGGAATGACCCTCAGAAAGGAACAAGTTGTAAGATTCAGCTAACGAAATCAAACTAGTCTGTGACGAGCAGATTTAGCAAGATTGCAAATTAGCTTTGGATAGTTATTTTCCCACGGTTGACAGCCAAGTAAATTATAGTGCAACTAATTCTCAAGCAGGAAAATTCGCATCAGACTGTAGTAGCATGATGAATCAAAGTTATTGACTTCAAGATAAATGGCACTCTTTTTAGCCTTGGGTTTTGGAGCAATGCGGTAGGTGGCAGTTTCTCAATTGATATGATGGTTAGATTGGCTGTGGCAAATACCTATTTCATGCAAAGTGCGTGTAAATTTGCTGCAAAACGTCTTAATTGGGGCATTTTTGTGAGCCAACGGGGACCGGATTGCAAAACACCCTATTGTGTTCTCCTGAGGTCAACGTTCTTAGCGGTCTGTTATATTAACATGGATATGTTATTGTACTCGCAGCAGTAGTGAATATATCGGGTAGCCCTTTAGACAGCAAAACGGCAAAATAGTGTAAATCGTAATAAGGGTAGACCAGTGATCAATGAGTTACTTAACTAACAAGTTTGTTTTTTTAACTAAATTGCTTAATGCTCACGAACACTATGTAGGCTGTGGTCAGCTGATTCATGCCGGTCAGGAACACATTGGGAATAGCAACCAACTTGCGCGCATTTAACGTTAGCCGTAGATGTTTTTCCAGCGTAAACATTTCACGAGGTATTATGACATTTGTCGTCGGTAGACAACCCGCAACCTAGAGGAGAAAGAATGCCATCCACATTAGAGTATTAACACAGCTTCAGCAGACGGATTGTTGTTGGCATTTTCTTCACATGTTTTGTGACCTTATGCTGATGACTGCATCTTGCAAGACATATTTTGCAACTATCTGAGGTATGTGAATTAAACATTATCCATCCAAGACGATTTCAGTAATTCCACGAAAAGCCCTTCAAATGACTGCTTCCGTGAGGACTCAGTGACCGGCTAGCACATCTGCATTTACCCTCATCTTACCAAAACTTAATCACAATAACTGATCTTTAGTTTTGCAGCTTCCGGTAAAAATTGGCGCAACTCCACGCCTACTGGAATGAACAGGCATTTTCATTGGACGACCTGCTTTAACGAATCCCACAGCACAGACGAATATCCGGTAAAACCTCATATAAATCCACATGCAGGAAACGTTTTGATTTGAGTTGCAAAAGTGCACCGATGGAATTTCCGGACTTATCCAATAATGCTACCACTTCTGATGAAGTAAATAACTGGTCAACATTAAAAATAATTTCTGTCTTCATTTACCCTACAATCATGGTTCTGAGCACGGTGGGCAATAGCATTGTGATTCTAACGGTTATTCGTTCATCGGAAATGAGGAGTACTACTAACATATTCATCGCCAATCTGGCCGTTTCCGACCTTCTCATAACATTCGTATCAATGCCGTTTACACCAATTGCTTTCTACGTCAAAACTTGGAGAGCACCCCCAATAATGTGTCGTCTACTTCCTTGGACAATGGCCACTAGTCTGTATGTATCAACTCTCACTTCAATGGCGATCGCTGCTGATCGTTATATTGTGATTGTTCATCCCCTCAAGAGGAGGGTGTCACCTTCAATCTGTGGCATCGTCATTGCAACCGTGTGGTTCTTCTCCTTACTGGTCACCCTCCCCAACGCGATCTTCCACGAAGGACTCCTGAATCCACTTACACAAGAAGTGAACTGTACACAATCGTGGCCAACTGAATACTCATTACTCGTAAGCAATATGAGAGTCTCACTTTCCTAGTGATAGGTGAAGTTCCGGTGGTCTATAGTAGAGATGCGTAAAAATCACGTGCTCCTAAAAAGTAAATATCTTTGTGGTCAAACGGAACTGTGTACAATTTTTCCTGACTACTTCGAATGCTACCCGAACGATCCAACTAAGTCAAGATAAAAAAAACATGAAGTGATTTTGGAATAGTATTGTTTCATCCCACTTCAAAGGGACTGTGTTTGAAAGATCAGACCGTGTTTATTGTAAAGGTCCGTGAGGCAGCTTTCAATCTGTTCTATGCAGTTTTGCCAGCATTGCACCTAAAACAGAATAGCAACAAACAAATCCTTTCAGCAACACCTCAGCGAATCAGTGCAATCATAGGACATGTGAAAATGTCAAGGTGTTAGAGCTATCCGCGATGCGCATGACCAGGCATAAAGAGAATCACTGAGAGGAAAAATCACATCCCGTGTGATGGAAACTTGTCACTTTAACGATTCAGCACGCTACTGGGATTGTTTACAGTGGTTCTGAACACAACACTGAGGTCGTGTGTGAACACTTAACAACCACGACTATACACATCTAAATTGCCCCCTACAACCTACTCACAAGAAAACCATAGTAAGGCAATCAAAAATCCTTGTCCTACATCACTACTCTGTTCCAAAATTCTAACCTCCGAAGTATATTAGGCTACCAGTTACGCATCCTCCACGGAGCCAAAGTGCTTCCTTACAGTCAAACGAATATCCCTATAAATACTTTTTTCTTCTTCCCTCACATTGGACTCTAGGATTTCTACCCTATATCATTACGCTGCATGAAACTTCCATCACTACGAGCCTAGAGTGTTCAGGAGAGATGACCTAACTATGTACGAAAACCACTGTCTTTGTAATCCACGGTGGGTAGTGCACATAACTCGAGTGTGTGACAAGCAGTAAAACTTTCCCATTGAGACTTTGCCTTGAACGTACAGTCAGTCCATGCCAAAACCTTGAAGGGCACTTTACAGGTGTTTCATTTTAATTAGGAATCATGATCAGTGCTCCAGACTCCCTTGATTTTCGTGAGATGCCAACTGCCGATGATTGTCACCAAGGTTAAAACTACCATAGTGTTTTCAGGCTTTTTGGCATAGACTGGTTTCACTCAAAAAAAGAAATATCAGTTCAAATTTCCGAAATCTCTCCTCAGTTCTAGCAACCGTTAAGTCGCTTGAATCTTTTTTGATTAAGTGAAAGACAGATTGTTGATCTAATCCACAATAGGAATCCTCTACAAACACTGTGTGGACGAACTTATAGGCCTGCAGACTGAAACCATTTTCAAGACCTAGGCAAGCATGGAAACCAGAAGCTGATAACATTCCAATAAGTTGAGATTTTTTTATGGCCAGACTTTCATATAACAATTCTGAGTGTTCGCCATACCGGAATGTCACATGACCTGTGCATTTCTATACACCTTGGTTTAAGGGGGCAATCTAATGTTAGACGCGTCTGTAGTCCCGACTATCTCAAGGAATAAGAAAAACTATTTGAAATGCCTTGACTTCAATGTTTGACAAAAAGATTTTATCAATGTCTATAGTAGGGTGTGTTCAAAACCAGCGCCCTGCTATTCAGTAAAAAGGAAAGAAGCTGTTACAGGGCCTAATTCACGACAAATCATCTAATTAGAGCCACGTGCTTTAATTGTTCGTAGGTATTCAGTTGCTGAAGTAATCGTACCATTTTGACGGACTGAATCATTCACCAATATGCACAGCTTATTCCACCCAATCTTTCTGTTTTACGGGTCATGGGCCAATTCCGTTGCAGCTTTGAAGAAAATTAAAAAGATGGAGCAGATAGGAGCTAACGGGAAGTTGCCTCGGAATATCTGTGTGATATAACGAATTAGTCGACTGTTGGATGACAGGCTGAGATGCCGCAACCTGGCTCAACTGTCGCAAAACGCGTTTTTACATTGGTCAAAGGGTCTCTTTCACTGCATCGTTTGGTTGCACGTTTGTGAAAGATCGAATCGCCCGTAGAAAATCGTGAGGGGAAAACAGAGGTTCCTTGTCCTGGATATAAATAAACGGCGCAAATAAAAAACTATTTCCAAAGTGCCAAATTTTGTACATTCGCACTCCGTGTAGGGTTCAAAGTAGATGCAGTGGCAATGTATGCTTTAGGCCGCATTTCATTTATCTAGCTCCAGGGGTAATCCATAGTTAATAATGTTATTTGGAATTTGCACGCAAAGCAAAACCACTTTACCATAGAAAGCGAGACGCGCTATTCCTAGAAATACCCCTATTCTCATTCAATGCAAAGCATTTCAATTTCTTTTTAAAAGCAAGCCTGTTCTTTGTTATCGGGGCAATACTTTATGTGACAAAAGTATCACCGGATCATTACAAACTGGGCAAATGTCATCTATCATCCTTACTTTGATGACGTGGTCGTAAGATTCAGGCTTAAATAACGAAATTGCGTGAATGTCGTGGCAATCACGCGTTACTAGTTGCTTCCTGGATATCTAGAACGCTTTCTGATTCATTTGGCTGTTATCTGAGCCAAAGCAGAAAACCCATGCACCTATCTACAAAGAAGATCAAACAAATATAGTTTTGTTATCTGTATCTGTACAGGGTCTAACTAAACTGCGGATTAGCTTTTGAGGGCAAACTACCAGCAAACCTCACGCACCTAGTCGTGCATTTAGTAGATAGTTGCAGTGCACCATCAAATGTGTTGGGCGATCGATGTTGCCCCCCACTTCAACAACTTTCATCCGTCCAGATTCTTTCATCGAAAGGTACGAAAACCGGATGTTGTACGGTCAGCGCTGACCCTCACTTAGCTGGTTGAATAAATACAACAATACCCGACACACGAGCATTTTTGGGAGATGCGATTAAGCGGCTGTTGTGAATATTTTTAGTGCATAAAAGTGTCAAATGAAATAATCCGATTAGCTGCAAAAACATTCGATACTGAAATTAAAACCCTTTGAAAAAAAGTTGGGAAAAACATGAATTCCTCTATTTAGAGACAATGTCTGCAAGCCATAAGCCTTACTTAGTACGCATCTGCGAGTTAAGTTGATGATAACCAGGGATAAATTAGAGTCCTAACGGAAGTTTTGTAATTATACAGCCTCAACTGAATGCCGACATTTGTTAAGGCTATGTGCTATTAAAGGATCTTCCGTCATCTAACACTACGTGCAAGCTTTTTCAAAATTGTTTGACAGATTTCATCAGGTTATACTAGAATTCTTTCATAATTGAGAACCAAATCTTGGGTGTCTACAGAAAAACCAATCCGACAATTTCATTTACATTTACGACACAAACACATTATCGCTTAAATCTCAAGGAACCATCAATTCCATTTGTAAATATGTGTTATTGTTCACCTACGTTTGATTCCAGGTAATTCAGATCTAAACAGGGTGATTAGAAATTCGAGGAATGAGCACATACAGTGAGCCCAGACCGAGACTGGTGGTTGACTCACCGTGAATTTCAAGCAACGTTTTTAGTGATCAGCGATTAGAACTACACAATCCTGAGCAAACTAGGGAAAGCGATTTGCAATTCAAAATCCATTTTCCACAGATTTGCTGACTGGTTTTGCATTCAGCACTTTTAGTATATTTCTTCCATCATTAGTATTTTATTGAGTTCAGGATGTTGGTCAAAACTTTTGAACTAAACTGATCACGGATCAGGACCTATTTGATGATATTTTCAGGTGTTTCTAACTTGAATCAGCAATGTATTAAGACTGTGATAGCTTGAATACGCTTACTTCCCGTTGCTCAGGCAGTCGTCGCTCAGGTAGCCAAGCCTGGCATTCAGCTTGCATTAATATTTTCATCACCATTTGAGCAGACATCTTCATTTTACCTTTGAGTGGATGCTACCTCCGAATCTGCCGGCGTTTGTGCGGTTTCTAAGAAACATTTGATGTTCAGTAACATGTTTGGCGATGGAGACGATTTTTAACCAGCAATCCTTTGGAAACTGCATAAGCGTAAATGTAACCACTCAACCACACTAATTGCTGACGAAATTCTTGCAAGCTGCTTGCCGAATTCTGCGAGCTGGTCAAATCTTACCTGAAAAAAACGATAAACCTCGATTTTTCCCCTCTGCTAACAAGGGGTTTCACGGGATAAACATATCCCTTCCCATGGTTGGTTTCCAGTTGGTTTTATATGCCTGCATTTCATACGCATTGTAATATTTACACATTGTTGCTTAAGTCGCATGGCGTTTACAGGCATTTCAGGAATTTGTTATTGCCACCGGGTGTGGGAATCTTAATAGATGGAGAAGTTGAGTAGACTTAAGTATTAATCATTTCACGTATGATAGCACCAATCCATATTACTGCTTTGCTGATAATAATTGTTTTAGATTCCAAAGAAATAGTGCTCGACATTTTACACACAGAAGCACCCTATATGATTCAGTGGTTTGAAAAACGTTATGCCGGTAAAGATCCCTAAGTGTGTTTTCATGGTCACGAGAAGTTTACGCCAATACAGTGGTTGTAAGTACCTGCATGTGAAACCTTTAAACCAATTAATAAACCATATTAGGGCTGAAGATATCGATCAAGCAGGAAGTCTTTGACGCAGGTGATTCATCATCCTAGTAACATCAACGATGCATCGCGCAGTGTTTCCAGGCACACATGAACCCCTGCGATTTACTTGGAGATTGCATGCTAGTGAAGTTTTGTAAAGGGAATTTCTGAAGAAATCCCAGTCTGTTTCTGCAGACTAGTTGGAGCAATCAGCCTTAAGTAGTTCACTTACGTTCTCACAGCTGTGAAAATCCCCTTTTTTCTCAGTAAATTTGAATGTATGTGCACTACAGGCATTCCAAAATTGATAACCTGCTGACTGTACAGAGTGAGATAGAAACCAAGTTACGGGAATCCGAAAATGACTGCTTTTGAAAGCATTGGGTGTCGCTTATAATAAATATAAGAAACACTGCCGGATGGTACGAACAGAACTAATAACGGACAGATACATGACTTTTTTAGATGAAGGTCAAGAAATCCAACATTAATGTCAATTCATCTACAGACATTGTTAAATGATACAAACTCACATATTGCATCAAATTTATGCACAACTATATATCCGAAACACTAACAAATTGTTCTGAGAAAATGTTTGTGAATAACGGTGTTTTTCAAAAATTCGGTGATTTGGACATACATGTGCGATCTGTTGGGATATCGGGATGATACTTTTAGGGTCAAAAATAAACTCAGAATACAGAAACAAAAGATGAATGCTAGAAAACTGCACTTGTTTTTAATTAGTCCCTCAACGTTTTGTAAGCCTTAGCGCATAAAAATGTTTTTAGAAGGATTCTTGAGCACCAAAACCTATGTTTGTAACACTTAATCCTTATCGTTAAACAGGAAGTTGAAATTCATGAAAAGACAAAAGCTTTTGGAAATCACATTATCCGTTTTGTATTCATGCAGATATATCCTAAAAGTATCAAAAGTGTACTTGGTAAAGCAGGAGGACAAGTAGGCTTTAAGTAATTATATTTGAGAACTTCTTTTAACCAAAACTACCACGGAAATAATTCAAGCAGTGTGGACAAATTGTTGCGGCTGGCGCATATTTCTTCGATGAATTTAAGTCCCATACGCTTATGAGGTTCAAAATTTGTAAATTTGCAAAATTTGCAAAATTTGCAAAATTTCGTCAATTTAACAATTTTGAGAGAAATTGTAACAGCAAAAATCCGGCTCCACAAATTGTTTTTGTGCGTGTTTTAGAGCCATGCCGAACACGTAAAGTGTTTCTCCGCAATAATTTGATTATTCGGTAATTTTGTTAGCACATTTTAAAGAAAAACATTTCGTGGAGGTATTTCTCTCAGGGCGTCTGTTAGATGAACGCAGAATAGTTAGCACTTCTAGGAAGCTGTTAAAAGTGTGACAAAACTACACTACTTCGGCCATCAGTAGCAGGTCCCACACAAAATTATATTCACTTGCAGTAGTGATCGTATGGCGAAACGTGGAGCATAGATCCTGTCCAAGCATGTGGCTAATAAATGAATCTTCAGTCCAAGTCCTCGCTGTTGGCTTTCATTGCTCACAATGCAGTAATACGAATAGTACACTCTATTACAACTATTGAAGAAAAGAGTGGACTATATTTGTTCTGGGCTTTATACTGAGTAAACTTTGATACTCGGAAATTCAAATTTATTATGCGATACGATAAGGGAAAATTTAGCTGCTAAACAAACCATCCATTTCTTTTTTATTTAACAGGTGTTTACAGTTATAACTTTCGTCCTCCAGCTCGTCGTTCCATGTCTGAACATTTCGTTGTGTTACTATCGCGTAAGTTGTGTTCTTCGGGCAAGATGCACTGCAAAAATTGGTCTGAGATTAAACAGCCGCGAGAAGGAGGAAGCTGAAGTTCATCGAACTCGTCGGACCAACAAGATGCTTATTGCTATGGTGGTGGTGTTGGTCATTTGCTGGATCCCACTACATTCGCTCTGGATAATTGTAGACGTGCTGGGCCCCGAGTTGCAAGACAATTCATACTTTGAAAGCGCTTTTATGACATGTCACATGATAGCCATGAGCTCCACAGTCTATAATCCGTTCTTCTACGCTTGGCTGAATAACAACTTCAGAAACGAATTTAAGTCGTTCATGAGATGTCGCTCACCCAAAAGAAGACGATCTACAAGCAGGGTGAACAACGACGCCCCTGGTGTTGTGCATACATATGTACCGACGAAGGTTGTGGTTTTTGATCAGGAGTTGGAAACGACTTCTCCAAGACCGATTCAGAAGCTTACGGTGGAAGAAGGAGACGGCGGTGTTTGGCGTGGACCTCTATCCAGTGGGTCTACGGAAAACGTTTATTTGTGCGAAAAACAAACAACTAAATGTGATGAATAATGCCAGATTTATTGGATTGTCCGTTACATGAAATTTTATGCCGGTGACAACGCAAAACTTTCCGGTTTTGTCCTTCCGCACAAAATGTTTTTGATGTTATGTGATCCATTCAAGGGTGTTGTTTGTTTTTGGTTTGTCAATTTTCTTACCCATAACCTTCGCTGAGTTAAAGACCTTCAGTACTCATCTTACATGTCATTCTTCCGAAAATGTGCCTGTTATGTCTGTGAGAACCGGTGCTTTCGGATGGAATTCCAACTGAAAAAACAAGTTGGGAAACGATCTAAATCATGCCAATTCACCATTATTTCTACTCGTTTTGCAGTTTCTTCAATCGATTTACTCTTATGATCTAATTGATTTATATTCATACGATCCTTGTACTACTTAGTCCTGAGTGCACATTGAGAACATGTTCTGAGTAGTGACGTACACGTTGTGATGTGGAACGAAAAAATTGGGATGTCGCATTCTATTCACCACCCAGAGTTGCGATACCAGATGCACGTTTTGAAAAATGTACGCCTTCGAGATTCATTAACAAAATCTTGCTCATGTGTACAAAACTAGCTTATAAAAATTGCTAGTGCACATTCAGGGTTTTTGTGTTAATGTGGATTCAATGTGTTCAAGACCTAAGGGTTTGTTTGTATAATACAGTTAGTTGATATAAATTCAACACGCTTGTTACTAAGGGATATTAGCTTATCAGCGTTGCCTGCGCAAAACGCACAGCGACATAAAATCAGCGCGGCTGGTATAAAACCTGCAATAATGTGTGAAATTTGGGAAAAAACGACAAAAGAACGACGCGATATTCAAATGGTTGTTTGGACATAAATAATCTGATGACACCAAGTGGAGAAGGTCATCCAGTAATTGGGTACGGTTTATGAGTTCCGGACGTAACTCACTACAACCATAAAATATATCCTGACAAATATTTTGCAATTCAATGCATTTTAGTTACGTCTAACCCTGCTGACTCAGTATGCTTCCAGATGTAAAGTCTACATTGTATCAGTACGGATTAAGACCAAATAAATCGGGTAAAGATTCTTGGCTTTCTTGTAATGGACAATTGGTTTGCTCAGTGGCATTGTTAGTCCGTGAGGTATCCTACCCTACAAGCGGCTAGGGTCATTCACAGAATACGGCTGAGAAATCCACTGCGGCGGCGTAGCAGGAGAATGAAGTCAGCCTCCTGTTGTGGCGCTACCTTGAGAAGTTTCCACTCTTTGATGTATATTGTTTTATACGTGGTGAATATTCATGCGCAGGATTATCTGCATTTAAAGTAAACCGACTGCCATCAACCAAATGCACTTTAGAAGTGAAACACAACTTTAAATTTTAGGGTGCACTCGCCACATGAAGGCAAGCCAAATATTGTACATAGTTTATCCTTGCATTACTACTCCATTATTTATTTCCAGGTGCTTTGCTGGGACGTCGCCGATATTGATAAAGTTTTTTGCGAACTTGTCCGAATTTTTGGGAGACTTGCCAACATATCTGCCTAGTATCGTGACCGCCACGATGGGATTTATTGCCAGTGACTGACTACTGTGAACAGTGTTATTGTGCGGACATGTGCAAACTAGTACCGGGTACAACAGTCTTTGTTTTTCCATCAAACTAACGTTTTTACTCAAAGACGAGAGACTCATGGAAGGTTACAAGTCTAAATAGGCACGCGTTTTTGACACAAAAAATTTGACTGTTTTCCGACAATAGCGAGTTTGTTGTAGAAGGTATACTTTTGGCTTCCCGCTCGGCACCGGTACATCAGATTAGAAGAGTCTTACAGTAAGCAGATGCTTTTGACGCGGATCCACTTTGAAGGTTAACCGTTTGCTAGCCTTTGCAAGCCGCAAGTTTGGGATAAATTACTCTCACAGAATAGTACTTATGCATCAAACGGACTTTAAGCGGAGTTTATTTTGCTTTCAGAAAAAGAAATACCCCGGGGACTAGCCCATCAACAGATAGCGCTGCATTATTGAAATCGTCTGTCATATAATACCCGGTTGTAATGTAGTGCAAGAACGTAGAAAATTTTCAGAAAAGTTTTTGCCTTCTTTAAAAAACAGCCAAGGCGTTCCCCACTCATATGGCTTTTTTATACCTACTGGCATATATACTCAAACATGTTTCTTATGCCAGGCTAACGGCACTTGCAAATGCTTTCTCACCAATCGAGTTGACATCGTCAGTTCGGGGCTGAGTGGGCCACTCAACCTAATCCAACTGTCAAGCTCGGTGAACAGACCAACAACCATATGATCCATATCCTAAAATCCATAACGTTTATGCCTTCAGGAAAATCTTTCGACAATAGAGCAAGGACACCACGTCGAAATACCTGTCAGGAGTGCATTAACTACCCATGAGGCTATTACGCTTGAGGCAGTTTGTGGACAAACGATGTTTAATTTAATGAAAACCTGTAATGCTCTGTAATATGGCAAACTTTGGAGCTTCTTATAAGGATATCAGAGAATTATATCAAATATCTTCTGCAAACGGGCACGCAATTACAATGTCGGCGCAGAGAAACTGCACTAATACTAATAATACTATAGATTTGCGATTATTTGTATAACATATGAAATCCAGTTGATTGTCACTTTTAGGAAGATGTCACGTACAAAATAAATAAAAATATCATAGATCTTAACAGAGAGTGCATTCAACAGAACTGAGTGGTGTATATATTGCTAATTTTTCAGCACCAGCCAACACACACAGATCTAGTGGCTTCAGACATTTTGGAATAAAGCAACAAAATAGATGATAATCCGTGCTTTGATGAGCTTTCCCTGGTTACCTGGTGTTTACTAATTTGCTTCGGGAAGTTTACTCAAGAAAGACTTTCAGAGTTTGCCGATTATGTTTATAAAACAAGATTAGAAACAAAATTGAGCTGATGGACAGCCACGGCTTTAAGTAGGTGTCATGTGAAAAGCACCAAGGCACTTAACCAAGCTTACTGAAACTCTCTAGAGGCGCACACACACAAAGGCATCAATTACTGATGATAAAGACGTTCCTAATGGTTTTCCCATAATTGAGGAATCTAGGCAATAAGCCCCTTTAATAATGTGGGAAAAAAGATTCCAGTGTGCTGTAGGAATCACTTGAACAATTCAGGTTTGCTCGTGGAAGTGTACTTCCCCGCTAATTTGTGCGGGTTACAGTTTCGCGCGAAATTGCTCAAATTCTCCACCACACATCAAAAACTGTAATTTTTACACCACATTCTCGATTTTTCCGTGTATCTCGTTGAAAAAATAATGTGGCCTTTGAAAACACAAGTGCGACAGTGTGAAACACCCAAGACAATATTTTTTGGGCTTCATTCACCATAAAGTTAGCATCATCTCTGTCGAACAAGAAAACTTTTAAAGCACTAGACTGTTTTCTCTGGTGTCCGCATTATGAACACGTTGCTGGATTGTGGCTGAGTCACATGACTGTTAGTGAAAGTGTATTTGCAGCAATATTCTAAACCTGAACGGCAGAATGTTTAAAAATGGATTGTATTGAAATAGCAATCCGACACTATTGGTGAATATGGACTAGAAGGTGGTGGACGGTAGGCTTATCCTAAATTTGGACGTAACTGACTCGGCAATCTCAATCTGTAAAACGTCCGCTTAATGCCCTTGTATCACACGGCTTAACATCGATGTATTTGGGGGTACACTACTTTCTTCACAAGGTCTTGATTAAGAAACACGGCAAATTATCACTAAACGGTGCACCAAACCTTTACCTTGACGTCTGCGGAGTTGATTGGTTAAAGTTTTTGTTTCCAAGATAATCCAGCTTATTTAGAATTCTTCACACACAGAAGAAATGAGAACCGAAATTTGACAGAAATTTCAACGTAATGAGGATTTTCAGTGCGGTATCTCATACTACCTTACAAATAAATTATCACACTCCATTTTTTACACCCTGAAACCGCATCGCAAATCCTGTGTTCGTTTATTTCTCTTTAACTTTGGGAAGAACATGTAATTGACTGTCAAAGATCATTTAACGACTATGGCTGCATTAGTTTAAACCTTAGTTATAATTTTTCGGTTCTCCGTGACCGTAAAACGGATCACTAAGGACTTTGGTGATAACCATTTGATGGAATATGAAAAGGTTCTTTCCAATTAGTGGTTTACCTGCACACATTTTTGGGATGGCCTTATAATTAGACTTATACATGCGGAATACCAGTCATTAACTTGTACGCTTATTTCACTTTGGCGTACGAGGCCGGATGGTGTGTTATCTGTCAATCCAAAATTGGGGACAGTGAAATATGCCCACTCATCCTGGTTGATAGACATATAGTTTGCTTATAGGCAAACAATCTGCGGAAGTCGATGAGCTGACGGTGTCCCCAGTACATGGAAAATAATTAGGTTATTTCGGAGAAAAATAATTGTTGCTGTGGCTGTACCTACTTGCAGTTCCTCGAATGTACGATTGAAGTTCTGCAAAAGGCTGAAGTTGAAGACGGAAGAAGTGAAGCAGTATACGAATTAGGCTGTCATAAATATCACCAGGGAAGTCCAAATGTGCCAAAGTCACTAATAAAGTTGGACAGTAAACGGATGAATCAATACGTGTTCTTTAGTTAGGACGTAATAAATAAAATCCAATATTATCAACATATTCAAGGTCAATATCGTCATCATTGGAACAACGTTTAATATTAACAACTGAGCGTTACCTAACAATATTAACGTTCGCTGCATTTTCGTATAAATAAACGATTATTTTTGGAAGGTTAAACAGCACATTCTGCAAAGTGCAACGTCCAAGCAATACCAGTGTCATCGTCGGGAGGTTAGAACTGGATTCCGACAAGAATTTTCACGGTTACTGCTTTCACGGTACCATAAGCCCTGCCATTGTGAGTTGAACAAGATCAGGCTTTAATTATTGCTATCGCACACAATCTGTTATTGTTTCCAAAAGGGAGAATCAAACACGAGTTTCATGAAAATTTTTAGGGAATTTTGCGACAGTTTGTGTAGATAAGTATGGTTTCTGCTGATAATTATACTTCACTGTTTGGTACTGAAATAAAACGAATCCAGTAACAACAAACCTATTTTTTGTCAAACAAAAAAGTTTACTTATCTCTTTCTTGAACATATAACAGTTTTGCTATGGCGATGGTTGACAAACTGCACGGACCTTCCCAAAATATTTCGTCCGAGAAAATATCCAGGTGGCCTTTAAAGGAAAGACTATGAACAGACTTTTGAGTGGTAGTCTATTTAAAGGTGATGTCTCTCGATAATCAAAATTTCTGGTAGTTCTGAACTGTATCTTATAAATATATATATA